>JAEQBH010002351.1:0-562368 GCA_016808115.1 Tetrastigma voinierianum | reverse complement strand
AGAAATATAGAATCCACCAGTATTTAGTTTCTTAGATTGTCATTATCAGCTTATTTGAATATGAAAGCCAAGTCTCTTTTAAGATATCAATGTATCCTATGTTTTGAGCGCTGTGAAATTATTATTATATCGATGAATGGAGTTATTGGTGTGAATCGGATGATTATTAAGATACTATTTCCTTGATTTTATCTCGATAAAATTAATTTCATCTTGTGAAATTTTATCAAATGACAATTTATAAATGTAAGGTTAACTAATTTAAGATAGTTGCCAAGTAACCTAAATTAGCGAGCCTTTATATTTATTAACCGAATTGCATAAAAATAAAAGGGAGACTTATAAAATTCTTAATAGTATATCTTTATAATTAGGAGAATGAGACTAACCAGAGTCAATTTCTGCTAATTATTAATTAATGGTTTAATTTTGTGTTGCTTAGAAAGGTAAAATGGATACCAAGGTAACATATAAATGACATGAAATAGTAAAGTGTTTTAATATCAAGTGAACCTTTGGATATGTTAAATTTACGAAAGGAGAATTTTAATGATATCAATAGTTATTACTTATTTATTTTTATACTTGAGGCCTTATTGTGAGCATTGTTATATTTTATACGGTTCCCACTTCATTACACTCTCTTATCTGGAATATTTATTTTCATGGGTGAGAACTTTTTAATGGGTTGATTTTACCGTATATCGAGAAGAGCGAAGAAAGTAAAGCAAAATATCTCAACCTCTCTCTCTCCGTCTAGCAATTGCCTCCTCCTCCTCTTTTTTTACTTTATTTATTATAATATTAGTATATATTAATCTTAACTAATAATGTATATTATTATTATTATCATTTGTTCTTATATATATTCTCTCAATAGTGATGTTAAATTTATTTCTTCAGTTCAATTGCAAATGAACTTTAAATAAATCAATTCAATGACTAAGATTCATAAATCATTCACAAGAAATGATTGTCTTGAAATAGTCAAATCTCATTAATCTCGGAAGAATCATCATTTGGATCATCGTTCGTCAGTGTTCTTTCTGCAATCAGTTTCGTCATCAGAGATACAGAAAGAATTTCGGTTTGTGAAATTAGATTTTACCATTTTTAAGAAAAATTGAATTTTTCTCGGGTTTTACAAAATGTATACAAGAGGAAGTGAGATTAAGACAAGAATGACATAATCTTGCTCTTGCTGTAACTCATGGAGTCACAAAGAAGAAAGGAAAATTCGAGGGAAAGAACCACAGAAAAGAATGGACTGGGGAAAGTAGCCAAAGTCATGATGGAAAATTCATGGTAAGTTATACTTTTGTGGCGAAAGGCATGTGAAGAAGGGTTTGTATCATGTGAAACTTGGTTCGAAAAGAGAGGTATAAATCTTTCTTTTTTTTGTATGTTATGAATCTAATCTTCTTTGAAGTTCCTTCAAATGTGGTGGATTGATTACGGAGCCTGACTCATGTGACTAATTTAATGCGAGGATTCCCTTACAACGAGGAAGCGAAAAGAAAAGTGAAGTTCCTCTATATGGGGCTTAGTCTCAAGGTTGGGTATTAAATTATTAATTACTATCGCTTACTATTAGAGCGGAATCATCGGATGGATCGTTTAAACACTTTTTATGTGCGTATCTCTGAATTTAGTTTCCTTGAGTGGAATTCCTCTGGATGATACGTTTTGTTCGATTCACGGACAATTAAGTTTGATGTTAAGTGCATTACAGTTGGTTGCAGTATTTTATGTGATAGTTTATATAAAATTTCCTTGAATCATGAATTTGCGAAGCTTTGATAACCTACATTGAATGTTGGTTCAAAAGCGTGACTTAATTAGAAATTCTTCAATCTTGTGATGCAAAGACTAGGGCACATCTCTAGGGAAAGAATTGAGAAATTAGTGAAGGAAGGAATTTTACAAAATCTTGATAGCGATTTTCATGTATGCGTGGATTGCATAAAAGGGAAATGACTAAACATCTGAAAGGTGCCCGCAAAAGTAATGGGCTCAGCAGAGATAATTCATACAGGTGTTGTGGACCACTCTCTTGTTCCATGTTTTGTAGAGAAATATTTTATCACCTTTATAGATGATCTATCGTTATGGTTATGTTTATGTCTGCGTGAAAAGTCTCGAGGCCATTGACATCTTCGAGATGTTCACCTTGAGGAGTCGAGGCAATTAGATAAAAAGATTAAAATTGTGGATGCATCGAGGCGGTGAATATTATGGAAGATATGATGAATCAGGACAAAATCCTGGTCATTTTGCCAAATTCCTTGAAAAGCATGGCATTTGTGCTCAGTACATAATGCACAGTGCGCCACGGCGGGAGATGATGTTCTGAAAGGCATGTCAGCACATTAATGGAAATGGATTAGAATTATGATGGAGTTACTCTTATTTTTATTTCATTGTGAGGTGGCCTTAAAAACCGCAATGTATATCTTGAGAACGAAGGAGTTCCTAGTAAAATGAGTTCAACTCCTTTCGAGTTATGGGTAGTAGGAAACCCTGGCTTGAAACATATACATATATAGGGTTGTCCAGCGGAGCCCGAATCTATAAACCCACATGAGAAAAAAGCTTGATTGAGCGATGTTGAATATTTCATTGGCTATCGGATAAATGGAAAGGGTACATATTTTATTGTCTAACCGATGTGAGAATAGTTGAAAGCAGGTAATGCGGATTCTTAGAGATAGCAAAATTAGTGGGGAGTAATGAACCCGAAAGAGGTAGATGTTGAAGAGATAAGAGTGGATATCCCACCACTCTTTTACCTCGAAATTATTGTCCACCATTTGTTCAACAAGTTTAGGAAAATGAAGCGACATAATAGAGGCCGATTCATTACCACCGGGAAAATATTGCCATTAAAGAAATCTTTGTAGAAACCACCACAATCGACACCTTTGAGGAGATCTCGAGAAAGGAGACACTGCCGTTCCTACGGATGATTATATGGTGTATTTACGAGGAATACGATTTTGATATTGGGATAAAGAAGGATCAGGTTTCGTTTTCTGAGCCATGGAAAGTGATGATTCTGAAATAAATGGATGGAAGTTATGAATGAAGAGAGTTGAAATATATGGCCCATGTGATTATGCAGGATCTCATCGGAATTACTAATAGTTGTAAACTCGTCGATTTGTAAATGGGTCTTTAAGGCAGCGTGACCTTAAAGCGATATCGAACGATTTAAAGGCCATACTTGTGGCTGAGTTTCACACTGAAAGGGAAGGTATCGTGCAAATACCTTCTCTGGTTTCGAAAGATTACAAGCAGAATCATCATGGCACTTGTAGCTCATTTTGATTTAGAGGATTACATGAATGGATGTGGCTTGCATTCTTAAATGAAATTTGGATGAAGATATCTACATGGAACGACGATTCGCGAAAAGGAAATAAACACCTAGTTTGCAAATTAAAAGAAATCCATTCTGGTCTTAAACAAGCTTCCGGACAATTGTATATTAAGTTTAATAATACCATTACATCTTCGGATTTAAAGAGAACATTGATCGGTGTATATATCGAAAGTTAGTGAGAAATGGTTATATTTTGATCTTGTATGTGGATGATATTTTGCTATTAGCGATGATCTTGGATTAGGTGAAACCAGATATCTACTCTAAAAAACTTTCATATGGTTGATATGGGTGAAGCAGAGCCTTATATTTATTGGCATGTCGAGATATTTAGGGATAGATCTCGAGGTGCTGGGATTTATCTCGAAAGGATATATTGATTGGGTTTAGAGGAAGTTGTATGTAGTGTGTTCATCGAATTGCACCTATATTGAAGGTGACAAATTAAGTAAAATCACGATTACCGAATAACATGGAAAGGAATGAAAGTTATATGCTCACGTATAAAGATCTGAGCATTAAGAGGTTGTCGGTTACTCGGATTCTGATTATGGTGGTTGTCTCGAGCTTAACTAAAGTCGGCTTGAGGTTGTCTTTTATGCTGGCAAATGGGCGATCATGGAAGGTGAAAAAACAATCAATTCTTGCTTCATCCGTGGGGCCGAGGTTTGTTGATTGTTTGGAAAGCCAGTCATGCTTTATGGTTGCGGAATTTGTCTCGGGGCTTGGGTGTTGTCGACTCTATTGCTAAACCTTTGAGAATATATATTGTGATAACACCACAAATTTGTTTTCTTACTCTAAGAATAGCCATTTTAGTAGATCGTGTAGTTTAAAGTATTTAGTTGTTGAAAAGTCTGACAGAGTGTCGATTGAAATATTATGACCACACTTATGGTTCTTGATCCATTAACTAAGGATTACCTCCAAGGCATATTTAGAACATGTTATGAGGATGGGCCTTTTGAGTAATCATGTAATATGTATGATAATGAATGGTGGTTATGTAATTGTAGTGCGCGTAAAATTACTACATTTATTCTTGTTTTCAATTATAGGTGCACATTTTATTGTTGATAAGCAAGAATTGTTGATAAGATAATTACGAGGGCTATTTGGCATTATGGAATTTGGGATAGTAAGGGTTATTGATTTGTGGTGCATGAAAGGAAGCTTGTGACATTATGGTCGTAACTGTGCGTAATGGCTAACGTTATGATCTAAAGCGATTCGAGTATTATGGTATATGATTTGGACGTATTGGCTATGTTTATTGAAATCGTGATCACGTATAGTTTTCATAATCGGTTTAATTAGACCAGAGTGGGAGAATGTTATTTCCACATTAAAATTAAGTAGGTGGCCCATTTAACCTAGTATTTAGCCAATTAAAGAATAAATATCTTTAAGTATTATGGTATTTATCCTTGATGGAGTGGGTAAATTATAATAAATATAATTTATTATAAGAACGATTATTTATAATAAATATAATTTATTATAAAACGATTATTCGAATTACACGTTTAGAGCGGTTTTGAATGTATTAACGGCCCTCTTATACTATCGATAAGTTATATATAAAAACCTCTTCGTATGCGGTTAAGTCTTGTGTTCTGACGATTATGTGTATCGAAGTTTGATAAGGAAAGAAGAGATCGGATTTAAGATTTATAAAGCTGAAGGGAAGAGATTAAGGATTTAAGATGCATAAAGAGTGAAAGGGGAAATCTGTTTTAGCGTGTTAACGACGGTATGTGTCACATATGTTTTGATTTTATTATTATTTTATTATCAGAGATGAGTTGAATTCGATGATCTGGAATATTTTGTGTTAATTTCCGTATTAAATCTCAACAATGAAGCCATATTTTTAAGACGAAAGAAACTGAGATTCTATAAATTAAGACCCGCCCCATAGGCATCTCTGTTTAAAGCAAGTAGAGGCTTCCCCTGGCACCACCTTCTCCTTCACCTCACCTTTCTCTCTCTCTCTAGACTCTCTCTTTGTTATTCTCCATGGCAACGCCAACGAGATGAAGCCTGCATCAATACGAGTTCTTCCTTCCTTCCTTATACTCTCATTTATAGTTTGCACAATCAAACCATACGCATCCCTTTTCCATTTGTTAAAGCTCCATCTCTTCATCTCCATTTTGCTTTGCTTTTAATAGTTAGTATATATCATTCCTTTATAAATATCCTCTTTCATTTTTGGGAAAAAATAGGTTCAGGATAACCTGAACGGAACCACGTGGTTTTGATCACAGTACTTGTCCTTGTTATATTCTCCTCCTCTCATCTTTCTCTCGATCGACGTCCACATAGCTTGCTTCAAATAGTTCTTCACTTACGATGGCTATAGAATGCGCCGGCCACTACAAGCCTTTTTGGCCGCTGTTCAGATCACGGAACCACTCCGTCACCGACGACACTTCTTTAACACCTTCGCATACATCACTAAAGGAGCGAAGAAGATTACCAAGTTACCGGATTTTATCGTATTGAATCTTTTACCCGGTGATGATGATGATGATGAGCGTCCTCCACCTGTTTGATGAATGGCTAATTACGGGTAGCAACACAAGCCATCTATGTCTGAATTCTCCTCGCCGGAGGGTTGGGATTTGAGTGTAGGCGGACCAGCATTCCCTCCGCCACGTCCACCAGTAAATTAGGCAGGCATGTTCAGAAGCTCCTCTTCGTCAATGAATTGATCCTCCCGTCGCCGCCGCTGCAGCCATGGCGCTATTGGGTTCTATCGTCTCCTTTGTATTAGGTTGGGTGGTCTCTGCGCTCTCCGAGCTTCCGATCTTCGCTTGCTGATGCTGAGCCCGTCGCCGGTGTATCGCTGGCGGAGGTGGACTTAGGGATAGGGTGCGATAGGATGGAGTTGAAAAATTCAAGCTGATCTTGATCTTGAAAATTCAAGCTGTCTTCCAATCTTGATCTTCGCTTTTAAGATCAGCTTGAATTTTGGCGGGCTCAGCGTCAGCAAGCGAAGGTGGGAAGCTCGGAGAGTGCAGAGACCACCCAACCTAAAACAGAGACGACAGAACCCAATAGCGCTGCGGTGGCGACGGGAGGATCAGTCGATGACGAAGAGGAGCTTCTGGTATGCCTAATTTACTGGTGGACGCGGCGGAGGGGATGCTGGTCACGCCTACACTCAAGTCCCAACCTCCGGCGGCGGCGTCAGCACCGGTGGCTCATTCATCAAGCAGGTGATAAATGTGTCATCGCGAGTGGAAGGCGCGTCAGAATTCGGCGGCGGCAAATAAGCTCCTTTGTGATATTACGAGTGTTCAAGAAAGTAGCAAGAAAAGATGCCGTCGGTGACGGGTGGTTTCGTGACGACCAACGACCCAAGCTATGTGACCGGAAGCCGAAGGTATCGTGGTGAGAGAACTTATTTAGCGTGAACATCGATGGAGTTTGAGTACGACGTTTCGGCTGATGGTTAACCAATAGATCATAAAGTTCTTTGTTTTGACATGCCCATGTAGGATGATCCAGCTTCCAGCTTCGATGTGAGGTTGGAGTTAAATGAAACAGTATTTTCTTCATTTTTTACAAATTTTTCACCCAATAATTAAAGCATTTTGAAACCTTTCTTCATATTCCTTTAAATTTATTTCTCATGTACGTAGTACTTCTAACATTCTAAAAATAAAATTACTTTTAGTTGTAACTGTGTGTATAGTATTCTCTAAAATTAGGATAGAATCAATATTGCTACAAGACTAGTGCCTTATTTTCATAAATCTAGCTAATTCAGTTTTGGATTAATTTGTTTAATTGATTGTTCTTTTATGACAGGAAATTAGCACAAATTTTCATCTCTACCCATATGATTCTAATTCCAATTGTCCTTGGGATGTATGACCACGATGATATCTCTCCGGTTGCCCGATACAATATTTCTATGCAAATCTACTTGTTTGCAACATTTATAATGTTCAAGGTACTTTCTATTTATGAAATCTTACTTCATGATGTAACTCATGTTGAAATTGAAGATGAAAACTATGTCCTCATCCTTATAATTTTAGACACATTATATTCTTGAGTGGAGTTACTAACTTAGAGCGTGTTTGTTCAAATTCTGATCTGCGTATTTGGAGGGTTTTGCTTTTTGGTATTTAGATCTTGTTCGCATGTGAAGATAGCGTATTAGGATCAATAGGTTTTGGCTGACATGTTCAGAGTATAGTCAAAACAACACTATCAATATGGAAGAAGTAGCACAAGAGGATCAACCATGTCCTCCTGTTTAAACTTAGTTTTATTTTATTGTTCAATAAAGTGGTTTTTCCATAAAGATTTAGGTGTTATCTTGTTTTTCGTGTTGTCATAGTCTTATTACATCGTTTGATTTGTAATTGACTTGTTATGATATGATGTTGTTCGTCATTTGTTATAGCATTTTATTTGTGTGAGAAGCTTTATTTGTGCGAGGGTTCGATGTAATAATCTATTTGCTCTTGTATTTAGAAAACTCTCTCTTGCTCAGTGTTATAATTTTGAATAAAGGTAATGTGTTTGTTAGAAGGCTATTAAAATAAAAGCGATGAAGCTAAGGCCACAAGCCAGTAAAATAGGCTCAACTCAGTTTACTGCATTTCAATTTAATAAGTCATTAATTTCACCAATTTTAAATATAATTGAAAGGTAAATTAAATATTAAATCATTTTTACTAAAGTGCATTTTAAGTCAAATTTATTAATTAACTGTAACATGGATATGTTACTTTGGATACTCAAGTAAGGGTATATTAAACATACTTGCTGAGCGATACCCAATTACTTTGAATTGGAGGGATAATATGGAAATAGGTAATGTGTTTGATGAAAAAAAACTTTTTATTCTTAAGAAATATCCTACTTCCTAATCTCTTTGCTTGTTTTAATGGTGAACGTTATAATTTAAGGATAGGAAATATAAGTCACTTTTACCTATCTTAAAATGTTAAATAATCTGAAAATATCATATAATAAATAATAATGGATTAATATATAAATATTATATGTATTCAAGAATATACATTAATAATATTTTATGATTAGGAGGGAATTTTCCAATCCCATACATGCATCTTCTTTCTATGAAAGGGATTCATCCATCTATCTTAATTTTCTACTTTTACGCTTCTTGTTAATAAAGAATTTTTTATTATTTTAATTATTTCTTTTAATTTATGATGGGGTTTAAAATAATAGGCGCGCGAGGTCGAACACGAGCTGAATCTTCCAGGCTTAAGAGAGGATCAGAAGCGAGGGCTAGTGCAGGTGCTTGGGCCAGCGATGACATGCCGAATATAGGCCCAAACAAGGAGACGATTCACCCCATGGTGGTAATGTAATCAAAGAATTATTAAGGGAAAATCACGCGATCTCTCGCGATAAGGAAAATAGAATGTTTCCTAATTGGCTAGCCATCCAAATTATCCATGTGTCGTGGTTTATAATAGGAAAGAAAATACTCTCATGGAAATGGAATATGTTATCATCCGACTAGGAAAGTTATCGATTATCATATTAATTGGTTAACAATAAGAAGAAAATCTCTCTGATGGGAGAAATATCCCGATATCCCCACTTGCTTAGGAAAGTTATCATGATCAATAGTATAAATGCGAGGCCACCATGGTGAAGTGAAAATTCATTCCACCCCCAAGCAGTTGATCTTCTCTTCCCAGAAAGAATGACTTGAGCATCGGAAGTGTAGTAGTCGATCCTTTTTGTTTTGTTTTGCGAGGAGGAGTCCGGCCTCACAGTCGATGGAAGGCCCGAGCCAAATCTATGCGCTTAAGCCCGGTTGGTTGAAAAACATCGCTATGATTTGGCGCAGATGCGGCAGGAGCGACAGCTGGCACAAATAAAACTAACGCCGATGGCGTGGTATCGGCGGAACCTGGCGGGAGGCGACGCGCGATCCTCGGATGCGGGAGCCGGCCGGTGGCGTGGACGGTGCGAGCCTCTGGGAGGCGCGTTAGAGCTGTCGCGGTCGACACGGACCAGTGGAGGTGCTCCGTCTGACGCCAACACTTCTGCGGAAAGAGTTGGAACGACTCACTTGGGGCAAATCTGGCGCCCCGGGGAGACACGGCGGTCGGAAAGACCCGAAACCTGTAGGAAGAAGCGACACCTCGGCCCACCGTGGCGGATAGAGAAGGAGAAGCTAGCCACACCGGGGAGCGTGATCCTTACCAGCCCCCCGGAAGGGGATCGCGACGAGGAGAGGCATGGCGAGGAATAACAAAGGCGATGAGCCCTGCTATCGACGGGAGACGGAGGAGAGGTTGTGGGACGGGAGGTTTAGGGACATCGACGAGAAATCAGCCACATGAGGCGAGTAAAGGGCCGAGCTCTGGGGGTCCATGAGCCTGATGCAAACAAACCGAATCTCTATTCATCATTTGGGGTGTGGTTCCCATGCAGGATTTGAATCTTTGCGGTCCGGGCGTTGATGGAGCAGACCCTTGCCTACCACCTCAATCGTGCAATCGGATGGAACTACACGTGGATATCAAGACCTCATATGATGCGAGCTTAACCGGGAGGTCTTAAGCGCCAGAGCCCGATGGCCGATTCGCGGGAGGGTCTTAGCGTCTCGAACGATAGCTCGGCTGTAGAGCAACGACTCGGGGAGGGTCTTAGCGCTCCGGGAGCTGGTAAGCTGGATTCGCGCGGGAGGATGCTAGCGCCTCGGAGCCCGATGGCTCGGCTGAGCTAGCCTTGACTTAGGAGGGTCTTGGCGCCCGGGGCCCCGATAGCTCGAGTTGCGTGGGAGATCTTAGCGCCGGGCAAACCGACTGCGAACGCGGCTGGGGGTCTTGCTGAGGCCCGATGGCTCGGTTGAAGCGGGAGGTTCTTAGTGCCGGGCCCGGTGGCAAACTGCGAGAACTAAGCATTTCGGGGAGGTCTTGGCGCCCGGGGCCGGGCCCAGTGGCACCGGTTCCGCGGGAGGTGCGCCGGGCCCGTGGCTCGGCTGCGAGCGCGCGGCTCGGGGGTCTTGGCGCCCGGGGAGCTGGTATCTCGGTTCGTGGGGTCTTAGCCGAAGCCCGGTGGCGCTCAGCACCGCCAGGCTTAACGGCTTCAGGAGGATCTTAGCACCCGGGAGCACAATGCTTCATTTCGCGCGCGGGGAAGGGTCTTAAGCGCCTTGGAGCCCGATAGCTCGGCCTGAGATCTTAGTAGCTCGGGAGGTCTTAGAGCCCGCAGGCGCGTGGCTCGGTTCGCGCGGGGAGGGTCTTAGCGGCCGGTGATGGCGCATCCAGCACAGCAGAAGCAATAGCTTCCGGGAGGGTCTTAGCGCCCGCCAGGCCCCGATAGCTCGGTTCAGCAGAGGTCTTAGCGCCCGGGCCGAGTGGCTCGGCTGGAGCAGCGGCAGGAGGGGTCACTGGCCTAGGGCCCAATGGCTCGATTCGCGTAGGAGGTCTTAGCACCGGAGCCCGATGTCGGCCTGTAGAGCTTGACTCGAGAGTCAGAGCGAGGCCCGGTAGCTCGGTTTGTAAGAACACTTTCTTCGGGAAAGCCTCGGCGCCCGGGGCCCGAAACAGCTCGGTTGGGAGGCATGAATCGGGAGAGGCGCCGGCTGGGGCCACATGGCTCGTTTTGCAAGCTAGCATTTCGAGAGGCCTCGGCGCCCGGGGCCCGGTGGCTTGGTTTGCGGGGCAGCAGCTCGGGAAGGCCTTGGCGCCCCGGTGGCTTAGTTTGCGAGGCAATGGCCGGGAAGGCCTCGGCGCCCGGAGCCACCGTGGCTCGGTTGCGGGAGGCTTAACGGATCGGGAGGCCTCAGCACCCAAGGCCACATGGCTCAGTTTGTGGGCTCAAAGCTCGGGGAGGCCTCAGCCTTCCCCGGGGAGCCCGGTAGCTCGGTTCGCGAGTGCGGCTCGGGAAGGCCTTAGCGCTAGAAGCCAGTGCTTTCGGTTGTAGAGCTAAATAACTGAAGGCCTTAGCGCTCGGGGCCACATAGCTCGGTTTGAAGAGGCTTAACGCTTCCGGGAAAGGCCTTAGCGTCGAAGCCCGATACTTCGGTTGTAGAGACGCGGCTCGGGAAGGCCTTAGCGCCCACGAGGCCATGTAGCTCGGTGTTCGCGAGCTTAACGTCGGGGAGAGTCTTGCGCGCCCGGGAGCCCGGTGGCTCGGCTGGCGCGGAAGGGTGCCCTAGGCGCCTGGGCCCGGTAGCTCAGTTTGTAGAGCTTAACAACTCAGAAAAGCCTCAGGCGCACAAGCGAAAGTAGCTCAGTTTGCGAGCTTAACCATCGAAGGCCTTACTTTTCGAGGCTCTATAGCTCATTTTGTAGAGCTCAACAGCTCAGGAAGGCTTCAGCGCTTAGGAGCCGTCGGCTCGGTTTGTAGGCGCGGCTCGGGGGCCTTAGGCGCCCGAAGCCCGATGGCCGGTTGCGAGCAATAGCTCGGGGAGGCCTTAGTGCCCGGGGCCGCATGGCGCGGTTGCGGAGAACTAACGGTCCCGGGAAGGCCTCGGCACCCGGGGCCCTGGCTTGGTTTGCGGAGCTCGACTGCTGGGAAGGCCTCGGGCGCCCCCGGGGGAGGCTAGTGGCTTAGTTTCTTTGAAGCTTGCGGCTGAGAGGCCTTAGCGCGAGGCCCGGTAGCTCGGTTCTAGGCTTAATGGCTCGGGGAAGACTGCGCCGGGGCCTATGGCTCGGTTTGCCGGGAGGCTTAACATCTGCGGAAGGCCTTAGCGTCCGAGAGCTGGCATTTCCGGTTGTAAAAACGCATTTCGGGAAGGCCTTGGCGCCCACGGCCTGTGGCTCGGTTTGCGAGCTTAACGATTTCGGAAGGATAACCTTGTCGCAGAGCCCGGTAGCTTAGTTTTCAAGCTGGTAACCGAGGCATAGCCTGGGCCCCGGTGGCTCAGTTTTGGGGCCCTATGACTCAGAGACAGGACCAGGAACGAGCATCTCGATTTAAGCGAGCAATATTAATCCCGATGAAATCCGGCGTATCAACAAAGCGTCAATGTTAGAAACATGTCTGACCCTTGCTACGCCGCTTTAGCGAGGCTCGACGGCCAGTGGGTTGAAATAATAGGCGCGGGGCCCGAACCAGTGTGAATTCGGGCTTAAGAAGGAATTAAAGACGGGCTGTGCAGTCTTTGGACCCTTAATGACATCCCCGATATAGGCCCAGAAACAAGACCCGATTCACCCCTTCAAATTTGGTAATGTAATCAGGAGAATTATTAAGGGAAAATACGTCTGCAATTAGGAAAATAATATTATGAGTATTCTTGTCGATTATCTCTTATTAATCGATTTCTGATGAAAGAAAATAACTTCGCTGATGTGAGGAATATAAGTATCATGCCTCCATTAGGAAAGTTGCTCCGATTATCATATTAATCGGTTAACAATAAGGAAATAAAATCTCTCTACTTGATGGGAGGAATATCGTATCATCATCCAACTAGGAAGTTATCAATTATCCTTATTAATCGGTTAACAATAAGGAAAGAAAATCTCTCACAATGGGAGAAACATACGTATAAATCATCTAATTAGGAAAGTTATCGCCTGATCATCATTGACTATAAATGCAGGCCACCCGTCGTTGAAAGATGCATACAGAAAATTCATTCCTGGCGGTTGATCTTCTCTTCACTCGGAAAGAATGGCAGAAGGAGGACGACGTGGAAGAGCAGCAGGCGAGCCCCGCCGATCCTTTTTGTTTCTTGTTTTTGTAGAGAGGTTCAGCGTACTGGAGTCGACAGGCCGGCCCGACAAATCGGCATGCTCAAGCCGATTCAGGTTGAAACGTGTCGATTTATAATTTTAAAAAATGAGCTTATATTAATCTTTATAAAAAAAAAAAAGATAATTGATTTTCTTATAAAAGTATATTCTAATCTTGGGATAAATTAATCATAAAATTAAAATATTTTCATCGATTATTGCTAGTTTCACTGTGGCTTGCATGATGAGTTGGTGAAAGATCCTAACTTTGACTTTGATTCAAAACCAAAAATTTGAAATCAGTCGAAGTTATTATAGTGTCTGAACATCTGAGAGGAGGAGAACCTAAGATCGAATCTTTATAAAAACATATTTTTATAATATGATATTCAAAGTCAATAAATGTCAAAAAAAACTTTGATAGGTGGAAATCACTTAATTAATTGAGCAAAATTAAGAGTTCACCTTATTGAACAAAAATAATAATTAAGACATTAAAATGAAAAACTAAAAAAGGTTGTGACATTATTTTTATAATCCAATCTTTAATTAAAAGATTAACAATGAAATAAATATCATATATTTACCGTAAATGCAGTTGGTAATATGCAACAAAGCCGAGTGTAAAAAAACTTTGATAGGTGGTAGATTCAACAAGGATGGAAAGTGACAACTAATAAACGATGTTGATTTCTCATTAAAATAAAATAAATTAAAACAAAAAAACAAAGCGGTGCATGTAGATAGGATCTTTTCCAGGATATTCTTATGAGATGTAGGAAAATATCGCATTAGATTAGCTTTTAGATGTTTTACGTCAAGTATTCTACATGTCCTTATCGCACAGTCATTAAGAGGTGGTAATTTGGACGGACGGGTTGAGCTGGGTCGGATTGACATCGGGCCGAGCCAAAATGCCTTATAAAGAAGAAAAAATGGCAAATTGAGTCAGGCCAAATTTGGCCTAATTTTTTAAAGTTAATAAATTAACAACCTAACCACACCCTAATTTCAGGTGGGTTGGACTTAAATTGACACCTCTACAATGTTGATTGAAGACTATATAACTCAAGTATCGACCTTTGTTCATCTAAAAATTTGAACATCTTTCTAAAGAAATTGTCATTTGTCAACACAAAATTTTACATACAAGCATGATCAAATGCTTTACGTCAAAAAAAAAAAGAAATTGAAATTTTTTCATATTATAATCAAACCCAAGTCCTATACATTCCCCAATGTACAATTGCTAAGACATTAGATTAAGAAAGCATGGTATTTGATTTTGAAAACCTTTAGGCTTTGTTTGGAGCAGGAAGAATGTAGGAAAGAAAAATAATATCTGAACAATGATTTTCATAATTTGATTTCACCATTTAAATATTAAAGAAAATAAAACATAATTAAAATTCGTCAAGAATTTATATATTTTAAATTTCTTAGCCTTTAGATAATAGAGAAACAAATAAAATGAGTTCGAATAAACATATAAAATTAATTTTAAAATTTAAACCTATTTTCTTCCCTCTAATATCTTCTCCACTTTTCTTTATATTTTTCCTCTATATGTTCTTTCCTAAGCAAAACTCACTTGGAGACCCATAAAGTTTTAAGGAAAAAATAGTAAAAAAATGATTTTCTTTATCGAAAATATATAAAAAAATCAAATAGAATCAAAATTTTATATATTTTTAAATTTCTTAGGCCTTTTATAAGTTTTAAACCTTTTTCTCTCTATATTTTCTTTTCTTAGTACTCTGGTAACAGGCCTTAAGTGCTGTTTGGTTTTTATTACGAAAAATGTTATTGAGAATAGTTTTTGAAAACACAAAAACATCATTTGGTGTTCTCTCAAAACTTTACTTCTTTAGTTATTGTTTTTGTGTTCTTTATGTTTTTCTTGTTCTCCTTGTTTTTAAGAATGGAAAATAGTTTCCAAACTTAAACTCTCCCCCCTCCCCACTAACTTTTAATCCTAACTATATCAGCCAGTCACCATCTTGATAGACACTCATGACCTCTTTACTACTTGATCACAGACCTCGATAAGATTTTGCAAGACTTTTGTTAAAGTTCTCGCGTGTGTGAAACTTGTTTAATTGCAAGTGCTACGGGTTTCTGAGTAATGTCTGAGGTTTTCAATTATGGACAAGATACGTTCCCACAAGGGCATCGTTTATGCGGTGGATTAATTACCAGACTACTAGCTTAGTTCACTATTTGGTATCTAAGTGAGTTGAGGAGAAATTATAAAACTAATAAAACTAAACTAAGCTAAAACAAAGATTAACTGAAAACCAAAGTAATTGAATAAAAGTGAGAAAACTATTTATAGAGGAATTAGGGTTGGTTATAGTCATTGATGCCTAAGTTCATCTAAGTAGGCCAATGTTGAATGAATTCTGACTTAGGTTGGTCGAGAACATGGTATAAGGATCACTCTCGTGTTCCACCTTGTGTTCTCACGCGACCATTTTTCACGATTCGTCCTTATAGGTCATTAATATGATTACTTTTCAGTAATGTTTACTTGGGCTAACATTTCCTTGGGTTTAACAAACCAGGTTGACGTTCCAATTCATGTCCCTATTGACTTTTCCCAGCCCATGATTGTGGCATTAAAGGGCTTGTGTGTTCTTGTCGTTGGTCGATAGACTCTGTTTGAGGCCCATTCATCCACTGTACAAGTGAATTACATTGGGAAGCCAATCCAAGCCTAACTATTTATTATAAAATAATAAGTATATGTATTAGATGTAAAATTTAGATTTCTGAGAGTTGGTGAGACCTCAATCCATTCCAATGAAGGGGTTTTATAACTAGAGTTGTGATAACTTTTCTATAATAATAATCATAATCTATTTTTTTTGAGCTTCCACTCTAAACCATAGTCTAATTTTCTCTCAATTTTTTCTCTACTAGCCTCTTTTTTCTTTAAGCAAGAAAGGGTAATTTTTTGGTAATTCTTAGTCTAAAACCACCTCTGCAGCATCTCTTTTGATATTTTCTTTTCAATAAAAGTGATTCTTCCACATATAGATCTAGGTTTTTATATGTTTTCTTATGATTTAATTGTCATCTTGGTGCGAAGAAGGTAAGTTTAATATCATTCCCGATACAACATTTTGGTTTAGATCATAAGTGGTATGATGTTTATTTATGTTTTGAAGATTTAGACGAGCAAAGTATATCTGATTAAAGACAAAAATTAAATCAATGGTAGTCAATGAGTATTTTAATGCAATGGTAATATTAAATGTGGAGCTCAGAAATTTTATCAAATATATAGCCTTTGAGTTGATTCATTATGCTATTAACTTGGATGTTGTTTCATCTTTTATGGTTTTTAGCGACTTTGATTTTATGTTTCTATCTATATATTGCTAGTTTAAATAAATGAAATTAATTTTCTCTTCAATAATAATAATAAGAAGAAGAAGTTGAAAAACATATGTTATAGGATTGATACAATGAATCATTCTTTTTGAGCGTCTCAAAACCCTTTTAGAAGAAATAGTGGAATTGAAGTAAACAAATGAAGCCTTAACTCCACCTCCTCATCTGGATTTAAAAGTTCCATGGATTCCTTAGGATATCATGATATTCCACTATACAGTCTCTTTACGGCATTTTCTCGATACATACATTTCATAACCATTTCTTGCTTTTTAAAGGGCTTTCTTGGATTCACGAACTTTACGAAGGTTCGAGATTGCGTTATGTAGAATTTGGTCGTTGATAGAAGCGAAATGTGAGGCTTCGAGAAAATTTTAATTTAAAAATGGCAAAAATAGTAAAATTATCCCGAGAATGATTCTGGGGAAGCTTGAAAATTTCTCTAGATTTAGGATGAAGAAGCGGACTGCAGATTGGATTTGTCTACATGAAATCTAGTGACCTAGAAAATTAAGTGAGTCACGAGATAGTTGGAATTTTTTTTTTTACACATTTTATGTTTGGTGAGTGTGACTTGGGGACAAGATTTTACAAAATCTAGGAAGTCGAAATGGCTTGAAATTAGTTAATTAAAATAGAATTAATTGAAAAGGAAATTAATTGTTCGGGATAGAAGCGTTTGAGACCGGAGTAGACATGTGTCTAGCATTAGGCCACTTAATAAACTTAGTTGAGTTAAAAGGAAAAAAAAAAAAGAAATGGAAAAAGAAAAAAAAAAACAGAGAAGGAGGAGAGGAGAGGGAGAAAGAGAGGGAAGGGCTCGGATTTCTACGTAAGATCTGAGCTTGGAGTAAGTCGTCTCGCGTCGAGACTGAACTTAAAGTCAGAGTATTCGTCGAGGGCAACGCGTGGACTCCGAAATCAGGAGTTTTTGTTGGAGATTCGAGTGAGGAGTTCGGAAAATCAAAGGTTTCGGGTTTAGGAAATGTCCATGGGACTTCCTAGATTTTCTTCTACGCTCCAAGAGGTAGGGATTCTTCCAGCTGGTTCTGCCTCATTATGAGTTTGTTTAGTTTGAGTTTTATTCTTACAGGGTTGTTTGTTTATTTTGCCCTAAAGAGTACATTTAGCAAATTAACGGGTTATAGAATAAATTTTTTATTTTGACCTATATGATGTCTAGTTTTTAGGGCTGATTTTCGGTTAGAAAAATGGAGAATTTGGACTAAATATTCTCAAAATTGTAGCCTAACTAAGAAATTGATGTTAGGCTTTTGAATCACCCAAATCGGACCTCTATAACTCAAGTTATGGTCAGTTTCCCGGGACTACTCCGAGCTTCCCTGTTTTGGCCGAACCTACTATCCAGGTTTTTGGGGCTGATTTTCGGTTGGGACAAAGTAAGAATTTGGACTAGCATTCTTCAAAGGAAACTTTAGCCCCATCAAGGAGACTTGATGTTAGGATTTTGAATCCTTGATAGGACCTCTATAAATCAAGTTATGGTCTGTTTTTCGGGACCGCTCATTAGGATGTTTAATGATTTATTAATCGATTTTTGCCACAATTGGTATATGATTGTAGTATATCATTGCTTGAATTGAGTGATATACTTGGTTGAAATTGTGTGAAAGTTAAATTGTGTATTCTAATGGTTTGGATTGTGATGTGCTTGTATAAATAATGCCATTACATGGCTTGTTGTAAAAATTTGGTTGTGGACATGTCTTGTCGTCGGCTAGAGGTTGATGGATCATCGCTAATTAGTAGTGACTTGAAAAAAGAACTTTTGCATTTTATATATTTGTTGTTATTTTCTTTCTGTGTATACGATGTCAACGTATGCATGCGACGATATGATGGCATAGATTGTATGATATATTTGGAATTTGTATGCTTTTTTGATATAAATGTCCAAATGATGCATGGTAATTATGCGAGTAGGCAGAAATGCATATAGCATTCATCATATATAGCATGGTATGAATGAGCAATACATGGCCGTTCGTATGCACGGGGGACCATCGCAATGATCGGGTGCTATAAGCAGCATGGTATTGGTTATTCACCGTTCTTTAGTGAATGTGTGGCTGCTTCGAGGAGCAAGGATGACATCGAAATTGAGACTCACGGGTGCATTAAATGTAATAATAAATTTATTATTTGAGTGAGATGAGTGCCCCAGGGTGAAAGACCCAGTCCCATTCTTGGTTAGACATATGGATCCGGTGATGAAGAGTTCGCGAAAGTGTCGGAAGCATGTGAAACTGCGGTGAATATGAAATTCGAGACCCACAAAAACATGGGATTGATGAAATTAAATAATATTGGAGGGTTGTCGATAGGTTAAGTCATTGGGTGAAACACCGATAGTGATTTCAGCGCCCAGTATATGCATGTGTAGAGTCGGTGAGGACTCGAGACATGGGACGGTGAGTCATTCTCATCCATGGCACATGTAGACATTTGGTAGGAATCTGCGTATGTTTTACTTGAATATGTGAAATGGCATTGCATGTGCCTTAGGTGGGAGTAGCCTTGTAGAGGTGTTCTCTACAATTTGCTGTGATGGTAGGACCCCCTTTCGGTCTGAGGAGTGTCTGTGACGCTCAACGAGTAGTGATTATGAAGAGGCTAGGAGGTGTGGCATGATATGTTTGTAAAGTGTTTCATATGAAGAATTGTATTTAAATTCTTTTTTGGGATCCCCATTCTGTCTAAATAATAGTCGGTTATATAATTATGATGCAGAGGAGTGTGATCGGACTCTTACGAGCTGTAATTAAGTGTTTTACTTTCATATTTTAGATTTAAATGTGAATGAATGGATCCCGGTAAAGGGATGTATTGAGGTGGTGTCGAGTAACTTGGTGTCCACGGGTAGTTGTGATATAGTTGTATATTGGGATATGGACAGATGGACCTTGTGTGGTCATTACTACTTATGTCGAGACCCTGGATGGGTTATGGTTATACTGTTATACAGGTTGTATGTTGGGTATAGCTCCCCGAACAAAGGAGACTACTCGATTTTTTGTGAAAATATGGATTAGTCAGCGGGACACATTAGTATGGTATCGGGTCACTTTCGAAATCGCAGAATTCAGGTTGTGGTTGTCAGGACCCCGGGTTTAGGAGTGTCACGGCTTGATGTCGAGCCTAGTTAACGACAGACTCGGTGGGGAGTATCCACCGGTGTTTTCGGATATTGGCTTGTCATAGGCGATGTCGAGTTAGGTGTTCAAAATACCTAGGATCAGTGAGTATGTGTGTAGAACACAGCATCGTATTGCATTGATTGCTTTGGTGTTCTAATATGTACCCACTGGGGAGATGTATTGTGGTTGAGTGAATATATGCATAGTAGTATGTATAGAAATTGAAGAACACTAGGGTTATGGCGTGACCTTAAGTTCCGAAAAGCGAATAAACATGATTACGTAGGAATGGTTATTTTTAGTGTTTGGCATTATGCACACTAATGTGATAAATGAAAGAGAATCTCAAATTGCCTATCTTAACTTGTGGTATTTGTAAATTGAGAAAGAAAACAGTAAGTTATCCACGAGAAAATAGTGACCACCGCATGTTTGACATAGGCGCTATAGAGGCCATAGGCGTTCTCAGGTGTCATCATTGTGTGGCGGCGCTGTGGGCCACCACCGCACGGACCTATGCAGCGGTGGAGACGGGGGGACGAAAACCTCCGGTGTTTCGGGCACATCATCCTCAGACATACATAGGAGGGACTCGATAATTCGAGGACATCTTGGGCCGTGAAAGTATATGACTTTGGGCATCCCAGGATATGGGTGCTAGTACTAAGAGGAAGGAGAATCAATCTTCTTATAGTTCGGGAAAGAAGCAGAACACTTCTATTCCATGAGGATTTCAGGGTCAGGGTCGAGGCTATTAGGGCCAAGGCCAGACCAGGGCTTCCAGTCATTCAGGACCGATGACATATATTCATTGCCATCAGCCTGGACATATGAGGTGGGATTGCCCTCAAAGGCAAGGATCCCAGGGTTTTGTGTAGCACCCCTTTCCCAGCCCGACTCGTTTGGCGGGTCCGAACCAAGTCCGGGTTGCTCTAATGTCACTCAATCACCTTATCAAAAACACGCCGCAGTGTTACACTTCAGTTGGCATAAAATCCTTTTCAAATGCGGGCGTGCAAAGAGACAGCCCATTCATTTCATTCATGCAAAAAGTACAATTACCTATAAACATATCAAGCCTTTTCAAATTATTTACAAATAGATATTTAAGTTGAAATTGTTTCACAAAATATCGATGTTAAGAAATACAGGTGAATGCATATGTCAGTTTTTCTGTTCTTTTTTACAGCTACGACTCCTCGACCTTGGGTTTGCTTTCAATCACTATCAATCACTCGGTACCTGTGCATTGATAAAAACAATACGCTAAGCATTTTCATGCTTAGTGGTTCTCTAATTCCATTCGGTTTGAGTTTAAATCAAATCATGCGGTTTTACTAAACAAACTTTCCAGATCTTTTGGATGATCAATGTGTCTGATAAATATACTTATTATTTCATATACAATCATTTATGGTTTTCATTGATCAAATCCAAAATATCACTCCATATGTAATAAGTCATTGATAATCAAATCATGCATTTCACAATACTCTTTTCATTTCAATTCGCAATCATGCTTTACAATTCCAATTTGTCACAATCTTAAATCAATTCAATTCGGTTATGTAACAAATTTAACCTATGTTTTGATATATAGGATATATCGGAGGAATCAATAAGTCCTTGCTATAATTTCTGGCCGTATAAAAAGCAGTTTTATAACGCAAATGCAGTCCGTTGGGTTCTTGACTAGTTATTAAAAAAATCAATTAGTGAACACTCTAGATGGTCTCTTTAGTGCTGATCAGTGACACATCAATCTGATACGTTCGTAGTGCGCTATTTTGACCCCTATTGCTATACCAATTTATCCTTCATACAAACTAAACAGTTAACATTCGATTAAGGGCGTTCAAATCTTATAGCAACATACAGTACAATACGTACATTTGTATAAACAGTTCAGTTTAAATACTCATGCAATTTTCATTTGCAAATATTTTACAATCAAATTTCTTGAATCAATTAAAACAACAATAGCTGCTTTTCTTATGCATTTAGAACAAGTAGTTCAAATCTTGAAATGAGAATAGGAAAATAGAACTAAACCAAAATCGTCGCTTTGATTCGATCTTGAATCTGAAGCTTCATGCGAACTTTCCTCCTCATCAGCCCTATTGATAATGACAATCATATTAGTTGGTTATTCTAGGAGTTTTGGTCGGGGTTGTGTCTCCTGATGCCCCTTAACTTGAAAAATTTTCTGAGACACATGAGCCATAATTTGCTTATGCTTCCTTCAAGAAAATTTTATCTCTATGAGTCTATTTTTAGTAGGAATTGGAATCATCTCATTGGATCACCTAAACTCAAGTTACGACATTTTAATGCCAAACTGGTCAGTATGCCCAGCTCACTCGATTACCTACTATTATTCTCGATTTCAGGGGTCTTCACTCCATAGCAGTAATGATTCCTTCCACTCATTTAAAGCTATGGTTATAAGGTTTTCTTCTCAACTGGAATCCATCAATTTGGATCTAAACTCAAGTTATTGCATTTACATCAAACTACTCCAATTTACCAAATGATCAATTTGTTCTTACACATAGCTCCACTTTGAAAAATTTCTAGGCACTTTGGGGTTACAAATTGCATACATGTTATTCAAGTAAATTATTCCTATAGAAGTCTATTTTACCCAGAATTTTGAATCACTCAATTTGGATGAGTGAAAGTCAACTTATGACCAAACACTGTAATACCCAAACGAGCATAACCAGCTAGCTACCGAGCTCACCTTTAAGCCCGTATTTGGGAGCCTTAGAGCTACAATTTGCTCCTGGTCCCTTCTATAAATTTGTATACCTATCTCTTATTGTTATTTACCAATTTGAATCACTTTATTTGGATGAATTATAAATTAATCTATAGCGAAACAAGTGCAGTCTTAATAATTTGACATTTCCTTTGAAACCCGACATTTTCCTTTTTACAAACACTCCTCCAAATCAATCAAACCAATCTAAACAATGCAAAACAATCTCAAACTGAACTAAAACCATCCAAGAACAGAACAATTTTATACCACATTTGGGGTTTATTAAAACTCAACCTTACAAGTAGAAAGGGGGTTAGGGTTTGGTTTCTTACTAAATCCCTTTCAATCTTCAATGCCAAGCTTTCTTCTTCAACTTGATCTGTTAAACTCTTGCTTTAATGGAGCAAGAATCACAACCTCCTCACTTTGCAAGCCCTAGCTCTCCCTTCCTCTCTCTCTCTAACCGTTTTGCTCAAAATGAGCTTCCAAGACCACTTTTGGTCTTAAATATCCCATGTCATAAAAGGCCTTGTTTGACCTTCTTTAAAAATCCATTTTTGGGTTTAAGTTCTCATAATTGCTAGCTTGCCAACTATTCGTCTCTATTTGCATTTAAATTCTCATTAATCACACTTAGACATTTATTCTTTCTAATTTATGACCCATAGGTCCTTATTTCCACGATTTCCAATTTTTGCCCTTTTCACTTAGGTTTTGTTATAGGTTCAATTAATTTCTCATTTAGCATTTAATATTTGCATTTGGATTTTAGCCATATAATAATTTAATCAACATTAATTTAATAATTCGAAAAATACCTAGTTAGCTCAATTATACCTGGAATTATATAAATAAAATTATATATATATAAAAAATTCTAGAGTATTTTTAGGTACAACTCTCTGACAAAAATTCATCCTCGAATTTACCTTAGTCAAGCGGTTGCGAGGATCACTAGCGCATCGTTTCTTAAACTCTAAGTGGCTTCTTGAGTCTTGTGGACCTCATAACACTTTGCTAACGAGTCTTAGGTGTTCACTTAGTTCTTTCATAGGCTAGAGATCTGGCTGTTCTATCATCATCAGGTCCAAATGGGTCTCGACTCAATTGTCTCAAGGAAGAGACTACATGTAATGAGTCTGAACTATACCTCCTCGGCATTGAGACATGGAACATTATGGATCTTTTCAGTCGGAGTGTGTCACATGCCCACTTAGACCCACTTTTCAATCAGCACCATAAGGGACGATAAATCTAGGGCTCGGCTTGCCCTTTTCCCCAAAGAATCTCATCACCTTCTTCCAAGGCGATGCTCAAAACACTTTTCACGATCTCATATCGAGATATCTTTTCTTTTCATATCGGCGTATGATTTTACGTCTATCAGTGGCCACTTTCAATCTTTCTCTAATCATTTTCACTTTTCTTCAATCCTCACAGCGTATCAAGTCGAGGCCCAGTCAAGCAGCACTGACAATTAAAGTCAACCTGATGGTATTACTTGCATTTTCTTTATGAAGCCTCGTGGGCGCCGTTCCGATACTTGATTGGAAGTATTGTTGTACACAAATTCAACTAAGGAATGTTTATCTGACTACCCTGTGGTCGATCCACCTGACTCCTTAACATATCTTCCAGAATCTGAATCACTCTTTCTGATTGTCCATCTGTCTGCGGGTGGAGCGTTTGTGCTGAAGTTCTTCCCAGTGCCTAAAGCCTCCGCAATTTTCACTAAAATCTCGAAAGTAAACCTCGGATCTAATTACGAAATAATGGATATTGGAATCTAATACTGATCAGTATTTCCTTGATGTCTGACTCTGTAGCTTGTGATGAATAATCGGTTCTTACTTGATGATAGGAAGTGAGCTAACTTGGTCGATCGGTCCTTCATTGGCTTGAGTCATGCTTTCTCCTGCCAATGGTAGCCTAACTAAAATCCGTGATCGGTCCCAATTTCCACTGGTAGTGGTGCACGATAATCTAAAGGAACTTGTTACTCTGCCTTTGCTCTTTTGTGAGCCCAAACACTTGGTTACAAACTCGATACATCTCTTTCATTCAGGCCACGAATGACATTTTCAAATCTTGATACATCTTTGTGCTACCGGGATGGATAGCAAAATATCCACTATGTGTGAAACCCCGAGAAAATCTAATTTTTCTGAAAAATGGCAAAATGGTAATTTTGGTCAAAATCCGAAATTTTTCTAGATCTTGGATGACAAAATGGACTTCACCGTTGGAATCGTCTCGTGAAATCTAGTTACCATGTCGAATTTAGTCGAATTCCGAGATAGTTGGAATTTCACGTTTTTCGAGGCACGTAAAGGAGTGCGGGACACTTGGCACTTTATGAGTAGCTCAAGAGATGCCACGTGTCCTGGGCAGAAATAGGTCAAACATGAACTCAAGTGGGGCCCATGAGTGACAAATGACACACTTGTAGTGGATGGAAATCTAAGTTAGATGGATAAAGGGATAGAATTGTGTCCATGGGCCGGCAAAATTTGACATGGCATGGGGACCAGTCCTTGTCCCGATGCCGACCAGGCTCTCAAGCCGTGGGAGAAGCAAAGTAGAGAGAGAGAAAAGGAGGAAGGAGAGAGAAAGGGTGGGATTTTAGAGCTCACCTTCTCTCTAGAATTCTGGCGATTGGGTAGTCGATTTTTCGGTGAGGCAAGAAGCAAGAAAGTTACTCCCGCGTGAGGCTGCAGCGTGGTGCGTTTTGTGGAGTTCGTGAGCTCCGAGGTAAAGGTCTTCTCTGCTTGGTTTACTTTTGATTTAAGTGTTTGTTAATGGTTTGGATGGTTGGCGAAGTGAGTGGGTTTGTTTGGTGGGTCCCAAAACTTGGGACCAAATTGTTGGAATATGTTGAACCTGTTTTGGACAGTGTAGGGATTGTTTTGGGTGGTTGTGTGATGATTTATGCTATAAATTATGTTTTGGCGTGTATGAGGCCGGAAATGGCCATGGATTTCGGTTTCACAAAGTGGAACCGATGTTTAGTGGTTGCCACACGAGACTATTGCTACTTTCGGTTTAGGGCTATTAAAAGTCCCGGTTTGCATTGATTGGTTAACGTCCATGTGTTATTTGCATGAAATATTGATAAGATGAATGGCTTGAATTATGTGAATTTAGTATGTTGTATGAAATTTGATGTGTTAACATGATGTGGTGATTGTTTTATGTTAATATATGCATGTAAATATATTAGCATGAGTGGTTTAAATGACATAATGCATTCCACACTGCAAGGGCACCACGAAGTGGGTGTGAGTGCATGACATGAAAGGAAATAAAAAAATGGAACATGATTGTGAAAAGGAGAATTTGATGGAAGATTTTTGGAGGAATTGGGTTAGGAGATGGTCAGCGGTCGCTTTGAATGAGGACCATGGTATTTTGGAAAGTTCTCCAACCAATTCGACTAGGAGGGTAGTCCAATATTTTTACTGAAACTCGGTAGTGTGTTTCGAGGAACAAAAAGCTTGTTTGTGTATTTTCTCATACATGGCTTGCAGAAGCGAGTGTGAGAGTCGGTGAGGGACTCGAGACATGGGATTGGGCATGTAGACATTCAAGTAAGATCACGTATTTTCATAGGTGTGTGTGTTTACATTGAATCATTGCATGTGAACTTGGGGTGGGGGTAACCCCGTTAGGGTGGTGGAGCCCCTCTTGGGTGCTCACCTGTCGAGACTATTATTTAGTTTGGGCGATCTGAGGAAGGCGACCCTCATTAGAGATCGTTTTGAGAAGAAAGCCGACTTGTGGCTTTGATTGAATATTTATGTAAAACATGTATTAGGATTCTCAATTTTAATATATGTTTGTATTAAAGTGCTCAATCCAACTCTTGAACCATGTAGTATAGTGGTTGGATATGTTTTGATGAGTATGACGTGCTTTGGCGAGTGGCGATTTTACTCATGTGTGTCTTGTGATCTGACCAGGGATTTTAAAGTGGGTTGACGGGTTGTCAACGGACCGGGTTTTGGGGCGTCCTCATATTGCCTCTTTAAGTATGGATTTCCGCAAATCATGACCCTCATTTAGATTACCTGAGCTGATCTTTATGTCTAAACCTCATCTTCATTTGCATGTTTCGATTTCTTTACCATTTCCATCGACTTACTATACGCAACAATTTTTCTCATCTTTCTTTTGTGCCTTTAGCACTTGATTCAACAAACTCGGTCTCGCTATCAATTCTGTCATTACTATACCATCGTTTGACATTGAAAAATGGGCATTTAACACTCGTATCATTTGCATTGACTTTCTGCTCAAAGCGTCTGCCACAACATTGGCTTTCCCTAGGTGATAATCAATCATGCAGTCATAGTCCTTTATCAACTCCATCCATCTACGTTGTCTCAAGTTAAGCTCTCATTGTGAGGGCAAATACTTAAGGCTCTTATGATTAGTGTAGATGAAACACTTTTCTCCATACAAATAATGTCTCCATATTTTTAACGCAATTACAATTGCAGCCAATTCCAAATCATGCGTAGGGTAGTTGTAACGCCCCAAAAATACCCTAAAATTTTTATAATAAAATTCTTTATATATTCACGGTATAAGGCCAACTTGGGTGACACTGGAATTTTAGATGAATATTGATTAAATGATTATTGAATCCAAAATAAACCCAAGTGAAAAGAAAATATGGAAATTGTAAAATGGGAGACCTAAGGGTGGGTGTAAATAAGTTTATATGTCTAGGAATAGGAACTAAATGAAGAATAACAAGAAATGGGAGGGACAATGAAAAGAAATGAAAAGAAAAAATCAAGGAAAGGGCATGCCATGTAGGAAGAGAGTGGGAGGAAGTTTCCTCCTTTTTAAAATCGATTTAGAAGTGATCCATAAGAGAAAGGAAAACGAGAGAAAAATGGAGGTATTTTAGAGTAGGAAGCTCTCACTTCTTTTAGATTTCTACTTGATCGGACCATAGGTCCCAAGCGAACAAGAGGAAAGTCCTTCCTCGTGACAAGAGCTGCAAGTAGAGGCAGGAATCGGGGAGTTTGACCAGACTCAGAGTAGGTCTTTTTACTTTGGTCATTTTTATTGCCTAAGCTGCCACATTGTGATAGTGCGTGCTTGGGACCATAGAGCTAAATTTTGGGTAAGAAATAAAGAGAATCAGGTAGTGAGTCCTTCTGGTAAGTTGTAGCCACATCAATGAACTTGATGTTAGGCTTTTGAATCTCTCAATTTGGACCTCTGTAGACTAAGTTATAGTCCTTCCTATTGAGGGTCCAGCCCAGCTCGATCTGGTGGTCGATTACGCAATTTAGATTGACTAGCCCGGACCTTAGGGCGCGGGTTTTGAGTAAGAAATAAAGGGAATTCGGAAGTAAGTCCTTCTGGGAAAGTGTAGCCACGTCCGTGAACTTGATGTTAGGCTTTTGAATTTCTCAATTCGGACCCTTGTAGACCAAGTTATGGTCTTTTTACTCTGAACAGTCAAATGGGTGAAGGGTATTATAGAGGTCGTCAAATGGGGTCGGCGGACCTCGTCTGGCGCTCAGCTCGTCATGCGAGGCTCAACTCGTCATGCAGGGCTCAACTCGTCATGTAGAGTTTAGCTCGTCTGACTCGGCTCGTCTGTGAAATTTGAGACAAATCTCGACGATGCGGCTCGTCGATTCGAGTCGGCTCGTCGAGGCCCGTGCGCGACCTCAGCCCCGGAAGGGTCATAACTTCTTCGTCGAACTCGATTCGAGTGTTCTTGGACTCTATGGAAGCTACATTGAGTCAAGAATCCATACATGCCTGAGGAAGATGTTAGATGTCAGACCGAGGTATAGACTAGGCTCGTCACTTCAGTGCCGTCGTCGGATTCAGATATTTCGTGGTATTTAACGTGACCTCAAATTTCGGAAGGTCATAACTTCTTCGTCTGAACTCCGATTTGAGTATTCTTAGACTCTATGGAAAGCCCATTGAGTCAAGAATAAATTCATGTTCCTGAGGAGTATATTAGATGTCAGACCGATTATTGGAGCTAGGCTCGTCACTTCAGTACGGCTAGTGATTCGGAGTCAGCTCGTGAGGCCGTGCGCATGACCTCCGGAAGGTGTAACTTCTTCGTTTGAACTTCGATTTGGGTGTTCTTGGACTCTATGGAAAGCCCATTGAGTCAAGAACACATTCATATTCTGAGAGTATATTAGATGTCAGACCGAGGTGTTGTATCGAGCTCGTCCAGGTCAGGTCAGCTCGTCAGTTCAGGTCAGCTCGTCTGGGTTGACTACGCACGACCTCCAACTTCGGAAGGTCATATCTCCTTCGTCCGAACTCCGATTCGGGTATTCTTGGACTCTATGGAAATCCCATTGAGTCAAGAATACATTCATATTCTGAGGAGGATAGAAGATGTTTGACCGAGGTGATAGGTCGAGCTCGTCAGGTCAGGTCAGCTCGTGATTTACGGTTGAGAAGCTAGCGTATGACTTCGACCCGGAAGGTCATAACTCCTTGATGAACCCGTTTCTGGTGGATTCTATGGAAAGCCCATTAGTAAAGAATTCACATTTATACAGCTTGTCGAATTTGAAATCATATTAATCTCACAGAAAATCAATCCTAACCAAAACTACTAAACACGCCTGAGCTAATAATTTCACTAATGGTTTGGAATAGGGGTAGTGAGAGGCTTGGCGAGATTGAGATTCCGAGTTGGAATCAAAGTGCAAAGATTTTTGGTTTGTTCTGCAGGCTTTCTATTCCTCGTTCAAGTTTTGCATGTTTGTTCTAAAGCATATTGGATTGATTTAATTGATTTGAAAAGTGATTGTGAATGTTTGCGTATAAAAACTACATGATTATTGAAAATAGTATTTTATCTGACGTACATATTATACTATATTTTCTATAAAGGATGTACTATATTTATTATAAAGGATTTGAGCATATAATAGAATGTGCTTAGTTTATTTAGCATTAAGGATAGATTGGTATACCCGATAGGTCAAATAAGCGATCACTGAACGTGATGTGTCACGCTCCGTCAGCTGACCCGACGGGGCCATTATCGGTAGTGTTCCGCTGTTGATTGTTTATAACGGTCGGCATGCGAGACCGTGCGTGTTATAAAACCATGTAAATCGACTTCCTGGCCAGCCGGGACCGTCTTCAGTAGCTTCCCGATATCACAGTATACCGAGGAACATGGGATTAAAGTCGTTGGAGCATCTTGAATTATTGACATAACTGAATTGATTTGCCTGGCCCGAATTGGTCGCATAACTGAATTGATCACCTGTAATGAATTGAATTTGAGCTGAATTGATTTAGGCGAGCTGAATTTGTGAAACCTGATTGAATTGATTTGAGATTGCGAAATATTGATTGAAAATGTATTTATGGGATGATCGATGAACTATAATTTGTGTATATATGTAACAAAGTATATGTATTGTATTTATATTGATCATCCAAAAGATTGAAGAGTTACGAATTATTAAAATTGCATGAATTGATTTAAAAATTTGGGGCGAGAATGGTTGTATAGAACCACTAAGCATGAAAATGCTTAGGCGTATTGTTTACGATGCGCAGGTCTTAGGAGTGATAGATAGTGATCGACGGACCGAATCGAGGCGTCGAGTCATAAAGAAGGAGATTTGATTATGCTCAGAACATGTGCATTCATTTCATGTTTCTTTTGAGATATTGATATTATAATAAAACAATTTGAACTCACGAACATCAATGCATAAATCATTTTGAAAAGGCACGAATGCCTTCATTGTAAATGTATTTTGTTAAGTTAAATGTTTATGGAGCACTTGAGAATTTTAAATAAACCCTTAAAGATATGATTTTGAGTGATCTTAGTGGCATCTGGGCCTTGATTCGGATCAGCTGGCTTGAATTCGGGTGAATCGGGTAAAGGCTCCACAACTTTATTGGTATCAGAGCCTAGGTTTAGGCGGTTCTACAAAATGATTTTGAAATTGTTTGCAAATGATTTTGAAAATTTTTGTAAATGATTTTGAAATTGTGTATAACATGCATTTCATTTGCATATTAAGGATGACATGACTCTGACGCGGATCTTGCTGGTCTTAATTGGATAAGCATTGATGGTTCGGCTTCCCTTAGGGTCGAGGATGACGGGGACTCACTCAGCTTGATCTTGCTAAGTGTGGAAGGTGGGCAAGCATCCATTACGATGAATGAACGAGAACAGAGTGGCGGGAGTGCTATGGGTATCCTCCGGCTGACTAGTTCGAGCATTGCAAAGAGCCCGAGACAGCAGTACGATTATCTCTGACGATCGACCGATGAGAGAATGGCGAGTCACCCAGGCTGTAGATTTTATGGGAAGAAAGAGGATGAGTAGCCATGCGAAAATTGGCTCAGAGAGCCAGAGCGAGTCTTGTGCAAATGCATTGCACAGCTGAAGAGAAGTTAGAATGTGCGACCTCTTTACTACAGGATAAGGCTTATCAATGGTGGGTTTAAAGTGACTAGGGGATCGCACCATCGGAGAGGGAGTTACATAGGAGTTCTTCTTGGATGAGTTCAGAAGCAAAATGTGGAGTCGCATTTGTATCTTAACAACATGAGGCAGGGAGTTTCATAATCGGAAGCAAAGACGGATGAGTGTGGCCAGATATCAAGAGAGATTCACCGGAGTTGAGTAGAGTATGTGTAAGATGCTTGTGAGTGAGGAAGAAAGTGCACGTGGAGTTTGAGAGCGGCCTTAATGACCATATTCGGGCCCATGTCACGGCATTTTTCCATGAGGGATTTCTCAAAATTGGCATGTGCATTGAATGTGGAAGAGTAAGAAAGAGGGAAAAGAGAAAGGATAAAGGCGAGAAGAAAATTCCAGAGTCGATCGGGTTCGCAGCAACAATAAGGGGAAGAAATTGGGGACCACGAGGGTCGATCGGCCTATAGCTATTTCTGAGCTCTCAGGTAGGAATACTGCTTTCTACTAACACCGTCAGTTCTTGATGCGGAGAGTCAACCAGAGACCAGTGCTCCCCATTGCTCCGTTGTGGGAGAAATCATAAGGAGAATGTTGGAGACTTACAGTGCTTGTTTGATTTGTGGATCAAGAGCATAGAGCGAGATTGTTCTAGAGCTCGTTCGTTCTGACACCTCGGGCCAGAGTGGCTTTGGTAGTACAAAGCGGCAAGAGTGTTGCATCACTTAGGAGTGTTAGAGCCGAGACACAAGCAGTTGGGTGAAAGGCGAAGATGGTCGTGCTCAATTGACATCTGATGAAAGCGTTAACAAATCACAGACGCTCGGTCTTGATGATCGGTGAATTTTACTATCTTTGATACTATTATACATGCATTGATAGATCGGGATCGACTCATTTCATACATATGTCTTGACATACCCAGCTTAGGTAGAATTACTTGGGAGTGGCTTAAGTATGACATCTTAGTGACGAACGCGCTTGGCCATAGTGTTTATTGTGAAGCAGTATAGAGATTGTCCCATCAAAATCTCAGTATGAATTTTGGGAGATTTGATTGAGTTATCTTTAGGGAGTTTGATGCTGATATTGGGGATGGATTGGTTGTCCAAACAAGGCAATAGTTGGTAGCCAAAATGAAAGAAGTGACCTTGAGGACAGAATGAAGATAAGTAACTTTCATCGGTGAGAGGGTCAAATCACCTATCTAATGTGATATCAGCGGTCACTTCTACCGACGATAGATGCGGAAAGGATGTGAAACTACTTGGCTTATGTGATTGATACGGTAAAGAGCGAGGCCAGTGTGTCAGATATCCTGCTTGTTGCGACTTTCCGGATGTGATTCAGGAAGGGATTACCAGAATTTTACATGGGAGATTGGGTTTACTATTGACGTTACCGGGTACAGGCATCCATTATACGAATGGCTCCACTGTTTAAGGAATTGAAGTGCGATTCGCGAGAACTCTTACGAAAAAGGGTTTATTAGATAAAGTGTATCACCATGGGGAGCTCAGTGCTTTTTGTTAAAAGAAAGATGATGCAGCCGGCTATGATGCAGACAATTGAACAAGTTAACGTTAAAGAATAAGTATCAGTTACCGAATTGATGATTTGTTTGACCAATTAAAGTGCGTCTCTTTTCAAGATTGACTTCTGCGATACGGAGTCACCATCGATTGAAATTAAAGATCTGGGTAATGTACATAAGACTGGCGTTTAGGGCCTTAAATATATGGACATTATGAGTTCCTTGTAATGCCGTTTGGGTTAACAAATGCTCCAGCGGTTTTCATGGATCTAATGAATCGTGTTTTAGACCGTATGTGGATCGATTCGTCGTAGTGTTCGCAAACTTCATATTAAAGATCAGATAGTCTGACACACCCAGCAAGTGTTAGAGACTTTGAGAAAAGCATTTGTATGCAAAGCCCGAGCAAGTGTGAGTTTTGGAAGAATGAGAGTGTCCTTTCTTGGGCATATAGTATCGAAGAAGGGAATCAGGAGTAGATCGAAAATAGAAGTGGTTGTTGAATGGAAGCCACTGAGAAATGTTACGAGGAAGTGCGTAGTTTCTGGGATTTGAGGACCTGAGAAGGAGTCGTTAAGGGGTTTACATGGCTGCGGCCAGATGGATTACTCGAGAAAAATGTAAAGTATGAATGGGTGAAAATGTCGAAGAGTTTTGATAAGTTGAAAGCATTCTTAGGGCTCAGGTTCTTGCTCGTAATAGGCGGTGGGAATATGTGATTTTTAGTGATGCGTCGCAAATGGACTTGGATGTGTCTGTCTGAGAGAGTAAAGTGGTAGCATGCTTGAAACAGGTTAAACGCATGAAGGAACTACCGCGCGTGATTTGGAATTAAATATGATGTATTTCAGTTGAAAATTTGGAACATTATTTGTATGGAGAGAAGTGTTTCATCTGCAACGATCATAAGAGTCTTAAGTGTTGCCCTCTTGTGAGGAAGCTTGGCGAGGCAACGGAGATGGATGGAACTGATAAAGATTGTAATTGCGTGATTGATTATCCTTGTGGGAAGGTACGATGATGGTAGGCCTTTGAAGTAGAAGGGTGTCTGACGCTTGACGTTGGTGCCCATTGTCATTATATGTGATGAGTGCGTCAGTGGCAGAGTTGATAGCGAGGGCCAGTTTGTTGAATCGAGTGCTAGAGCCTGAAAAGAAAGATGAAAATTGCTACCACGATAAGTCAGTTGGAAATGGTAAAGCGAGTTCACGGTGAGCGAAAATGGAGTTTTGTATTATAAGGATCGGGTATGTGCAGGTGTAATGATTTAAATCCACTTTGGAAGATGCACATAGTGGATCTTTGCTATCAATCCATTAGTATGAATGTCGAATTTAAAAATGTCATTACGGTAATTAAAGGATGAAAGAAGTGTGTCAAATTTGTGAAGTGTTTGGTGTGTCAAAAAGTAAAGAGGAAGCATCAAGTTCGCCGGGATTATTACGACCTATTAAGAATCACAGGAGTGGAAATGGGGCCAGAATCACCATGGATTTTGTGGTTGGGTTACCATTGACAAGAAGAGCATGACTTTCGGTTTGGGTGTAGTAGATCGTTGATGCATGCATAAATCCGAGTGGTGAAATCGCTCTGTAGCTCGCCATACCGGTGAGCGATTTATTCGCCCGACAGCTAAGCGGCGTGTATCATGAAATAGTTCGGTTACATGGGATTCTATAACCATTGACTCAGACCGAGATCGAGGTTTGCCGAATTTTGGAAAGTTGCAAGAGGCCTTGGGCGACGACTGAATTTGATCTGACGTTCCACCTGTGGATGAATGATGCGAAGTGATCACGGATTACGGAAGATATGTTGAGGTTGTGTGATCGGCCTTGAGGGGTAGTTGGGATCAACACACATTGCTTTAGTTGAATTTATGTACAACAACGGTTTCCAATCAAGTATTGGAATGGCTATATGAGGCTTTATATGGGAGAAAATGTAGAACACCATTGTGTTGGGCCGAAATTGAGTGAAAGAAAGTGATTGGCCTGGAACGTCTGAGGCGAAGAAAAGTGAAAATGATTAGAGAGATTGAGGAATTGTATGATAGGCCAATCATATCATAGGCATGAAAGAAAAGATATTCGATGAGATCGGCCAAGGTGTTTTGAAAGTATGTGGAAGAAGGTGATGAGATTTGGGAAAAAGAGTGAGTTGGGCCTGAATTTATTAGCCCCACATATGAAGTGATTGAAAGTGGGTCCCGGTGGCATCTGATTGGCATTATACGGACTTGGAAAAGATCCATGATGTATTTCACGTGTCCATTACTTTCACAGTACCGTCAGAGACAGTCACATATGAATCTCAACCGGAGACAATTGAAATTTGAGGCCAGATTTGACGTATGAAGAAGAGCTATTAGAGATTTTGGCTCGTGAAGTGAAGGAATTACGGAATAAGAAGATTCCGTTAGTCAAGGTGCACAATGGAAAAACCATACCGTGAAGAGAAGCCACTTGGGAAAGTGAGGAAATGATGCGACGTGATATGTCATATTGTTGGCTAAGGTAATTTCGAGGACGAAATTTTATTAAGTGGGGGAGAGTTGTAACGCCATAAAAATACCCTAAAATTTTTATAATAAAATTCTTTATATATTCAGGGTATAGACTGACTTGGGTATTTTAAAATTTTTAGATGAATATTGATTAAATGATTATTGAATCGAAATAAACCCGAGAGTGAAAAGAAAATATGGAAATTGTAAATGAGAGCCTAAGGGTCAATTGTAAATAAGTTTATATGTCTAAGTAAAAATAGGAGACTTAAATGAAGAATAATAGAAATGGAGGGACCTAAATATAAAAGAATAAAAAAGAAAAAGAAGAAAAATCAGGAAGGCGTGTGGCATGTAGGAAAGTGGGAGGAAGTTTCATAAGCACTTTTAAAAATACAGATTTAGAGTGATCCACGTAAGAAGGAAAACGAGAGAGAAAAATGGAGGTATTTTAGGTGAGAGGCTCTCACTTCTTTTCAAGATTTCCCAACGATGGACCATAGGTCCCAAGCGAAATGAAGATCCTTCCTCGTGACAAGAGTATGAAGTAAGAGACAGAATCGGGAGTTTCGACAAACTCGAGTGGAGTCTTCCCTACTTTAGTCATTTCTACCAAGGCGCACATTGTGATAGTGCATTAAGTAGGTTCATAGAGCTGAATTTTGGGTAAGAAATAAAGAGAATCGGGTAGTGAGTCCTTCTGGTAAGTTGTAGCCACATCAATGAACTTGATGTTAGGCTTTTGAATCTCTCAATTTGGACCTCTGTAGACTAAGTTATAGTCCTTTTATTGAAAGTCAGCCCGGCTGATACAGTCGGTCGATTCTACCTTAAATTTGGGTCAAGCCATAGGGCCTTAGAAGGCAGTTTGGAAATTAAGAAATAAAGGGAATTCGGAGTAAGTTCTTCTGGGAAAGTGGCCGATCATGAACTTGATGTTAGGCTTTTGAATTTCTCAATTCGGACCCCTATAGACCAAGTTATGGTCTTTTTGCTAAAACAGTCAAATGGGTGAGTCGGCCCTTGGTCGTCAAATGAGGTCGGCGGACCTGCGTCACGGCTTTGGCACAAGTCATGCGGAAGCTCGCTCGTCATGTAGAGTAGCTCGTCCTGAAGAGCTCAGCTCGTCTGAAAAACTCAACTCTTCTGTAGAGACTCAGCTCGTCGCTTCAGTCTGTTCGTCGATTCAGTCGGCCTCGTCGAGTGTAGCGTGACTCCGACTTCGGAAGGTCATAACCTTCGTCTGAACTCCGATTAAGTGTTGCGGGCTCTATGGAAAGCCCATTGAGTCAGAATCCATACATATGCCTGAGGAAGATATTAGATGTTAGACTGAAATTTATGGGCCTTCAGGCTCGTCACTTCAGTGCAGCTCGTCGTTCGGTCAGCTCATCAAGGTGACTGCGCGCGATATCTCAATTTCGGAAGGTCATAGCCGTCTGAACTCGATTCGGAGTGTTCTTGGACTCTATGGAAAGCCCATTGAGTCAGAATACATTCATATTCCTGAGAAGTACCATTAGATGTTAGACCAAGGTGTTAGACTGAGCTCGTCACTTCAGTGCCTTTCGTCAGTTCGACTCGTCGAAAGTGTACGTGCATGACATCCAACTTGGAGGTCATAACTGACCCGTTTGAACTCCGATTTGGGTCTTGGACTCTATGGAAATTCCATTGGTCAGAACGCATTCATCAGCCTGAGGTATATTAGATGTCAGACCAAGGTGTTGTATCGAGCTTCGTCCGGGTCAGGTCAGCTGCGTCGATTCGGTCGGCTCTTACGGGTTGACTCATGCGACCTCGGAAGGTCTTCTCTCGCCGTCGAACTCGATTCGGGTATTCTTGGACTCTATGAGCTTGGAGTCAGAATACATTCATATTCAGAGGAGGATAGAAGATGTTTGAATGAGGTGATAGATCGAGCTCGTCAGGTCAGGTCAGCTCTTCCAATTCGGGATTTATTTGCGTATGACCTCCAACCCGGAAGGTCATAACTCCTTGATCAAACCGTTTCGGGTGTTCTTGGACTCTATGGAAAGCCATTAATTAAGAATTCATATATATATAGGTTGTCGAATTTGGAAATCATAATCTCTGAAAATCAATCCCTAACCAAAACTACTAGTCACGCATGAATAATATTGATCTTTAATGGTTTTTGGAATAGGAATTTGTGAGGAGGAAAAAGCCAATGGATGAGGACCAGGGATTGGAATCAGTGCCAAAGATTTTTGGGGTTTGTTCTCTGAGCTCCTATTCCTCGTTCAAGTTTTTGCATGTTTGTTCTAAAGCATATTGAATTGATTTAATTGATTTGAGAAAAGTGATTGTCGAAATGTTTGCATATAAAAACTACCATGATTGATTGAAAATAGACTGTTTATACAAGCGTACATATTGTATATATTTTGCTATAAGGATGTACTATATTTGCTATAAGGATTTGAATACCCTTAATAGAATGTTAGCGGTTATTTCGCATTAAGGATAGATTGGTATACCCAGTAGAGATTGAATAACGATTATTAGAACTATTGATGTGTCACTCAGATCATGACCCAGCGGGGCGTATCGGTAGTCTACTATTTGATTGTTTATGGCAGTTCAAGCAGCCCGGCGGGCGTGCTGTGTTATAAAAACCATGTGATCTTAGGCTGCGGCCCGATTAGGCCGTGTCGGTGACTCTGATATCACAGTATACTCGAAGGCATGCGGTTAAGTCGTTAAGAGCATGAGTGAATTGATTGCATAGCCCAGATTGATTTACCTGTTGAATTGATTCACATAACTGAATTGATCTGCTGGCGAATTAGTTTCGAACTGAATTGATTTGCTGAGGCCCAGGCTAGATTGTGAGCCTGATTGAATTGATTTAGGGTCGCGAATATGGATTATGAAAATGTATTTATGGGATGATCAATGAACTATAATTTATTTTATATATATAACAAAGTATATGTATTGTATTTGAATGATTATTGTTATTGTATTATTGCATTTTATTGCCCGTTGTATTTGATCATCAAAAGATTGAAAGTTCTAAATTATTAAATTGCATGAATTGATTTAAAGAATTTGGGCCAGGGAATGGATTTGTATAGAACCACTAAGCATGAAAGTAGCAGTGTATTGTTCTGCGTCTTGTAGTCTTAGGAGTGATAGATAGTGATCGAAGAAGCGGACAAGATTGAGGGCGTCGAGTCATAAAGATGGAAATTTCGGGTATGCTCGACATGTGCATTCATTTCATGTTTTCTTTGGATATTGATATTATAACAAAAACAATTTGAACTACGAACATCTATTTTGTAAATCATTTTGAAAAGGCCTGAATGCCTTCATTGTAAATGTATTTTGTTAAGTTAAATGTTTATGGAAGCACTGAAATTTTAAATAACCATAAAGATATGATTTTGAGTGATCTTGAAGTGGCATCAGGACTAGTTCGGATAATACCCCAGGTCGGTCGGGTGAGGTTCCACAATAGTTTTCTCATGTGGCTAAAGCGTCTTGAAGCATATACTACCACCTTACCCTCTTACATTTAGGACACATCAAGTCCATTTGAGTGAAGCATCACTAAAAATGCATATTTCTTATCCAGCAGACCGTCGATACGGTGTAATGGATGCTGGCGTGGCACCTGGTACAATGTTGATAGCAAACTCAATCTTTCTTTGTGGAGGCAATCCTGGCAACTCTTCCAGAAACACGTCCGGAAAGTCACTAACGGTAGGGATATCGGATACACTAGGCCTTGCCTTTACCATATCAATCACATAAGCCAAGTAGGCTTCACATCCTTTTCGCACCATTTTTCTTGCAATGGCTTGCGAGTATCACACATTAAATTGATTCGACCTCTCGCTGGAGTAGAAAATAACCTCATCGTCATATGGTGTCCCTTAAGGTCACTCTTTTTATTCTACAATCAACTACTTAGCTTGAGGTGTCGGGACAACCAATCATCCCGAAAATCACATCAAAGTTGCAAGGATAACTGATCAAATCTCCCAAGTGTACTCCATTATTTTGATGAGACGATCTCTATACCTCTTCTTTGTGGTCACCCTGACCACACAGGGACTTATACCACTCATGTTTGTCCTATTAAGACCAACAAGATCCGCGTCAGAGTCATGTCATCGCATATGCAAATCTGATGTATGTAAAATGCATTTTGAAATCCTTTGCTTTCGTCGTTTGAGGCCCTTTTTTTTTTCGAGAAACACCTAAACTGAGCTGCGATACGAAATAAAATGTAGCACCCTTTCGGCAGAGCCTTAGTTTAGCGGGGTCGAATCGATGCAGGAGTTTGCTCTAATGTCCTTTCGATCACCTTATCAAAATCGACATCAAAACATGCCATAGCGTTATGTTGGACTAAAGGCGTATGCAATTCTGACACTATCGTGAAAGACTATTTGTCTAATCCCCATTAGCAGCGCCATAAAACTTGTTGACCATATATGTCTTGGCTATTTGATTAGTTGAAGATTGTTTCAATTAGGCAAATTGTTTGCGGTGGTTTGATCAGATGCTGCACAAGTGCTGGGTGGGACAAGTAGTAGGGTGGTTTAAGTCGGGATATCGATCGCGAGAGATCTCGAAATTTACCGATCAGCTACTTTGACTATAAATACATACTATTTGGACTATAATGTAAGACCCGATTTAGATAAACGTTAAACCTTGAAATAATGAAAACCTAAAATAATATGAATGAATAACTTAAATGAATGACTATTGAAATAATAATGAGAGCCAATAAATTTAGATTGAAGCAGTTATACGTAAGAACATTGAAAATAAAGCTATTGTGAAGAATCAATTCCTCTCACGGCTTGTATGGTAATTTTTTGCTTTACGAACCACGGATTTTTAAAAACTAGTCCGAATTGTGATGGTGAAATTTGGATCTCGAACCACAGTTCGTCATCTCACCTTCACCCAGTTTCTCGAATCACGATTAGAACAGATAACTACTTTTAATGCAGGTAGCCTTGTTGGGTATTTTCTTTCTGATGCTCTTTTATAACATGGTGCATGTAAACCTTAACTCAGATTGTATAGTCGTGGGTTTACACCATCGGTTCCTCTTCCTCAAAATTAGAACCAAGCTCATTTCTTCTTGATTAGATCGTTTGCTATGCAGGTTGAATTCACGGTCGAATTGGCGAACTCTCTTGCATGCTTAAATTGAAGTAACTCCTCAACTCATTCTCGGTTTCAAGTGAGAGAAGAGGATGTATCGGTTAATTACACGGAGAGCACATTAGATCATCGATGTCGGGTTCCCATATGGAAATTATTCATCACTCTCGGGAATGCCTTCTCTGTGTCACTCGGAGAACTTCACGAAATGACTTAGACGACCGGATTATGGAATAAAGTGACATTGGGATCAATTCCAAGAAATCGCCAAAACCGACCAAGTCGAATTATAAAAGCGAAGTTCGATAATGAATAAAATTACTGCGGGAAAGATAATTTACGTGATAGCGTCATTTTGATGGGATTTGGGTTTCTAAATCCTTTGGATTACACCATACATTGAAACTGGCGATCAAGAAAACCCTTTGTAAATCAGCTAAGTGATTCGAAATCCAAAAATTTGTCTTGAATTCCGAAACTACGGAGACAATAATTTGAAGAAATATAAGTCGGCGTTCAAGCTACTTGCACTTCTGGTACAAAGATTCGAATCAATTTGAATGAAATAAAAACTAATCTAAAATAAAAAAGCGAAAGAAAAAAAGAAAATTAAAATACGGGAGCCTTGGCGCCGAATCTCTCCTTGATTTGAGAGGCTGCGTTCATTGGTATGACTTACGTATTTATAGGGTTACGAAGTTAGGCCCCCTAATTCGATGCACTTCTTTTTGGACTGCAGTTTAAAATGGCGATTAGTTTGTTGATGTATCGCGACATCAATTCTTATCGCGACCTCACGACATCTTTAGTCATGTTATCATGATCTTTGTTTGGTCGACGTCTTTAGTGTAGTGATGTCGCTGACGGCTGGAGCGTCCAGCGACATGGCGTAATGCATTTGATGTTACGACGAAGCCCGGATGTTATCTGCGACGCACTCTTCTCGTAGTAGGTACATCGCGACCTCTCTCTCGAATGTTGTCGCGACCTGAGTCTTAAAATGATATGACAACTGGCGGTGTTATTCAGCGACCTTCTTCTCTTACCAATGTTGTAGCGACCCTTTGAACCGATGCCGACCCTTCGTGCCAGTTGATATCGCGGCGAAACGTCTTATCGCGACCTTCTTTTAGTGCATCGATGTTGCGACCATTAGTTTCCTTACCAAATTAACGCGGCCCCATTCTGCCGATCTTGAAATTGTGACTACTTCTAACTTTGGCGATGTTGCGACCTAAATATTCGATCAATTACTCTGTCGCGACTTCTTTTTGAGTGAGACATCATATCAATGCCCGAGTTAAGTGCATGTGACCTCGGGCTGATGTGACATCATTCTTCTTCTTAAATCAATTTAAGTTGTTTGACCTTGAGCTCCTTTCACGCCCATTTCGCTTTGTCTTCAACGTTAATAGCTAATTCACATTTGGACCTTTGAGTATAGCTTAGAAGATGCATTTTGATTGTTGCCAGCTCCACGACATCAAGTGCTAATCTTTTGCATCTCTTGCTGTTCTTGGCTATTATATATCAGTATTGCACGGCCACATTACCTTTCTTTTACTTGCATTTCTTGCTTTCTTTTCAATTTCTGTTGCCACGTTGGAGTGAAGTTATTCCATCTTCCTGCATATTAATCAGTCTTTTTATATAAAAATCAATCAGAAAAATGGACTGAAAATAGATGACTTTTAAGCTCATCACGTTACACTTTAGTTGACATAAAATCCTTTTCAGAAGCATTTTTAAAGGGGTAAGCCCATTTCATTTCATTCATGCAAAAGTACAATTACTATAAAGGCATATCAAGCCTTTTCAAATGATTTACAAAATAGATATTTAGAGTTGAAATTGTTTTTAAAAAATATCAATATTTAAAGAAGATATGAGGTGATCTATCTCGGAACATACTCTGCCAATTCTTTCTTTATGACGCTACGAGCTCCTCGACTGGGTTCGCTTTTCAATAACTATAATCCTCAGTACACGCATTAATAAAACAATACGCTAAGCATTTTCATGCTTAGTGGTTCTATCTAATTCCATTCTCGGTTTTTAGTTTAAATCAAATCATGCGATTTTACTACCGGCAACTTTCAGATCTTTTTGGATGATTAATGTCAATACAATACATATACTTATTTCATATACAATCATTTATGGTTCATTGATCAAATCCAAATATACACTTCCATATGAAATAAGTCATTGATAATCAAATCATGCATTTCACAATACTCTTTTCATTTCAATTCGTAATCATGCTTTCAATTCTGTTTGTCACGATCTCGAATCAATTCAATTCCGGTTTTGCCACCAAAAATTAACCTATGTTTCGTTTATCTGGGGCAATGGAATCAAGCGCAGTCAGATTGTTTATGGCCATTATAAGCAGTTTTATAACACAATGCTGATTCCATTGGAGTTCTTATTTGGTTATTAAAAAATCAATTAGTGAACACTGGAAATCTGATCCATTTGAAATTTGTTGATCAGTGACACATCAATACAATCGTTCACAGTACTGCTATTTTGACCCATATTGGTATACCAATCTATCTTTCATATGAACTAAATGGTTAACATTCGATTAAGGGCGTTCAAATCTTTTATAGCAACATACGATCTGATATGTACATTTGTATAAACGGTTCATTTAAATACTCATGCCTTTCATTTTAAACATTTCTGATAATTTCTTCAAATCAATTAAAACAATTCAATATGTTTTCTTATGCATTTGAAACGAATAGTTGAATCTTGGCGAATAGGAGAAGATAGAAACAGACGAAATGCGTCGCTTTGATTAGATCTTGGAATCTAGACTTCAATGCGAGCTTTCTCCTCGTGACCCCTATTCAAATGCGGTGACAATCACATATTAGTAGGTTATTCTAGGAGTTTTGTGGTCGGGGTTTATATACTATATCTCTTCACTTACAAAATTTTACGGGGACACATGAGCATAATTTATCATGCTTCCTTGAATATTTTAGCTCTATGAGTTATTTTTATTATGAATTAGAATCATCTCATTTGGATCATTTAAAGCTGAGAATTCACGGCATTTTAATGCCAAACTGGTCGATATGCCCAACTCTTAACCGGTTACCTCTTTGTTATTCCCGATTTAGGTCTTAACTCCATAAATTGTTGTGGTTCCTTCTACTCATTTGGAAGCTATGGTTCTAAGGTTTCTTTTTCCAACTGGAATAATTCAAATTGGATCACCAAAGCTCAAGTTTATTACATTTTACATCTAGACCTCGATTTGCAAGCGAATCGGTATCCTTACATATAGCTCCACTTTGACAAATATCTGGGCACTTTGGGGTTACAATTTTCTTACACTTCCTTCAAGTAAATTATTCCCCTAGAATTCTATTTTACCCATAATTTTGAATCACTCAATTTGGATGAGTGAAACTCAACATGGCAGAAAACACTATATGATGCAACTTGAGGCATAACCCATGAGCTACTCAGGCTCACCTTCAAGCCGTATTTGGGCCTTAGAGCTACAATATTGCTCCTTGTCCCTTCTATACATTTTGCCAAGCCTGTCTCGTAGCCAGTTTGTTGCAACATTTGAAAATCCGCTGCATTTGGATGATTATAACTTAATCTATAGCGAAAGCAGGCGGTCTTGGCGAAGTACATTGACATTTCCTTTGAAACTGACATTTTCCTTTTTATAAACCTCTTCCAAACCAATCCAAACCCAATCCCAACAAGAATTCAAAGTAATCTCAAACTAAACTAAAACCATCCAAGAACACTTTTATACCACATTTGAGGTTTTATTAAACCTTGAACACAAATAGAAGGGTTGGTTTTCTAACCTTAAATCCACTTTCGATCTTGATTTAGCTTTCTTCTTCAACTTGATGCATTAAACTCTTGCTTTAATGGAGCAGAATCACAACCTCCTCACTTTGCAAGCCCTAGCTCTCCCTTCCTCCTCTCTCAAACCGTTTTTCTCAAATGAGCTTCCCGAGACCTTTTGGTCTTAAATATCCCATGTCACATAAGGCCTTGTTTGGCACCTTTGAAATCCACATTTTTGTGTTTAAGTTCTCATAATTGATAAGCTTGCTTACCTATTTGTCTCTATTGCATTTAAATTCTCGATAATCACACTTAGACATTTATTCTTTTTAACTTGACCCTTAGGTCATATTTCCTGTTTTAATTTTTGCCTTTTTCACTTAGGTTTATTTTAGGGTTGATTAATTTCTCATTTTAGCATTTTAATATTTGCCTTTGGCTTTTAGCCATATAATAGTAATCAACATTCATTTAACAGGTCAGAAAAAATACCCAAGTTGACTCAATTATACCGAATATATAATAAATTGATACTTCTAGGGTATTTTGAAGTGTTACATTTGGGACGGCGTAGTCGATCATCAGTGAATGATGCGGACCACAGTTTGTATATCACGGTCTGGGCAGAGGAGCAGATGTTAATCCCAGTGCTGAACAAGCACCTCTTATTTGCGAATGGGCCACATGGGCGGGGCATGGGTTAGAGGTCAGAGGCTGAAGACTTCCGGGCCCGGTGTGAGGGACGAGGGATATCTACGTTGTGATACCGCGGTGAAGCTTCTTGATTAGTATGATATACGAGAGTCGTTTCGGCTCTCACACTTCTTGATAAGAGTGTTGTTTTAAGTCAGGGTGCATCGTGTTCATGTTTATTCTTTGCATTTATGTGAATGCTATGGGCTTAAGTGAAATTTTTGGAAAATGGGCCTTATGTGAAATCTCCTGAGATTAGGGTGAATTGATAAGATATGTCGGGATTTTGAGTTAGAGATCTGGAATTCTGCTCGCGCTATGGACTGGGTCATGGACATATCAGTTCGACGTCATCCTTAGGATGGGTAGTTGGCGACCCGTAGTCGGTAGTGATTGTGATTGTAAGGTGGAGTTCTTTACCACATGTCTGATGTGTGTTATGTTTCAGGGGGATAAGCACGATGCTTTACCCTAGACTGTATACGACTCAAGGTGGCATGGACAGTTGATAGGTTGGCTAGCAAGCCTTACCCTGGTGGATGAGATGAGACAGGATTTGGGTCTATCTTGGGTGGTTTGTGAGTATGAGTGTCTTTCGGACCATGCAGGGATTACCTCCTGAAGGATGTAGACTTTGTTGTGAGTTGCAGCAATTACGTCGCCCATCTCTATGACTCCTCATATGATGGCATCGGTTGAGTTGCAGGAACTCAAGGTCCCACTGCAGGAATGATTGGACGGGGGTTTTATTAGGCCAGAGCGCGCACTTCACCCCGCCCCAGGCGCTCGGTTTGTTTGCTAAGAAGGGCCAGACCCTTTATTTGTGCGTGTATCGGCAATTGAACAGGAATTTACGATTAAATTGGTATCCCGGGTGCGAGGATTGATGATTTGTTTGATCGATCCTAGCAACACGATTAGGGCCAGCGATATGGGGCATTCGAGTTCATAGTGATGCCATTTATGGCAGCCAGATGCTCAACGACATTCATGGATCTGTCATGGGGTATTTGACCTTCGCCGTCGATTCGTCGTAGTCTTTGTGGGCGACATTTTGATCTCCCAATCGAGGGCGTAGGGATCGGCAAGGTTATTACTCGAGGCCCCTCGAAGAACATCGGTTATGCCTTGAGTGCGAGTAAGTGCGAGTTTTGACTGCGAGGTGAGATTCTTAGAACATGTAGTGTCGGCACGGTGTATCGGTGGACCGGAGGTCGGGGTAGTTATGAATTGGGAGGGGCCAAGTCAAGTCTTTAATCTGCAGCAGTTTCTTAGGACTAGCCTTGGTCTGGGGAGATTCATTGAGGATTTCTCTAGATTAATTTTTTATGGCGAGATTGGTAGAAAGAGGTGGTCGTGGAATGACTATGTGAGAAGCGTTCCGGGGAATTGAAAATGAGGCTTACTGAGCTCTATTACGATAATGGTCAGAGAAAGGGGGCAGTACCTGATGTATTGTGATGCCTCAGGAATGATTGGGATCGTTTTGATGCGGTCTGGGAGTGATGACTTATGGTTCTTGATAGTTAAAGAATCATGAGCGGAATTATCCGCAGCGTGACATGGAGTTGGCGACCATAGTCTTCGCGCGAAGATTTGGGCGCGATACTATATGGTGGCGGAGTTCGAGGTGTTTTGAGACCATAAAAGTCTGAGTATATCTTTGTAGTGGGACCTCGACATGAGGCAATGGGATGAATGGAGTATCTGGAGGATTATGACTTCACTTTGCAATACCATCCTAGTAAGGAAAATGTGGTGGCTGACGTGCTCAGTCGGAAGTCACAAGGAGTACTGGCTAGTGTAGCTTCTCGGGAGTGGCATATGTTAGAATGTTATAGGATAGTTTGGGCTCACAATGCGAAGAGATCAAGCTCGAGGTGTCTTATGGGTTGGGGCCCACGTAGCCTTCCTGCGAGCATGATTGAGGTCGGGAGCGGGATGCGAGATGAGTGTCCATCAGAGGGACCAGAGTCACCGATCCAATAGGGTGATGAAGGTTGGAGGCCATTCACACAGATGGTAGTCTTCGATATAGGGGACGGGTTGTGGTTCCCAGTTGACGAGATCCTAGAAAGTCCTCGGGGAGTTTCATTGCTCGCGATTTACGGTGCATCCAGGTGGCTCGAAGATGTACTGTGATCTTCGTCGCTAGTATTGAAGAGACATATCAGGGAATTTTGCTCGACGATATCTCACGTGTCAAAGGTGTAAAAGCTAAGCACTGTAGGCTAACAGGCTACTCCATCCATTGAGGTAGAGTGGAAGTGGGAACAGACCACGATGGATTTGTAACTCACTTGCCATGGATATCGTGGAAGCATGATGCTGGCAGTGGGTGATAAGGGACTCCGCCATTGCTCCAAGACATTTTATGGCCATGCTGATGGCCTTCACACTCGAGGAATTTCAGGTTGTACATTCTAGAGATTTTCCAAGCATGGAGGCGAAGTCTCATCGTATCGGACCTGTGATCCTGAAGCACGACTCACTGGAAGAGTTTCAGGAGAGCCATGGGAACACGCTTGATGATGAGCACCTGCCGCATCCACGTACGGTAGGCGCTCTGAGAGGACTATATAGGTTTTATGACATGCCAAGTAGCATGTGTCCTGATCTTAAGGGTAGCTGGGAGGAGCATTTGCCCTGGTGGAGTTCGCCTACAACAACAATTATTAGGCGAGTAAACAAATGGCACCCTATGAGGCTTTGTATGGGAGGCCATGTCGATTCCCGATTTGTTGACTCGAGGTGGAGAGAGGTCCATCACGAACCGATCCTGATTGGGCAGAGACACCTCTGAGAAGGTGGATTTGATACAGAAGCGTCTTCTCATGGCTTAGAGCTGGCAGAAGAGCTACGCCGATAGACGACGTCGACCTCTAGAGTTTGAGGTAGGTGATCACGTCTTCTTGAAAGTGATGCCTAAGAGAGGAGTGGTCAGGTTCAGTAAGCGGGGGAAGCTATCACCGAGTTTATCTGGTGTCCATGAGGTATTCCATGTCTCCATACTCCGGAAATACACTCCAGATCCGACTCATGTAGTGGATTGGGGCGAGCGTATAGTTGATACGGATGAGACCTTCGAGGATGGCCTATAAGGCATCATGGATAAATGATCAGGTTTTGTAACACAAGACCGTGAGGCTAGTGAAGGTGTTGTGGCAACATCGTGGAATAGAGGAGGCAACATGGGAACGCGAAAACACCATGCGTGCCAACTATCCCTTCTTGTTCAAGGAAGAAGGTATGTTTTAGTAATTGATGTTAAATGATTATTGCATATGCATGAGATTGTGTGTGCGGTGTGTGGGAACAGATGAAATTTCCTTTAAGGGGGGAAGAATGTAAAACCCAGAAAATCCACTTTTCTTGAAAATGGCAAAATAAGAAATTGCCATAATGGTTCAAGGAAAGCTCGAAAATTTCAGATTCATGACGAAACTGGGACCGCTGGATTTGTCTCACTGAACCTATGACCCGTAGTGCTTTGTCAAATTCGAGACAAATTTCACTTTTTCGATTTTTCCGCGTGTGAGTCGCTAGTGACTCAAGGGACGAGATTTTTACGAAAATATCGGAAGTCAGGAAATGACTTGAGCTAAGTTCAATTAAAATAAATTGAACTGAAAAGAAATGAATTGTTTCGGGAAAGAAATGAACCCGGGACCGGAGTGGACACGTGTCACAACGTGGGCCACTTAACAAACTTAAGTTAAGTTAAAAAGGAAAACAAAAAGAAAAGGAAAGGGAAAAAAGGAAAAAGAAAAACGGAGAGAAGGAGAGGAGAGGAGAGAGAGGAAGAAGAGCCCAAATTCTCTCAGATTCACTGAGGCCCGTCAACCACGCCGCCGTTGAACATCAGTCGAGTACTGCCGAGGGCAACGTGTGGACAATCGAAATCGAGTTTTGCTTGGAGATTCGAGCCGAGGAGTTCGGGAAATCAAAGGTTTCGTATTAGAACATTCACGATCAGATTTTCTTCTTCACTCTCCAAGAGGTAGGGATTTTCCTACTTTGGTTTATTTTCCATTCTAGGGCTGTTTGGTTGAGTTTAATGCCCTAAGGATGTTTGGCCATTTTTTCCATAAGGGCCGTTTGGCAAATTAATTAAGCAGGGAATAGTGCCCTGTTTTGACCCTATATGATGTCCAATTTTTGGGGCTGATTTTTTATTAGAAAAAGGGAGAATTTGGACTAGTATCCTTCAATGAAATTGTATCCCTAACTGAGAAATTAATGTTAGGCTTTTGAATCACCCAAATCGGACCTTTATAACTCAAGTTATGGTCCTGCTTCCTGATCATCTAAGTCATCCTGCTTTTGGCCTAACTTCATCGTTTGTGTTTTTGAGACTGATTTTCGGCTGGGAAAAGTGAGAATTTGGACTAGAATTCTTCAAGGAACTTGTTTCCCTATTCGACAACTTGATGTTAGGCTTTTAAATCACTCAAATCGGACCTCTATAACTCAAGTTATGGTCCGTTTTCCGGGATTGCTACAACTAGGTCAGTTAATGATTTGTAGCCCGTATTTTCACACAATCGGTATATGATCAGAAGATATCATTGTTTGAATCGAAAGGGATACTTGGCTGAAATTGTGTGGAAGTCAAATTTGTGTGTTCTAATGGTTAGGTTTCTGTATGCTTGTATGAATAAGATCATTACATGGCTTATTGTAGGCTAGTTGTGGACATGTCTTGTCACAATTCGGCCTAGAGGTTAATGGATGTCGCTATCGAGTAGTAGTGACTTGTGATGTCAATGTATGCGTGCATTGATATGATGGCATGAATTGTATGATATATTTGGAATTTGTATGCTTTTTGATATGAATGTCCAAATGTTGCATGGGTAATTATGCATAAGTAGGCATGCACATATAGCACTCATCGTATATGTAGCATGGTATGAATGAGCAATGGCATAGTTGCAGTTCATATGCACAGGGACATCGCGTCAAGTCGGGTGTTGTGCATGGAATAAACCCAAATTCTATTCTTGGTTAGACATATGAATCAAGCAATGAAAGTTCGCGAAAGTGTCGGAAGGCATGTAAAGCTTGCGGTGAGACCCCGAAAATTTGCGATCCACATAAACATGGGATTTGATGAAATTAAATAAATATTGGAGGGTTGTCTAATGGGTTAAGTCATTGGTTGAAACACTAATGACAATTTTCACACTTGGCATATGCATGTGTGAGGGAGTCGATGAGGACTCGGGACATGGGACAAGGTGAATCACATTCTCATCCATGGCATGTAGACATTTGAGTAGGAATGCATATGTTTTTACTTGAATGTGTGAAATGGCATTGCATGTGCACTTAAGTGGGGAGTAGCCCTTGTGGGAATTATTCTCTACTGGGCATTGTTCACCCTGCTAGGACCCCCTTTCGCCTACATGGAGGTAATAGGAGACGACGTCGACTATCGATTATGAAGGAGGCCAATGTGTGGCCTTTGATATTACTTTTGTAAAAGTATTTTTGTATAAAAGAATTGTAATTAAATTCTCGGGACTATTGCCTAAATAGTCGGATATGTAATTATAGTAGAGGCCATGATCGACTCTTATGAGCTATAATTATGTTTTACTTTCATATTTGTATTTAAATGCTAATTGTCTGATCCCGTAGTGGATGTATTAAGGTGGTGCTCGAGTAATCCTGGTGTCCATAGTTGTGGATATAGTTGTATATGGGATATGGACAGACGGACTCATGCGGTCATTACTACTCTATCGAGACCTTGATTTGGTTATGGTTATAATCATATACAAAGGTATGTCAGGAAGCTCTCGAACAAAGGAGACTCATCCGATTTTTTAGAAAATATGATCCCACAAACTGGACACAATAGTGTAGACAATCCGAACCATAAGAATTTCGAGGGTCGACGGGGTCACAACCCGACCGGTTTCTCGGTGTCACGTAAAATTGTCGAGAGATTGAGGTGGCCCAGATTGGCATAATAGTCAATGAGTTTGGACGAAAGCAAGGGGTTCTGATGGAGGCCATGGAGGATGAACCTGGCATGTACTTGCTGAAGACATTCACATCAGGCCATATCCGCCAAATTTCCAGATTCAAGCATGTCAAGACATTACCATCAGAACCCTATCAACTTTGAAATAATCCAATTTAATCTTGTTGAAGATTTGATCATTGAACTCCATCATACCATAGTCTTGTTTTTCATTAGATAAAAGACTCTTTATATATATATATATATATATATTACACTTTAATGGAAATATCAAATATTATATTTCTAAATTTAAACTATGACGCCCCAAATCCAAGGGTCATTTTTTTTTTTTTTTCGCTTTACATTCTCGTCTCACGAGAATCATTATGAAAAGAATTCATGGCGCATTAACGCCCCGTCAGCGCTCACCAACCGCGCACTCAGCACCGCCGTGCCTGGTGCCTGAGCAGGTGCGCACCTAGCCTCAGAATGCTATTGCTTCATGCCTTGTCGGTTTACTGCCGCTACCCGGCTGTGCCATGTCGCGACTAGACCTCCACGTCAAGACCCAAACTCAGTCGCAACCTAGAATATCAGGTTGCAACATGGGAACCTCAAGCTCTGTCCAAGTATGTCGTGACATACCCCCGTCGCAGGGCAACTCGCCAGGCCACCAAGGCCTATCAGGCATGCATGGCCTGGTCTCGCCCGCGCGGCAGATGACCTCTCGCCGCGACACAACACTGCCAATCACACGCCAGCGCTAGCCTTCTCAGACGCCCGTGTACTCGCTGCGGTGTGGTAGGAGCTTTGTCGCGGGCCAACTCACACGACGTGAAAGTCCTCTATCGCGACGAAATTCTCCTGCCTCGCCAACTCGTCGCAACATAAAATACTACCGTGATGCAGTAATCTTCCCGCCGCCAACTATGTCGCGACATAGAATTGCATTGTCGCAACACTAAACCTCTCCATTTGGCCACACTTTGTTGCGCCATAAAACATTTTGTCGCGACATAAAATATTATGTTGCTACAAAAAGCCTCTCCACCATTGCCAACTCTGTCACGACATGAAAACATTATGTCGCAATAGAAAACTCTTGGTCTGGCCAACTCTATCACGACATAAAAATACTTTGTCGTGACAAGAGACTTTCGGGTTCACAAACCTTGTCGCGACATAAGATACACCGCCGGTGACACAACCCCATGAAATCTGTGAGCGACACAACAGCTTTTGCGTTCGGGACTAAATTTATCACCTAGCTAAGCTCCTCGCCGCGTAATTCCTCGAATTCTTGTCGGATCGCCTTAGTTGTGATAAGAAAACCTTCACGCGATTAAAGAAAACCGTCGCTACATCGCCACGATGTAGAATTAACCCCGCCGCAACAAAGAAAGCCATGTCAAGGAGCAGGTTCTATTGCTTAAATCTAAGAACCATGTCGCGATATGGGAATTCCTGTCACGACACAAAACCAAAAAGAACTCTATCGCGACCAGGAATTCCTTGTCGCGACCCAAGACTAGCAGTAGCCAGTACTTGGCATTTCTTGCGCTCTGTAGCGACCCAAACGTGTAGTAGACTAATTTTTGGCATTTTCTGTACCTCAAACTCTCTCCCAATCAATTTAATTCAATAATACTGCCTCTATACATATTATACAGGCAATATAAAATTATGAAAACTTTCCAACACAATAATGAACAAGTCAAAATAAGTTTTTTACATAAAACTTCATGTGTACATACACAAAACTGATAAACCGTCTGTAATTTTACGAATTACATAACAACGCTAAAATCTTGCCTTCTTCCTAACTATGACCTTAAAATGTGTCCACCCTCCTGTGTAACTCCGCATCAGAACATTTTTCCCACAATCTGGTGAGTAATGCCTAGTAGAGGAATTCTCCACAAGGGCTACTCCCACCTACACATGCAATGGCAACACATTTAAGTAAAATTATAATACTTTCTACTAGAATGCCTATACATGCTCCCATAGTCAATCCCGCCAACTCCCTCACACACGCATTTACCATGTATGAGGTAATCGCTTTCAAAACAAGATTTTTGTTTTTTGAAAACTCACATAATCTCCATATCAAATTCGATTGATAAATCCTCTAAAATAAACTACCGACATGCCTCCGATAAGATTTGTCAGACAACCCTCCCGAGAATGTAATAGACATTCTGATATAATTTCATTGACATTCTCCAATATAACCGCTAGTTGTGTCCATGTCATGCACTCACACCTGTTTCACGCGATGTCCCCGTGCATAAGAAATGCGGAATGTCATTTCATGTCAATTCATGTTACATGCTTGATGAGAGCTACATGCAAATAATTATAAAATCATGGATACTTATTTACACATATAATTTACATCCATCATGTAATCTATGTTAAAACATCAAGTGCTACGGTTATCGAACATGAGTTTTTTCACACATAACCAACTATAAGTATTCATTTTTCAAGCAATAGAATATTATAAAAACACAGACATACGGCCCAATAATAAATCAAAATTTAGTCTCTGGATCGCTAAAAACAGTCTCAAAAATTCCAACATTCAGTCCCAAAATTTTGGGATTGAACCGCACGGCCACTCACGGCCCCAAGAAACCCATGCCATTAAATGACTCTTATACCAAGAATAACCAAAGTAGGAGGGAAACCTCACCTTTGATTTGGCTAAACCCCATATTTGCACTTACAAGCTCTCACACAGAATGAACCCTTGCTCTTCGTCTCCGACGTTTAAAATCGGCGGCCCGATCTCCGCAAATCTTAGAGAAGGTGTAGCTTCTCACTCCTCTTTTCGCTCTTCCTTTCAAGCACGGCTCTCCCCCTTTCTTTTCTTTCTTTTCCCTTCTTTCTTTTTCTTTCTTTCTCTTTCTCTCTTCCTCGGGTTTTCCTCTCTCCTTATCCACCAACATCCCTTATCCAAAGGCTTTGGATTTCCTTTCTCTCTGTGGGTACGACACATGGCCTCGTGGGTCACCGACTTTCCCTTTTGTTTGACTTATCTCTCCACGTAACACATGTCTTAACGCTGAGCCATGATATTTTCCTTTACCATTCATGCCATGTCACATGGACACACACATTATGGCAATTACACACTATTATGGCCCTATGCCACACCTCATTAAGCTTCGCATCATGTGGCAGCCACATGGTCATGCTATGTGGCACCACTCCATGTGTCACTCGACACCCGGTGCCTCGAAAAACGTGAAATTCCGAGTGTCTCGAAATTCCATGAAATTCGACCAGAACTGGGGATTTCTCGCGAAATGATTTCAACCCGCATACCGCTTCGCTATCCCGAGATCTAGAAATTTCAAGCAGGGTTTCCAACCGGAATTACCGCTACTCATTTTTAAAAATTGAATTTTTCTCGGGTTTTACATAAACCATCAAGAAAATCTTTTTTTTTTTAAGATCTTTTTAATAAGGGTAAAAATTGCCTTTTTTCCCGTATAAAAGAAAGCAATTAAAGTATCGAATGGGACATTCATTATGAAGTAGCTTCACACGGCGAAAAGGCAAAGCATGGGTAAATTAAGATCGAATGAAGAAAAATCGAGAAGAAAATCTCTTTTTAGAGGTTACTCAAGAGTAGTATCTACCCTTCAAGAAAGCCTAGTACGCGCTTTATGCGCGCTTAGGCCGTCATATCGCCTTCTCCCTGGCCGAGAGCGCTCGCTTTAGGCCACCCCTCCATCGACGCTGTCATCGATTGGTTTCTTGAGAGGGATAAAGACTAACGTGTGTGTGTTCTCTAGCTGGCGCTGCATGAGCATGTGCATGTAGCAATACCTGTGGAGGCGCTGGGAGGTCGGGAAGGAAGTTAAGGAGCATGAAGAGGAGGCTGGAGGGTTTTGGTGGGACGCCGCCATTGAGAGCATGGGGTTGAAACGAATTGGCGCCTCAGGGGGCCTTGAAGAGCCGAAGGAAGAAAGGCGGTCTGATTGGAGGAGATGACGACGTATGATGATGATGATAATGACGGAGGGCGAGCCATCCACCACGATGAAAGCAACATACGCCAGCCCGCCGTCGAAGTATAGTTCTGCTGGTGTTCCTCATGGCCATGATTTAGTAGCTTATGGTGTTCCACAAGGGTTTGAGTTTGGGTTCAGTTTCGATGAACCTCTTTTCTGACGAACTAATAGTATTATTATTATTATTACCTACAATTTTAAAATAAAAATATATTCTTAAATTTGAGTCCCGAAATCGTTCTCCTAATCCAAATTGTTCCACTTCCAACCTTTCACTACTAAATCACTGATTTTAAGTTCCAATCTACACTAAAATAGTGCTTAACTTTCGACGGCACTAGAATCGCACTAAATCATTCCATCAAATTTTTGATTTTTAACTAAAATCATGCCTTGTAATCAAAAAATAAAATAAAACCTAAATCATGCCTTGAAGTTCTGATCTTATAATGAAATCGCGCTTTAAAGTTTCGATTTTACACAAGAATCATGCCAAAAATTTTCCCTTCAAATTTCGATCTTTTTCTAAAATCGCTCCGATCCTACACTATAATCATGCCTTCTAGTTACTATCTTAAACAAATATGAAACTTTTGTTTTTGAAAACATAAATTAGGCATGTTTGTTTACAGTTTTTAAAAATTGTTTTCATTTTAAAAATAAGAAAAAACAAAGAAAATGTGGTGCGTTTTCGCTTTTTTACTAAAAATATAAAAACATTAAATTTAAAGAACAAAGAAGAGTTTTTAAGGTTATCTGTGTTTTCAATAATAGTTTTCAAAAACATGATAACCAAACAATACTTATTTTTAAAAATTATATAAACATTCAAGTCACCAAAAAAATAAAATTCTAAAACTTTTTCTAAATGTAAATTTGGAAATAAAATATCCCCATAGAAGCTACAATATAAAATATAAAATATAACATTCAAAAATATTTTCTAATTCTAAATTAAAATCTAATATGTAAAAATAAAAATACACGAGTCAAATGTAATTAATATATTCTTTTTTTTTTTTTTTGTCGATATGCCTAATTAAATTGGTAGAAGATTCAAAGTTTAAAAAGATCGAACATGTAAAGAGAGTTCGAGGTTTTTAGTTGTCAAAAATTACATACAAAATATATATATATATATATATATATATATATATATATATATATATATATATATATATTCTGTTTTTTTTTTTAAATCTCTTAGAAATTTGTTGAAGATTCTTGTATTAGCGAGAGACTTTAGCTAGATTGTTTCTTTTGAAATTTTGCTAGGACATATATTTATATGGTAGCTTTATTTTTACATTATAGAAATATTCTATTTCTAAATTTAAATCAAGAAAAATCTTTTCTGAGGATCTTTACTAACGGTAAAAATTTCTATTTTGACTTTATAAAAGAGAAATCAAAGCCATGAATGAGACATTCATTGTCTAAGTAGGCCTCAATAATGGCGAAGATTAATATGGCTAAAAAACAGAGCATTGACAGACAAAAGATTGAAATGAAGAAAATCGAGAAGAAACATGGTTCAAAGTTGCGTTATTGGTCATTGACTCGGAGGGTCTTGAGACATACAGGTCTCGGTGTATGATTAGAGCTAGTAAATAGGCTAGCCCAACCTATTTTCTTGAGCTAGCTCCATTCTGTGCCAAGGTGCCAAACTGCTCAATTAATCTCGACTCATTTCTATCTGCGCCAGCTTTTCGACTAACCTAGCCTAGCCCATGAGGGTTGCGGGCCAAAACCTTAAAAAATGCTAAAAAAATTAATTTTACAAATTCATCAATTTTCAAATAAAAATGTGACACCCCTATCCCGGGGGTCCCGTTGACAACCCATCAACTTGCGAAAACCTATAAATATCAGGTGTCCCGACATCACACTATTTCCTACATATTTAATTCACAACATACAAAAATATATGTGATGTGACGCCCCAAACTCGGGGTCCCGTTTGACTACCGGGTCAACTCATGAATACATGTCTCATATCATGAGACCCATACATGAGTAAATGGCCACATTGGCCCATACATCCATACTGACAAAAATGTATCCAACTATATTACAATAGTTTCAAGAGTTCATTACACTCTTTATACAAAACATATATTAAAATTTAAGAGTTCTAATACATGTTCTACAAAATAAATATCAAGCCACATGTCGGCTTTCTTCTCAAAGTGCCCAAGGAGCGCCCGCCTCTCTGAACACCCCCGTACCTAAAATAATTTTCCTCGATTGCAGAGCAATGCCCAATAGTTGAATTCCCTACATGGGTTACCTCCCACCTATACATGTAATGGTAACCAAACACATTCAAGCAAATACATGATCCTACTTGAATGTCTACATGATGTGGATGAGAATGTGACTCACCCTTCCCACTCCTCGAGCCCTCACTGACTCCCTCATGCATGCCTAAGCCAAGTGTGAGAAAACAATGTTTTCAAAACAAAAGGTTTTTGTTCTCGAAAACATACTACCGAGTTTCGGTAAATCTATAGGACAACCCTCCGAGGTGAATGGCTGGGTAATTCTCCGAAACAGTCATGGGTCCGCCTCCGAGATGAACCGTTGATAATCCTCCGTGCCAATTCTTCGGAAAATCTTCCTGGAAATTCCTTTCACACCATTCATCTTTCTTCATGTCATGCACTCCGCCTATTGATCTAGGGTTGCCCGGTGCATATGAAATGCATTATGCCATTTTCATACAACACATGCCAATATATCATTCATGCATATATTAACAAAATTCACATATTATTCATTCATGGCAATAACATCAAAATTAGCTCACATAGGCTAATTAACAATATAATTCTAATGGCTCACACACAATTATATTTCATATAATTCAAACATCATGTTAACACATTTAATTCCATGCATTAACATATTATTTTCCACACAATTCAAGCCATTCATTTTAAGCAAATTCACATGGACGCTTACCCAACGATTAATTCGTGACTATTTTTAATGGGCCCCAAACTCGAGCAAATGGCTGTCCGTGGGTTGCCCTCTCACCAAGCATCAGTTCCACTTTGTGGAATTGAGAACCCATGGCCATTTCCGGCCTCACAACACCCAAAACCACAATTTACACACATGTCAAGCACACGGGGACCATTTCCATTCGAGATCGCCGCTGACTCACCAAAACTGTCCCAGTACCTCTGAGATTTAAGTCCCAAGTTTTGGGACTGACAAAACGGCCATTCACGACCTCAAACACTCTAAATCATTAACAAAGCTCTTAAACAAGGATTAAATCAAGTAGGAGAAAACCCCTACCTCCCGGAGTTGTCGAATGTAACGCCTCTAAATCCCGGTCCGTTGATTAACCAACTCATTTTAATACTTTCAGGATGTCTGCAACCCGACACCATCACGAAAATCGGGCAGAGTCTCCTTTGTACGGGGAGCTCTACCCAAGGTACACAACCTGTCCCAACAATTAACAACGACCACACCGGGTCCATATACAATTAAAATAATTGGCCACTTCGGCCCTGTATCAATACTCACAAAATACATCAACTATATTACCATAGTTCAAAAGTTAATAAATCACTCTTAATTCAACATATATTAAAATGTACAATTTCTAATACATGTTATACAAAGTCTTTACCAAAGCCACAACCCTACTTTCTCTTCTAAACGCGCCTCTAGTGAGCGTTGCCTTTCTTGTACACACTCCCTGTGACCGAAATACTGATCCATCAACGTGGTGAGCAAAAGCTCAAAGAGTGATAATTTCACATGTTACCCCCACCTAAGTGCACATGCCATGGGAAACAATCACACTCAAACAATATACATAATCCTACTTGAATGTCTACATGCCCAATCCCATATCCCAGTCCTCACCGAATTTCACACATGCCTGCCGTATCGTTTAGTAAAATACGCTTTCAAACAAAGCTTTTGTTCTCGAAAACTACTACCGAAGTTTCTGCAAATTCTATTGACAACTCCTCCGACGCCGAATCTATTAGATAACCCTCCGAAACAACCATGGCCCTCCAACGTGAATTGTTGATAATCCCCAACACAATTCTCCGAAAATCTTCCGTTGAAATTTCTTTCACAAACGATTTTTGCTTGCTTCACTGTGTCATGCACTCACACCTAATATTCTAAGTGCCTCAAGGCATATGGAATGCATTTTGTCAATCCCAAATATTCAAAGTAACGGCAAACATGGCGCCAACATAATTAACTCACATAAATCATGTTATTCACTGCAAACTAATAAACCCAAAATTAGCTCACTGGGCTAATTAACCAATCAAGCAATTCATTTCAATCACCCAAAACACACAAAAATCAATATTGAACAATACACGTGAATGCTGAAACCCTAGGTTGGCACTAGTCTACAAGAGTGCACACTAGGGATCTTCTCACCCGATTCAAGTATTTTGAGACCGAAATTATGGCTAAATCAAACCTCAGAATATCCCTAACCATTCACATGGCTCTTAGCCAAAGAATAACACAAGTAAGAAAAGATCCCTACCTCTTAGAGTTGTCGGAACTCCACCAACCTGTCCACAGCGTATTCCTCACACAGAGAACAACTTTACTTCGTCTGAAGAACTACGGTAAGGCGTAATTTACGTGAAATATAGGAGAGAAGTCACACCTCTCTAGAATCTGCATCCCCAACCTTCTGCACGTTTTCTTCTTCATTTGAATAAGAAAACTATTCCCCCCTTTGTCTTATTCATTTAACATTTCAAAAATTCTCAATGTGTCTTAAGTTTTGGATTTTTGACACATGGCTTAATCTAAGATTCCATCCTCTCACTAATCATGCAACATGTGTCACATAGGTACATGTAGTAGGTGACCTTTGTCACATCACATGTCTTTCACTTGTGCCGCTTTTATCAAGACTCGACACTCATGACTAAAACGGAATTTACTTTCTCGAATTTAATGGCGTAGCTAGATTTCGCGAGACGATTCCAACGGTGAAATCCGTTTCATCATCCAAGATCTAGAAAATTTTCGGGTTTTGACCGAAATTATCGTTTTACCCTTTTTCAGAAAATTTGAATTTTCCCGGGTTTTACATTCTCCCCTCCTTAAAAGGAATTTCGTCCCGAAATTCTGTACAATCACCACTCAAATGTATATGTAATGTGCACTATGCCATGCATGTAAACTAGTCATTTAAGTATTAAACGACTAAACCACGTACCTTCATCCCTAAACAAGAAGGGATAGGTGGCCCGAGATCGTGTCATCGCGTCCCACGCTGACTCCTCCACCCACTCAAGTGCTGCCATAGCACTTCAATAGCTTCACGGTCTTGCACGCAAAAACCCGATCCCACCATCCATACTTACCGGTCCCTCCTCGAAGGTCCCATCCATGCCAACCTCAATCTCCTCCCCAATCCACTACACGGAAATTCTCTGATCCTGAGCGCACTAAGCATGGAGACGTGAAATACCTCGACACCCGACATGCCGGGCGCTAAAGCCAACCTAAGGCTCTACAAAGGCTCACCTCTCGAGTATCTCGAAGGACCCAATGAACCCCTGGGCGATAGCTTCTCGCCAATAACCCGACCACTCCTCTCAGGCATCACCTTCAAGAAGAGTGGATCTCCAACCCTCAAACTCTAAGGGTCGACGCCGAAAAATCGCGATAGCTCTTCTCCGCCGGCCGAGTCACAGAAGACGCTGCCATATCAAACTCACCTTCTGAGGTAACTTCGATCGATCAGTGATCAGCGAGATTTAGCCTCTCCCACCTCGGTCCAACATATCGGTGATATGCATGGCCTCCCATACAATGCTTCATATGGTGCCATCCGTATACTCAACCGATAACCGTTTGTCAGAAGCATTCCACTAAGGGAAATGCTCTTCCCAGCCTACCCTTAAGATCCAGACACATGCTCAAGTAAAGATGTCCCTCTAACACTTGTATGGTCCTCCGACTAACCATCCTGCCACGGGTGGAAGGTTGTACCTACGGTCCGTCAGGTGCCCATAGCCTTTGAAAACTCTTCCAAAAGTGCGGAACCTGACTTCTATCCCCCACACTATGGATGCTGGTACCCATGTAGCTCCGACTATCTCTGACATACAACCCAGACCCTCAAATGTGAAGGTCATCCGCACAAACCTAGAAAATGTGCCGACCGTGAGCCTGGCCCACTATCACCCATCTTGCATCATGTCCTCAGCAGTCCATGAAAGTGGGTCACAAATCCATCGTGACGTGCTCCCACTCCACCTCACCACCTCCAATGGTCGGCGTAGCCTTGCTAGCTTCCTCGTGCCTGCCCTTAACTTTGTCGACACGTGAGACATCGTCGAACAAAGTACCCAATGTGTTCTTCATCCCGCTCCACAGTACTGGTGACCGAAGATCCCGTACATCTTCGTACAATTCGATCGACAAATCGAGCGCGAACTCCCTGAGAATTTCCTTTCTCAAATCGATCAACTGAGGAACCACTACCCGTCCTCTATACCGAAGAATACCATCTACGTGGATGGTCCAGCCCTCGTCACCTGTACCTGACCAGGTATCTTGGCCCTAATGCACACTCCATTCCGTCCGCCCTCGGGACTCAATCACTCGCTTCAACAGACTCCGCTTAGCTACTAAATCCTCCCAACGTACCTCGAGCGCCCGCCACAGACGAGTCAAACCGCCTTACTGGGCCCGAAAGATCCGCCACTTAGCTATACTAGACAATGCTCCCGTGGATCGAATTCGAGTGATCGCCACAACATTTGCTCCTACCAGTGGTAATGCGGCGAGCCTGGCTAATCCTCAAGAACCCATCCATCCGTGTCGCTCATGTCGAGGTCCCACCGCGTGAAAACATACTTAGAATTTGTGGTCCGAAAGTACACCTCGAACCGCTCACCATGGCGAGTGGTGCCAAATCTTCAAGGCGAAGACTACGCCGCCAACTCCATCGTGTGTGGGTAATTCTGCTCATGATTCTTCAAATCACCCGAACCATAAGCTACTACCCTCCCTGATCAGATCAACACATCCTACCGACCTCTCGAGCATCACAATACACTGTGGTAATTTTGTCTCCTCATTCAGACTATCAAGATATCAAGTAAGCCTCCTCTTCAACTCCTCGAATGCCTCCTCGCATCGGTCATCCCAATCAACCGACCTTCTTTCTGGTCAACTGGTCATAGTGCCATGACCCGAGAAATCTCAATGAATCTCCTCAGAAGACTTACTAATCCCAAGAAACTACGTGATTCTAAAGACTGACTTCGGCTCCCAACCTATCACGGCCTCGACCTTCTCGGGTCCACTAACACTCCCGATGCTGGACAACCACGTGTCCCAAAACCTCACCTCAGTAAGCCAAAACTCGCACTTAATGAACTTGACGTACAACTGATGGTCTCTCAACAACCGTGAACAATCCCTCGCATACCCCGCTCCCACTGACCGAGTAGATCAAAACATCCATCAAGACTACAAACAAACTATCTAGATAGGGTTGGAATACCTATGCATGAGGTCCATGAATGCCGCTGCGCATTCGTCAATCCAAAGGGCATCACCGTAAACTCAAGTGCTCCATAACACGCTCCCAACGTTGTCTTAGGATATCCGCCTTAGGATACCGCCGCGTCTCGTGGCCCCTGGCCAGGTCGCAGCGCCTCCTACCGCGTCGAGGCTGAGTCCTTCGCATCGTGGCCCAAATCCCACTGTCCTGGTCGTATCGTGGGCGTGGCTGATATGCCCTGCCTGCTATGTCACGATACAATGCACTCAGACGTGATTTTGGTTATCGGGAAATAAAGCAAAGAGCTCACCCAACGCTATAATTTTTTTCTTTTCTCACTATATATATATATATATATATATATATATATATATATATATATATATATAAGAGTATATATATATATATATATATATATATATATATATATTTTTTTTTTTTTTTTTTCATTTGTCTACCTACTAGAAGATCTAATTAATTTTTTTTTTCCAGTAGAACAAAAAATATTTATTTAAATATTTTATTTTATTTTATTTTTTTTCCCGCTTACACATCAGAAACTCTTAAAAAAATTTTCTTCAACACTTTTTTTTTCCTATGTGCTATTCACCAAGCACACAAGCCCACAACAATCACAAGTCACAACAATCACACAATCACATAAAACACAATGCATGCAGTGTTCTAATCTTGTCCCGTGACTGCCTAGGTAATCACATACGTAAACCCTACAATCGAGCTATACCAAGCTATGATGTTCTTATACCTAAATGACTCTGGCCTTAGCCTAAGTCCCCCAAGCCCTAGGTATTCGTATACCTATGCTTTGATACCAAGCTGTGAAGTTGGTATCAGGACTAAACTTATGGATACACCCACCGAGCTCCCAAGGTAATCGTTTACCTTAGCTCATACTGCCGTGATCCCAAATCCCATGGTCCATGACAATCCGTCAACCGCACTTTCGTGATGTCTGCAACCCAACACCACTCACTTAAAATCGAGCAGAGTCTCCCTTTGCACAAGGAGCTCTACCTGCTGCACACAACCTATTCCAACAATTAACAACGACCACACTGGGTCCATAAACAATTAAAATAATTAGCCACTTGGGCCCTTGCATCAATACTCACAAAATACATCAACTATATTATCATAGTTCAAGAGTTAATAAATCACTCTTAATTCAACATATATTAAAATGTAACATTTCTAATACATGTTATACAAAAGTCTCTACCAAAGCTTCTCACAACCTGTACCTTTCTTCTAACTGCGGCCTCTTATTGAGGTCGTCCTCCAGACACTCCCTCGTACTAAATAGTGATCCATCGGTCAGGTGAGCAAAAGCCCAGTGATAATTTCCTACGTGGCTACTTCCCTCTCACCTAAGTGCACATGTCATAACAATACACTTAGCAAATACATGATCCACTTGAATGTCTACTAGCCTAATCCCATATCTCGAGTCCTCACTGACTCCCTTACACATGTCTAAGCCAAATGCGAGTAAATACGCTTTCAAAACAAAAGCTTTGCTCGAAAACTTAGCCACCGAAGTTTCAAAGAAAATTTATCGATACCTCCAGGCTAATCTGCTGATAACCCTTCGAAACAATTCACGCCCTCCGACGTGAATTGTTGGACAATCTCCCAACACACTTCTCCTGAAAATCTTCCGTCGAAATTTCTTTCACAACCGTTTTCGTTTTTGTTTCAATTTCGTGTCATGCACTCACACCTAATATTCTAGGGTGCCCCAGTGCATATGGAATGCATTTTGCCAATCCCAAAATATTCATGCTAATGTATAAAACATGTATACTAACATAATTAACTCACATAAATCATGTTATTCAATTTGCAACCAATAAACCCAAAATTAGCTCACATGGGCTAATTAACCAATCAAGTAATTCATTCTGAATCACCCAAAACACACAAAATCACACAACAATGGCGACTTTAACAGTTGAAACCCTGGTGGCTCAAGACTAAGAATCTTCTCACCCATTCAGTATTTTGAGACCGAAATTGTTTGACTCAATCAAGCCTCGTATATCCCTGTAACTGATGACTTTAGCCAAATATCAACACAAAGAGAAGATCCCTACCTCTCGCATTGTCTGAACTCCATCAAATCAGGTCCACATCGTAGCCCTCGCCTCTGTAGAACAACTCTTTACTACTGGGCCCGGCTTTAATGACGGTCCGAACGGTATCAAATCTAGATATTTCACACCTCTCTAGAATCCGCATCCCCAACCTTCTCGCACGCTTTTCTTCTTCATTCACAGTTAACACTATTCTCCCCTGTCTATTCATTTAATGACTTATAGTACTGATAGTCCCTAAGTTTTGGATTTTGACACATGGCGACCCGTCATTCTGCTTCCTAATCCTTTCTTACTAATCATGCAACATGTGTCACATGGGTACATGTAGTAGGTGACCTTGTCACATCACATGTCTTTCACGAGCGCTTTACTAAGATCCTACACCCTAAGTGCCTCAAAACGCGTGAAATTTCACCTGCCCCACCGACGTGGTAGCTAGATTTCATAAGACGATTCCAACGATCAAATTCGTTTCGTCATTCGAGATTTAGAAAAATTTCGGGTTTTGACCGAAATTACCGTTTTACTATTTTTCAGAAAATTTGAATTTTCCCGAGTTTTACATCGAAACTCCACAAAACTGGTACCCATACGTAGCCCTTGCTGTGGGGAGAAACTTTGTCTTTTGGCTCGCCGGGATCCGATGGTCCGATCGCCGGATGTGTCTACCCATGGCCCATACTTAGGCTCATGTTTGACTAATTCTGCACATGACACGTGGCACCTCTTGAGTCACTCAAAATGTGTCAAGTGTCCCGCACTACCCCAATCGTTTCGAAAATGTAGTAATTCGACCGTCTCTAATTCGATGAAATTCGACGTAGAAGCAATTTCACTTAGACGATTTTTAACTGAAGTCCATTTCATCATACAAGATCCATAAAAATTTCGGATTTTGACCGAAATTACCATTTTACCAATTTTCAGAAAATTTGACTTTTCTCGGGTTTTACATGCGATACATTATTTACATGTAAAACCTGGATATTTTATCCAAAACGTTTTAAAATAACTGAATAGGCCACAAACCGGCCTAAGTCACCACTCCGAGCCCAAACCACCCCTCCCTACGCATTTTGAAAAATAATTCCACACGGTGAGCAATACCCAAGAGAAAGTTTTCCTATAAGGGTTACTCCCCACCTAAAATGCATATGCATGACGATATAACATCAATCACATTTCATACAATTTATGCAACATTATATGAAATGTCTCCGTGTCATGCATGAGATGCGACTCTCATGCTCACAACCCAGTCCCAACCGACTCCCTATACCGTAAGAATCGCCAAGTGTGGGAAACTAGCCATCGGGTATTTTAACCCAAGGACAAACCATTGACAACCTAATTTTAATTTATCATTTCATGACTTTGTGCTTGATTTTTAGTTTCACCGTAGGACGCCGCACACCTTTCCAACATTTTCGAACTTACATCGTCGGGATTCATGTCTAACCGTGAATAACATTTGGGTCTTTCTTACCCTGGGACTCACCCCAACTTGCTCCTTCAAAACATGTAATTTTATCATTTTGATCAATCTACACATCCTGCGGAGTCTCAACCTTGGACTTTGTACCATTTTTCGAGCTCACGACCCATTCACCAACACCAGTGAATACTCAATACCATGCACCCATACCCGACTCGACGTGATGTGACCATTCATATGAAATGCATGATGCCAATGCATTTTCCTTCATGTTACATGTATATATGAGTGCTACATGAAACATTAATACACCATGGACAATTATAATTTTTACATATAATTTACATCCATGAACCATGTTATCACATCAAATAACATATACTAACATATGTTCTTCACACAAATATATTCATAAAGCAATAACACACAAATGGCCCAAATCTCTGACCCACATAAAACAGGCACCTCTTAGTCCTCTCCACCTGCTCACACCGACCACTGACATTGACTACAAACCCGAATACATCAGTCTCGGATCAAAACCAAACCCTGGCCCAACAAGACCAAGCCGAAACAAATTCAATTCTCAAATAACTGGCTCAAAACAAATTCGAAAATTCAACCAGATCGTCCAAAAACACCCCGAATTCAACACCTGACCGTTCGAAAATAAATCCCAAAATTCCTAAAATCTTTACACCAGTCAAAAAAATTGGGGACTGAAATTTACGGCCTTTCACAGCCTTTAAGCCAATCTCAAGCCATTAAATGACCCTTAGGCTAGAAATAACACAAGTAGGAAAATTCCCTACCTCTTGGTCGGGATTTAAACACTAAGATTTTGAAGGCCACGCGTAACTATCGTCACAGACCAACTTTGCCTTCGCTCTCGACGAAAACCCATACCCAATTCCAGAGATCTTAGAGAGAAGCGGAAGAGAAGAAAAAATATTTTCTCTTTCTACACGTACCTCTCTTTGTCGCCATGAGCAACTTTTTTGATTTTATCTTTGATTTATTTGACATTATTATTATTATTATTATTAGTATTATTATCAAATATATGACTCATATTACCTCATTCGGGTCTATTTTTACCTCAAAACAATTTATTTATTTTCAGTTCACTTTATTTTAAATTAACTTAGTTCAAGCCATTTTCTGACTTATGAGATTTTCATAAAAATCACGTCCCTGAAGTCACTAGCAACATATCACCTAAAAAATCGTAAAAATATTCCGCTTGCTCTGCACTGAGCGAAACTTTCTAGGTCACTGACAAGGAGATTTTGCCAACGACGTAGTCCGCTTCGTCATCCAAGATCTAGAAAATTCGTTTTCAACCGAAATTATCGCTTTGGCCCTTTTCGAAATTCGGATTTTCCGGCTCACACTCTCTGTACACCTCGTCGTAAATCTACACACATACGCATCACCACATGCATATGCAACCTTACACAACTCTAAGACCGTGTCAGGTATGATAACCCGCCTAAGGTCACAATCATTGATAACCCGATGGGCTGTCAACTCATCCATGTCAAGAAGGACATCAAAACCCGATATGTCTACCAATCTCGGAGGTCCACCATTTTTGAGCGCATCCCCCAGATCTCGACCACAATCCTAAATATATCACTCAACTCACCCTAGATCTTAGTGAGAATTTTCCTATACAATGGCTTTTCCAGAGGCCTTAACCTCCAAGATCAATTCCATCACACAAGATGCAACAACGATGAGTATGATGCATCCTAATTTAAACAACACGTGCATGAGTAAACATACTCTCGCGCATCCGACCGATCCGTCGCCAAATTCTCCGGTACACCCAAGATAGGATACCGCCTCTCCCCTGGGCCTTGGCCTCAGGACTCCGTCCCGACCTCGACCACTCCGGCCCTCCGACCCGTTTCAGGCCGCCGAAGGTGCTTGCATTAGCATTCCCATAATGAACCGTTCCTCTGACCCATATCGGGGTGAGAAGGTGCAAATTGTGTCTGCGCCTGTCCCACTGATAACTGGGACTACGCCGACCTGAAACCTGAGATCCTTGCCTCCGCGGGCAATCCCGCTTCATATGTCCAGGCTGATGGCACAAAACATGTCATCTACTCGGGCCGCCCTATATTGACGCCGTGGGACGTAAGTCCTCTCTGGGTCTTCTTTCCCAAACTCGAAGAAGGTCCTCCTTCCTTCTTCCTGCACTCAGCACTCGCATCTCGAATGCCCCAGCAAGGCCCTCCATCTCTCTCTCTACGGCTAGAGCCGTTCCTTTTGACCATAAAGTCCATGTCTCAGGAAGTGAGGCCCATTGGCTCGCTCGAATGGACAACTTCAAATTCATTCTCAAATCTCCTTACTCGGGCCATGTCCAGGGCCACATAGTCAATCACCAAAATCGCCAACCTCGGTGAATCCGCCACGTACTCCATCACCGTCATCGCTCCGCTTTCCAACTCTGGAACCTGGGCCTTTGCATGTCTAGCAAGGGTCCCAAATACTTGCTCATAAAGAGCCCATGGAACTCGCCTGCCATCGCTCTAAATCCTAGAGGTCTTAACCTAGTCCCACCACACTTGGGATCTCCACCCTTTAGGTTGAACGCTAGCCTAGCCCGATTCGGGTCGCACGGAGGTAACATCCATACTTCTAATACCTTCTCAACTGTTTAACCAATGGTCTCGCCACCATCGATCCCTCCCGTGGAACTATTTGAGGATGATGTGACTTGAATCTTCGAGGTTATTAGATCTTCCCCGACTACCAAATTCCGCACTAGCCCGGCAATGGCAAGAATAAGAACCCCAATGTTTCAAGAAAGGCCTGGCCGGTAAAAATGTGTGGTGCCTAGTTGGCACTGTGACCCACCTCTACGTCCCTACCGACTTGCCATTTATACCCTGCCACGGGCAACAAACTTTATTTAATCTCATCTCGCCTAACTAGTAATGCACATGCCAATTACTAATAGACTTGACAACTATGAACTGACTTTCATCACCTTAAACTGCTAATCGTCAACCACTCTTTTATTTATTTAAATAAAATTCAACACTTTCCTGTTCATTTCATTTTCCGAACCCCTAAGGTTATGGTTCCTAACCTTAGCATTCCACTTTTTTTTTCCTATATACATTATGCCATGTATATAATTTTCCGCGTAATAACCACGCAATCACATTTCCCATATACATCATATCGTGTATATGTTTTTCCGCGCAATTTGTAACACACAATTACGCAATCGCAAACATGGAACACATATCCGAACACAACATGAAACACACCATGCACATGCAAAGGGTCTAAACCCGTCCCATGAACTCCGAGGTATTAGTGTACCTAAACTCCGATACCAAGCTATGACGCTGGTATCAATTTCACCACAATAGCCATGGCCTAAGCCCATGTCCCTCAAGCCCAAGGTAGTCGTATACATATGCTCTGATACCACACTATGAAGCTGGTAGCATACATCAAGCGCTAGGTAATCATAAGCAAGCACTACACTGAAACTCCATATCCTAGGCCCATGCCCAGCACGCTACAAGTAATCGTATACCTTAGCTCTGATACCAAGTTGTGACACTCTCATCCCGGGGTCCGCTTGACAACCCAACTCGTGGAAACTCAGAACATCGGTGTCCCGATATCACACTCCATTTCCTCGCACACCACTAATATACAAAAATATAAGGAGTACATTATTTACATGTAAAAACCTGGATATTTATCCAAAACAAAATAACTGAACAGGCCACAAACCGGCCTAAGTCACCGTAGCTACAAACCGCTTCCTCCCCTCGCGCACTTGAAAATACTCACACTAGCAGCAACGCCAAGATGTAGTTTTCCTATAATGGTTACTCCCTACCTAAAATGCACATGCAATGGCGTACATAAACATAAATCACATTTCATACAATTTATGCAACATTATATGAAATGTTTTGTGTCATGCATGAGATACGACCCCTCATGCTCACAACCTAAGTCCCAACCGACTCCCACACCGAAGAATTGCCAAGTGTGGAAACCGGGCCATTGGTATTTAACCAATGACTTAAACCATTGATAACCTCTAATTTTAATGTATCATTTCGATTTTCTTTTTCTTTTAGCCACGGATTTTCTGCTTTCACCGTAAGACGCCAAGACGCCTTTCCAACATTTTCACGAACTTACATCGCCAGGATTCATGTCTAATCGTCATTTGGGACTTTCACCCTGTGGATCTGACCCCACTCTGCTCCGCCCAAACATGTAATTTATCATTTTGATCAATTTACAAGATTCTGAGTTTCAAACCTTGGACTTTGTCCCATTTTTCGAGCTCACGACCCATTCACCAACACCGGTGAATACTCAATACCATGCACCCACACCCGACTGACGCAGATGTGACTGCGGCATATGAAATGCATATTGCTAATGCATTTTCCTTCATGTTACATGTATATATGAGTGCTACATGAAACATTGATAGACCATGGACAATTATAATTTTTACATATAATTTACATCCATGAAATCCATGTTAATACATCAAATAACATATACTAACATGATACTCTTCACACAACATGTTATTCATAGAAGCAATAACACACAAAATAGCCCAAATCTCGACTCCACATAAACAAAAAATTCCTCGTCCCTTCCTTACAGTTCGTCACCGACTACTAACACACCACAAAACCCGAAGACATCGCCTCGTGGATTAAAACCAAACCCAACTCGCCCGAAATCAAGCCAAACAAGCCTTGAAATTTCACTGGACTGCTTAAAAAACAAATTCCGAAAAACTCAGCCAAGACTATCCAAAAACAATCCTGAAATTCAACCCAGACTGTCCGAAAACTGTCCCAAAAATTCCTAAAAATTCATACACTCAAGTAAAAATTGACTAAAATTTACGCCTTCACGCCTAAGTCAACCCAAGCCACAAATGGCCTTTTAGACTATAAATAACACAAGTTGGAAAATTCCCTACCTCTTGGAGTTTGACGAAACGCTAAGATTTGATGCCCACACGTAGCTCTCGTCGCGTAGACCAAATTTGCCTTCTATTCCGATAAAACCTACAGTCCGATTTCCGTAGATCTTAGAGAGAACCGAAGAGAAGAAAAATAAATCTTCTCTCTCTCCCTACACGTATCTCTCTATGTCCGTCCATGAACAACTTTTTGATTTAATCTTTTATTATTATTATTATTATTATTATTATTATTATTAGTATTATTATTTGGATTTATGGCTTATATTGCCTCATTTAGGTCTGTTTTTTCCTCGAAACAATTTATTTATTTTCAGTTCACTTTATTTTAAATGAACTTAGCTCCGCTTTTATTTTATTTCGAGATTTTCGAAATCTGCTCTCGAAAAACACCACGACTTATCACCTCGTAAAATCGTAAAATATTCCTTTGTCTCGTAATTTACGGCAAACTTTTCTCGGGTCACTAGATTTCACGAGACTACCAACGCCAAGAACCGCTTTCACACATCCCGAGATCTAGAAAATTTCCAAGCTCAACCAAAATTACTGCTTTTACCATTTTTCTAAAATTCGAATTCTTCGGGTTTCACAAAAACATATAATAATAATAAGTAATATATAAAATGGATTATCTAAACAATATAATAATAGTAAACAAACATAAATAAATAAATAATGTTAGAACACTTTTATAACCAAAGTACCAAACTAATTAGCTAAATAATACAAAAACAATAAAATAACAACTTAATAACATATAAACAACTCCAAAGCATCAAATGAAATCTCATATGCCTCTAATTTTCATCCTCATTCTCCTTATATCTAATAATAACATGTGATTCCATATTAGAAATATGTATATCCTCGATGGTGGTTGATTTATCATCATCTATTACCATCGAATGTTAACAACATAAATTCTCATTTATGATTGAAAATTAAAAAATATTTTTCCAAAATTCCTGTATCTCAACCTTTATAATAATATAACATCTTATTTGTTTGAAAATTCATCTTGTTAAAAGATATAATCATATTAGGGAAAGAAATTAGTATATATTTTTGTTAATTATTTTAAAATAAAATTATTTTTTTGTTGGGTTAACACTAGTTTAAGGTAATAAGTTTAAAATATAGTGATAATTTAGTTATTAAATTTAATTTAATTTATAAATCCAATACAACTTCATTTTTATAAAAACATATATGATTGAATAAATTTTAAAGAAGAACAAAATGAAATTGTAAATATTTAAAAAATAGGGATTAATGAGATAAATAAAAATATATTTAATATTAAAACTATAATTTATTTAATTCAAATGCATTTCGTAAATTTTCATACAAGATTTTTTAAATATAAATTATCATATAAATTATATTAAAAAGATACATGTAGAAATTGAAAATAAAATAGTTATAACAACAAAGTTCAATAAATTAATCATATATTATAATAATTATTATTTTTAAAACCCCTATGTTACAAAAGAGATAGCCAAAGTATCAAATTTTATAGATGAATTCTTGAAAATCTAAATTACTGTTATTACTTAAATTAAATAAAAATTTCTGACAACCTGACTAATCCTAGGCTAAACCCATATTACAAGAAACTGGTTAGCCAAATTTGCCCGGTTTTATTCGGGCCTTACCTCTTACAACCTAACCTCCAAAATTGGATAAAGCTGGCCAGCTCATCGGCCATCACATATTCGTCAACTCTAGGTGTATCGCTTCATACTCTTGCCGATACGCAAATTAAAAGAAATAAAGAGCTAAAATTACATAAATTATTAGAAATACTTGTATTATAAAAATTAATTAATAACAAGAGCATTAGATAACAAGAATTATAATTATTATAATATAATACAATACAATATTCATGAAGTATAAGTTATTTAGCATTTCTATCTTGAAAAGGAAACATTTGAACATTTGATATTGACCGGAATAGTTTATGTAAGTTAGATATCAATTCTAAAAATAGTTTATGGTAAGTTATTTTAGCATTTCTTTATATTTTTTTGAAAAGATTTAATCTTTATCTTCAAATTCATCTTTAAATAATAATTTGTTATTACAAAAGATAAATTTTCTTCACCAACTTCCTTTTTTTTTTGACAACTAAACTTTTAAAAAAAATTAGCATATTTAACTAATTTTAATATTATATAAAAAACTTATTTTTAGTATCATTGATACAATCTCTATCAATATTTGTAATTAAATATAGTAAAATTTAGCAATTAATTAGGGCACTAACCGACCTACCTCATTTAATAAACCATATAATAAATTTGTCAAATTCTCACAACTCTCGCTTCCTTCCGGTTGCCCTCCGCAAGAACTCTACAATATCTCAGTCTCTCCCCATTCTGGGCCTTCGGTCACATCCTCAAACACACGATTCAAGCATCCCAATCTAAAACCCAACACCATTCATCTGCCATCTCGCTGTCACGCTTACAAATCAATGGACCTCTATTGCTTGGCTCCAGATCATCTCAATGAGAGTTGTAGTTTCCACTAACCATCGAGCAGATCTAATAGGGAGAACCGGTTGATCGAGACTCCCACTGACTAGGTTGGAAACTGCTGATCTAAGTGTACACAATGAAACAAGTGTTGATTTTTGGTACTTATGAAGAGAAATCTCATATTTCCATAAAAAATGGTTTTTTTTTGTTGTGATGGGTAAAACATATTGAGAATGTACAAAACCGACTTTTTTATTCTCTAAGGAGATTGAGTTGATCAAGTTAACTCGGGATCTCGGCCAAATCATTCGAGTTTGGTGGATCCAGTACCGATTTTGTGATTGTATTGTATTTGCATCGCACTAGCTGTGGTAATCTGGAGATTGACATGACTCGGCCAAGTCCGAGTTTTCGAACCTTGAAAAGCTCTTTAGAGGTCACTTTCTCCAAGTGTCACCTAATTCCTTCAAGAAAGCCGAGCTCGAGATTTTATGCACGAGGTCACATCATCTTCTTCCCCAATCAGAGGGCATTCATTTTCAGCCACCCCTTCGTCAACAACGTCATCGATCAATTTCTAGAGAGGGAGAAAGACTCACATGCGCATGTTCCGAGGGGCAAGGCACGATATGGGTGTAGGCAATTACTTGGAGGCTCTGGGAGGTTGAAGTAAATAAGGAGCATAAAGGCAGAGGGTAGAGACAACGTTTGGTAGACACCATTGAGAGCATGGGGCTGAACGAATTTGGAGGCTCGAGTCTGGAGGAGCTACGAAGAAGGGGGCTAGTCGGGGTCGAGGAGATGATGATGACGATGGAGGGTGGACCTTCATCCACCACAATGGTTGAATATGGCGCCACACACCATGAGTATGTCATATTGTTCCCTACGGCCATGATTTGGTAGCTTCGATGTTCGCAGGGTTTAGCTCGGCGGAACCTTTTTCAAACGTACTAATAGATTTTGAATTTCATTTTTTCCAGGTTTTCTTCTAATATCAATGTTATATATCAAGAAAACCTTCGAGCTCCCATATTTCTTCTTAAGTATAAATTTACAAGAATTAGTGTCATGTTTTTATGTTAAAAACTACAGTGAATTTGTTATGTGATATGAATTTTTCTGAATATAGTGTTTCATGTTCTCCTTATCCTCTTTATTTTTCAAAAAAAAAAAAAATTTGAAAACTGTAATCGAATATGCTTCTAGAAACATTATTTGCAGAAAAAAAAATTGTCAAAGTTATTGCTTGGTATCAAGTTCACAAAAAATTCTTAAAATCTTGTCTTAGATATACAACTTTAATCCATTATCACGAAGTTGTGTCAATGTCTTGAAGATGACTTTAATGTATTACAATGAAGTTGTAGTGTGTTTATTGTTTAATTAGCAAGAGAAGCTCTATTGAGCTCCTGCATTTTATTTTATAAATTTACTATATTTAAAAAGCAAACTTTTTGTCATGATTTAAATGCAAAAGTTATAAAAATACAAGATTTTAATACTAATTTTCCGGACAATGTTCACCAAAAACCTTAATATGTGGCTTCATTTCATTTTAGTATATTTTTTACAAAAATGTTATAAATTTATTTACGTAAAATATTCTTTTTAATATTTCTTAATTTTTTTATTATTTTCTGTCATTTCTGGTTTTCTTGAACATTTATATAAAGATTTTTATACTATGAAGTTGCAATTTCATCTATTTGTAAAAAGCTTATTTCTAAAGAATGTGAAGAAACAATTATAAAGTGAACTGTAATAAAACAAAATATTTAAGATAAATAAATAAAATTTAAAATAATAAAACTTAATCATTCACATAAATCTACATTAAGAGTTGGCTTGATTACAAATTGTTGAATAATTAATAAAAACTTAAGAAAAAATTGTATAAGAATAAATGAAATGAGCAAATAAAATTATTTGATTATTACATATACATATTATCACCTACAATTTTAAAATAAAATATATTCTTAAATTTGAGTCCCGAATTGTTCCTCCTGGGACTGAAATTGCTCCCACTTCCAACGTTTTCTCAATTACTATATCGCGGCTTTTAAGTTCCAATCCTACACTAAAACAATGCTTTTAACTTTCGATTTTACACTAGAATTGTACAAAAATCATTCCATCAAAATTTGATTTTTAACTAAAATCATGTCTTGTAGTAAAAAATAAAATAAAAACCTAAAATCATGCCTTGAAGTTCGGATCTTATAATAAAATCATGTGCTTAAAGTTCGATTTTACACAATCGTGCTAAAAATTTTTCCTTCAAATTTCGACATCTTTTCTAAAATCATTCTGATCCTACACTATAACCATGCCTTCTAGTTACTATCTTAAACTAAAATCAAGCTTTATAAATATAAATTTTGTCTTCGAGTTAAAATCTTACACTAAAATCATACCTTCAATTTACGATTTTATGCTACAATCTTGAAGTACCAAAGATTTGAAAATATTTTTGAGAGTTGGGTATTTTAAAAAGTATATATTAAAAAAATTGTCTTTCGAAAAGCCCCTGGCCATTCTCGCCTCCATTTTTCTTGGAAAATTTCCTTCTGCATACATTTGTTTTTATTAATATATGACACAAACAAATCAATTTGTTTTTACTAAAAAAGAAAATTGAATGTAATAGCAAAAAGGACTTCTATTTTCTTTATTCTGTCAGGTCAGCCTACTTGGCATCCAAAAACAACTCCAATAGAAGAAAATATGACAGTCAAAATTTGCTTTTATGAAAAAAAAAAGTCAAAGAAATTCAAGAAAAAGGACTTTCAATTTATTGGATTCTGGCAGGTCTTCTGACGGAGTACTCCATCCAAATACAACTCATAGAAGAAAATAGAATCAAAATTCATTTTTACCATACGAAGATGTGCAAAGATGTACTGATGTACAAATGAGAATTAAGGTTCTGCTTGGGAGAGACCATGAGCTAGTTTGGTTACGGTTTTTGAAAACTGTTTTCTATTTTGAAAAACAAGAAAGAATAAGAAAAACACGTTTGGTTTGTATGTATGTTTTTTTTAAATGTTTTGAAAGACAAATAATACAAAAAACATCAAATTCAAATAACAAAGAGTATAAATTCAGAGAACACCATTTGTGTTTTCAAAATCTAGAATGGGGCTTATAAAACATGAACTAAACAAAGGTCCATGTGTTTCCAACCTCCTCCACATATAAGTTTATAACATCTACAGGTTAGTTCATCTCCGAGGACAACTATGGTCTTTGATGTCTGCTGCATACATCTTAGACAGCAAAATGCACTTTTGAAAAATCCCGTGGGACTGCCATTAATCAGCATTGAGAACGAAGTTGTGGAAATACACCAATCTATCCAATCTATCTATTTTCTCCCGAAACCCATCTTTTGAAGGACCGTTAGTAAGAATTTCCAATTTATCTGGTCGTAGGCTTTTTCAATATCTAGCTTGCAAAGAACCCATTTCTCCTTTCTTCCCAATAAGGAGTCCACAACTTCTTTGGCGATAAGGGGAGCATCAATGATTTGTCTTCCCTCCACAAAGATGTGTTGAGCCTTATTGACCAGCTTGCTTACCACATTTTTTAGCCTTTTTGGAAGGACTTTTGCTATGAGCTTGTATAGGTTGACCACTAAACTTATAGGCCTGTAGTCTTTAAATTCCTCAAGCCCCTCCTTCTTTGGCACCATACCCAGGAAAGTGGTGTTTAAGCTCCTAACGAAATTCCCCGTTTCAAAGAAATCCTTGAAAACCTTCATGATATCCTCCAACCATAAAGAAGGACCGCTAGAAAAAGCCACAAGAAAGCACTGGGGCCCTGTGGCTTTATCACCATTCAGGTCTTTTAGAGCCACAGATACTTTCTCCTCAAAGAATTGGACCTCCATTCTAGCCGCTTCAGATTTAGTGAGTCTAGAGAAAATGTATATCCTGGTCTGACTTCACCTCCACTCAGATCAGAGAGCAGAGTTTTATAAGCATTCTCTATACCTTGCCTTGGCTCCTCTTTTGCAGTGATCCACACCCCATTTATCTTTAGCCTGGAGATTTCATTCCTTCTTCTACGAGAGTTTGCCATCCTATGGAAAAAAACATGTGTTTTTTTCCCCTTCTTTTAGCCAAAATTCCCTTGATTTTTGTCTCCAAGAGGTCTCTTCTAACAAAGCCCATTTTTAAAATCATCAGTTGCCGCCCATGCCAAACTCTATTAATGAGAACACTTTAGGATGTTTGAGACACCATAGGATGAGAGTATACGTGCTACCCTGTATTATTAACAATGTCTAATAGGGAACTCAACAGACTACTTAACATACCCAAAAAGGTTCCCCTACTTTTTGTATTTTATTAATTGTGTCATATTCAATGTTTTAAAAAGCTAAAATTGTGATCTTAGGGCATTTTTCCCAAATGAGAGGAGTAAACCTTTTTTTTTCAATAAGTAAATTTTTGTCCCTATTGGGAGTTAAACCTAGAACCTCTAATAAACCATCCTATTTCTTACCACTTAAGATGTCATACCCAAGGCAGAGGAGAAACCTTGAACTGATGGAACAAGGTGTGTCTCTAAATCTATAATAATAAATTAGGATAAATAATAAAAACAAAAACACTAATAAAATCACATGAAAATTGAATAAAAATAATAATAATTTTAATAATCAAATTAATTGTTCTTCATGGTCAGTAATTTCTAATTTAATTCTTTCTTACTAAATTCAATTTTTTACAGACTTTATTAAATAATTTTTAGCATATCATTATCATTAATAAAGGATCCCCAAGGAATCATCATAACCACATGTAACCACTCTTTCTTCATCCATCAATTATAAATCAGCTTATAATATTATTGTAAGAATACACTTATATATGAGCTCAATCAATATGATGGGTTAACAGTTCTTCAGTTTAATCATAATCTTCAACCCAAGAAAAATTTATTATCAAAAACCATACAAAATGTTTTAAAGATAGAGATATGTGTACACCACACGCTTGCCGCAAACATACATGTACGCAGCCATAATTAAAACCCTTCAAGACTGTAAGCTTCAACAGGTGAAGCTTTATGTTCCTTGGCCTGATCTATATGAGGTTATAGCTCAATGCTATAAGCCTCGACAGGATGAGGTTTAAACCTCCATTACCATATATTGGGCTATAGACTAAATATTAATTTGCATAACCTCACCTTGAGGCCCTCAATAGCCTTTTAAAATACTGGTACAATATCATTGGAGAACCTAGACTATGAAATTTCCAGGCTAACCAAATAAACTTATTTTGACAGGGTTGCAATAAGGTTAAATACGAATAGAATGTCTTTGAATTGGTTTTTCATATTTCACCCCGGAGAAGGTTTCAAAATCGGGCCCTTTCAACTAGCTTCATGACCAAGATGGAAGACATTACTACATAACCAAAAAGATTCAAGAGCCTAACATAATAAAATTACCAGTTCCCAAAACACCACCCAGAACAAGAAACTCTAGCAACCACCGGACATTGCATTGAATTGAACAAAACAAGAACAACAAGCTCCAATTTATAGACAATAGAAATTAATCTAAAATCCAGAATTTCATGAAACAAACGAAAATCAATCAAAGAAATAAAACTAAGAATAACAAGTTCAAAAACTCCATAAGAGCGTTACTTCGGCTGGGGTCGAATCGATGCGGAGGAGGACGCTGCTCTACGGGAGGTGGTTCAGGGAAGGATTAGGATCGGGAGTGTGGATAGTTGTGGTGAGGGCGGTACTTCTGGATGATCAGGTTCCGCGCCGGAGGCGGAGAAGGAGAAGGTGACTCCACATCAGCCATAGCCAGTGGCTTTGCAGCTTGAGAATCAGTGAACTTATGCGAGGAACAAACGTCAAAATCCAGAGAGTCAGAGAGTAATCAGATGTTTTTAGAATTGTACAGCTAATTAATAACAATAATAATAACACTAACAATAATAATAATTTAATTTCTTAATGCTAGACCAGTAAGATACAAAAAAATTGATTAGAAGCAAAGGAATATATCTTTTAAACTTAACGTACCTGGAGTGTGGTTAGAAACATGGTTTTTATTAATTTCATATATTATCTGCTTTTGTAATAAAAATAACAAGAATTTTTAGAAAATAAAACAACTTGTAATCGTTAAATAGATAATACGAATCAGAAGAATTTAAAAATCTCCAATTTTCATCGCGGCAAATCATACTTCGGCCAAACCGGAATTTATTCTTCTAGATCTCAGATGATCTAAACGGATTTCACCGTCGTGACCGTTCATTTAAATTCAAGCAGCACGCCGACCATCCAAGACACCTAATTTACACGTTTTCTGATACTGAGACGGGTCCAGAAGAAACGCGAGGCGACAAAAGTCACCTATAACATGCATACATATTACACATGTTGCGCGAAAGGGTAGAGCGATGAAACACGTCGATAAGATTTCAACGCCGGTGTCCAAGCTGGGGACATAGATGACATGTACTGTTTTTAATGATAATAAGACAAAAAACTATAATAGTGTCATCTCCTACCTTTATTGGGTACTAGCCACTCTGGGCAAGCCAAAACGTGGGTTAAGAGAAAGGATAGTAGTAGCCATTTTTTTGTGTTTTAATGAGAGCATCGTTTCTTTAGATTTCACGGCTGATCCGATCGTCAATTCTTCTGTTGTGCTAATAAAGTTGTTCTGAAGGAGAGGCCTACGCGTGGCTCCGTTTTAGGAGTTTTTACAAACTCCGTGAGGTAGAGGATTTATCCTACTTGGTTTTACACTTTGCCAAAGGTTTCATGACGTTCTGTTGGGCTGAGGTCAATCGCCTTTTGATCGATCCCAAAACTGGGATCGACTGTGTAAGAATTTTTGAAACATTTAGATAGCTCCACTGACCGTGTGTGGACTCGTGTGGGTCAGCTGGGTTGTGATTTATGTGCATTAAATCATGGTCAGGATGTGTATAAGGCCTAAATGGCTATGAAATTGGGGTTCCCAAAGTGAACCGATGATCGACGATAGGTCGTGAACAAAGAACCCGAGGGTTCATCGCTCACTGAATAGTGACACAAATTAATTTTGTGTGAAACGGCTCGCTGTTGATTCAGCACTTAATTGCTCAGAGCTCATTGACAAATTTCACGTGAGCCAATTTTTTGTGTAATGGATTGTGAAATTGCATAACATGTTTGTGCATTTAAATTATGTAAATATATGCATGATGATATATTTATACAAAGAGATAAATTGTATTGGACTGCATCATTTATTCCATATATACAAGACCAAAACGACAGTGAGCGAGCGCATGAGCATGATTGAGAGGGTTTCGGAGAGTCAATTTTCAATAATAATAATTATCGGAGTGTGTCCATTACAATATCTGAGGGTAGTCCATAAGAAAAATTATCAACGCCTAGCCTACTCTAATCGATATACATCGAGGGTTGTCCACTAAATAGATTATCGGAGTCGGTCCATTCCTTATATCGGAGGGTTGTCCACATTTAAAAACAAACACCTTGTTTTGAAAGAAAAGTTTCACACATGGCTTAGGCAAGTGTGTGAGGGAGCTCAAGAGGACGTGACATGGGCTGGGCTTCATTTAGACATTCAAGCAGATCACGTATTTGTTTGAATGTGTTTACATAGGAGCATCGTATACTTCGACCCAAAGCAGAAGAACTCATTTAGTGGTGATTCCACTACTAGGTGATAGCTCACCCTGTTGAGGGATATTATTTTCGTGGCATAGAGCGTATGGAGACGCTCATCCTAGAGGCCGATAATCAAGAAAGTTTTAGTCATGGCTTTCGTGTTTTAGAATACATGTATTAGAATGTTGTAAACTTTTAATATGTGTTGTGGCTAAGAGTAAACTTTTAACTCTTGAACCATGGTATATAGTTAGTATTTGATGAACATTGGCATATACCCAAGTGGCCATTGCACTAAGCACGGGGTTATACGGATTGCTTTATTGCGCCAGACTGGGGTGTGAGCTCCCACAAAGGAGATCAGCCGATTTTCGCGAATAAAGGCCGAAGTTACCCGATATTCACGAAAGATTCGTTAGTCAAGGGTAGTCAACGGACTCTGGATTAGCGTCACATGAATATATGGCGAATCTATGAATTGGGTGGTTATCAACAGCCAAATTATAGGTGACTTGTTTGGTTAAAATTTCGATATACGCTTAATGTCACGCATTGATGGTAAGTACAACGCCGCATCAAAGTGGATAATTGTTTCATCTCAATGCCGGAGGTGATGGAGGATGGCCTCATCAAATTTCTTCTTAAATTCCTGTCCTAATAAGTGAGTCCTTGCTAAGCCTCAAGTCACTCACGTGAGCTATCAAGTCCTTCACATTTTTAGATCACGTGAGCTGGCCTCATATCCGACCTAATACCTTCCCTACGTATAAAAACAACATTTATGTTTGTTGAAACTAAGTTTTTAAATTGTTTTAGAACAATTTATCAAACAAAATTATTTTCCAAAATTGATATTTGTTTTCAATATTGTAAACGTGTTTTAGAAACAAGTCATGTACATAACAAGCTTTCAGTAACTTTTTTCTTAAAATAACATTTATTTCCCACCTAATTTGAAACTTTTGTTTTTGAAACAAAAAATTAGGCATGTTTGTTTACAATTTATAAATCGTTTTCTATTCTAACAACAAGTGAAAACAAGGAAAATATGCTGCTTTCGCTTTTTTACTAAAAAAATATTTTAAAAAACATTAAATTTAAAGAACAAAGAAAAGTTTTCAAGGTTATCTATGTTTTCAAAAACTGTTTTCAAGAATAATTTTCAAAAGCATGATAACCAAACAATACTTATTTTTAAAAATTATATAAACATTCAAGTCATGAAAAGATCTCAATAAAATTTAAAACTTTTTCTAAATAAATTTGGAAATAAAATATCCCCATGGAAGTCATAATATAAAATATAAAATATAACATTCAAACCAAATTTTCTAATTTAAATTAAAATCTAATAGTAAAAATAAAAATACACAAGTCAAAAGTAATTAATATATTCTATTTTTTCGTGCATATTGTAAAACTCGGGAAAATTCAAATTTTCTAAAAATGGTAAACGTACTCGTAAAACCGAAATTTTTCTAGATCTCGATAACAAACTGACTTCACCGTTGAATCGTCTCACGAAATCTAAATTAATACGCTCTAATCCTCGAGACAATAATTTCGGCATTTTCGAGTACCAGCCGAAAAGCCGTAAAACTACTGTGGAAAGACATGTGACGTGCAAAGAGTCACCTACTACATGTATTCATGTGACACATGTTTCATGATTAGAGAGATGATGGAAATGAGTGGCTTAGATTAAGCCATGTGTCAAATAGTGAAATGAGGGGACATAAGTGGAATCAATGGAAAGTTTAATGAGATAAGACAAAAGCCAAATAGTCTTCTTCTTCCTTTTTGAGACACAAACGGGTCAAGTGAGGATCAGGGGCTGGATTTTTGGTTTTTTAGAGAGAGAGAGAGAGAGAGCTCCTTCTCTCTAGATTTCCAGCCGTTCGGACCGTCGGTTCTCGACGAAACAAGAAGCAAAGTCGTTTACGGGCAGGGCCACGCCAGGGACACTCCACTCTGGGCGGAGTTCGACAACTCCAAGAGGTGTGGATCTTTCCTACTCGCTGCTATTCTCACAAGAGGCCAATGGTCAGATGTTCTCAAGACTTGATTAACCGTGTTTTCTGTATCAAAACATTTGAACTGAAGTGAGAAAATCCCCATTGTTGTGGCTATGAACAAGTATTAATCCGAGGTTTCAATCGTTCATGAATAGTGACATGATTTTCGTGAATTTTTATGATGTCGAGTAATTCAAAATGAATTTATTGTGTTTGCTAATTAGCCCATGTGAGCTAATTTTGTGTTATATTAATTGTGAATTTGCATAACATGATTTATGTGGGATTTAATTATGTTAATATATACATGTTTTATATATTAGTATGAGTTTGTCGATTCGTATCATGCATTCCATATGCACTGGGCACCCTAGAATATTAGAGGAGTGCACAGATGAAATTGAAAGAAAACGAAAAATGTTTGTGAAAGGAATTTCAAGGAAGATTTAAAATTGTCTTGAGAGTTGTCCAAATATCACGATGAGGACCATGACCGCTTCTGAGAAATATCCAACACCGCTGAGGGTAATCCAATGTATTTACCTGGGGGCTCCGGTAGTGAGTTTCCTCGAGAACAAAAGCTTTTGTTTCAAACCGGATATTTTACCGCATTGGCTTAGGCATATGTGAGGAGTCGGTGAGGACCTGCAAATACAGGATTACTGCAGACATTCAAGTAGGTTCATGTGGTAATTGCTTAGGATTGCTTGCCATGACATGCACTTAGGTGTGGGAGTAAACCCACGAGGAAATTACTAGCACTGGCTTGCCTCACCTGGCTTCGAGGATCATCATTTCTGTGCACAGGGAGTGCATGCAGAGGACGACGCCACTAGAGGCCTTCTTCAAGAAGCTTTCAAGCCAGGCTTCGGGTCTTTGTTTTCTAGGCAACATGTATTAGAAGTTGCATTTTAATATATGTTGAATTTAAGAGTAATTTATTAACTCTTGAACTATTGTATAGTTGATGCATTTTGTGAGTATTGATGCAAATCTGCGGCCATTATTTTACTCGCATGTGGACCTCGTGTGGTCATTTTGTTAATTGTCAGATTGTGTTTTGTACCCCGGTAGAGCTCCCGCACAAAGGAGACTCACTCGATTCGTGAGTGGTGCTCGTTACCCAACATCCACTTAGTATTCCGCAGTTGACAAGCACAACTGACCGGGTTTTAAGGCACACATATGCCTAATTAAATTGAAAGGTCTAAAGTTAAAAGATCAACATGCAAAGAGTTCGAGGTTGAATCATTAGTGGGAGACTTTTAGCTGAAATTTTGTTTAGATATTATATTTTATTATATTTATATGGTAGCTTTTATTTTACATTATAAATATTATATTTTTCAAATTCCTAAAGCATCAAGAGTAAATCTTTTTTTTTTTAAAGATGCTTTAATAAAGGTAAAAATTGTCTTTTTCCCACTATAAAAGAGCACCAGCCACTTAATTCATTGTGTGGAAGCAGGGCTTCAATAATGGTGAAAAATCGAGCATAGCAATCGTAATATCGAAATGAAGAAAATCGAGAACAAATCTTTAGGAGGTCACCTTCTCCAAAGCTGTGCCGTGACCGTCTCTTCAAGACGTAGCTTTGCGGCGCCGAGGTCGCTGTCATCGTCTCTCCCGGTAGAGGGCCACCGCTGGGCCACCCCTCCACCGACGCTGTCATCGATCGGTTTCTTGAGAGGGAGAAAGACTCACGTGCGAGTGTTCTTGGGGGGGAAGTGTTGCATGGGCACGTGCAAAGGCAATACCTAGAGGTTGGAAGTGAAGAAGGAGCATGAAGAGGCAAATAAAACTGCTGAGACGACGGGTTTTGTGACGCCATCGACAAGACGGTGCTGAACGAATTGGAGCGCCTTCGGAGGCTCCCACAGCTGATGAAGGGGGCGATTCAGTTGGAGGACGATGATCATGAGAAGAGGTAATTCCTCATCCATCAATATTGGTTGAATATAAAATCGTTACCGTCGCGGAGTATAGTTCTACTAGTGTTCCTCATAACACGATTTGACAACCACGTTTGATTCGGTTTCAATGAACCCTTTATGATAATATATTATTATTATCACCTACAATTTTAAAATAAATATATATTCTAAAATTTGAGTCTTGAAATTGTTCCTCCAAACTGAAATTGTTCCCCTTGCAACCTTTCACTACCAAATCACGGCTTTTAAGTTCCAATCTTACACTAAAACAATGCTTTTAACTTCACGGTACTGAATTGTACCAAAACCATTCCATCAAATTTAGCTCTTAATCAAATCATGCCTTAATAAAAATAAAATAAAACCCAAATCCTTGCCTTGAAGTTTTGATCTTATAATGAAATAATGATTTAAAGTTTCGATTTGCTACTAGAATCATGCCAAAATTTTCCTTCAAATTTCGACTTTTTCTAAAATTCCTCGTTTGATTCTGTCTATCTAAAATCATGTGTCTCTGTTCTAGTTACTATCTTAAACTAATATGAAACTTTTGTTTTGAAAACATAAATTAGGCACAATGAGCATTATTTGAAAAAATTATATTCTAAAAATAAGGAAAACAGTGAAATGTGAGCTGCTTTTTATTGTATTATGAAACACAAAAAAAACATTAAATTTGTGAAGAACAAATAAGAGTTTTCAAGGTTATTTGTGTTTTCAAAATTGTTTTCAAAATAGTTTTCAAAACATGATAACTAAACAATACTTATTTTTAAAATTATATAAAACATTCAAGTCATGAAAAATATCCATCTCAATAAAAATTCAAAACTTTTTCTAAATGTAAATTTGGAAAACATCCCTTAGAAGTTACAATAGAAAATTATAAAATATAACATTCAAAAGATTAAGTGACTGAATTAAAATCTAATATGTAAAAATAAAATACACAAGTCAAAGTACTAATATATTGTATTTTCATCCATATGCCTAAATTGGTGAAGGTTCAAAGTTTAAAAGATGAGAATTTTTCAAATTATTTAGAGATTCAAAAGTGCACACACACACATAAAACTTAGAATTTGTTTGAAGATATTGTGATTAGTGAGAGACTTTTAGCTTAGATTACTTTGAAATTTTGTTTAGATATTATATTTTATTATATTTATAGTGCTTTTATTTTTACATTATAGAAATATTCTATTTCTAAATTTAAATTAAGAAATGTTTCTCTGTTATCCTTTTATCAAAGGTAAAAATTGCTATTTTGACTTTATAAAAGAGAAATCAAAGCCATGAACGGGACATTCATTGTCTAAGTAGGTTTCAATATTGGCGAACATTAATATGACTAAAAAACACATACAGAAGATCAAAATGAAGAAAATCGAGAAGAAAAGCATTTTAGAGGTCACCTTCCAGCGCGCATTGACTTTCTTCAAGAAAGCCTAAGCTCTGCACGTTATAAAGGCCGAGATCGCCGTCATCTGTTTCTCCCTTGACCTGGAGGGCTGCCCATTTTCGACCACCCCTTCGTCGACACTATCATTAATCGATTTCTTGAGAGGGAGAAAGACTCACGTGCATGTTCCGAGGGGTAAGTGCTACATGGGCACGTGCATAGGCAATACCTGGAGGCACTTGGGAGGTTGGAAGTGAAGAAGGAGCATGAAGAGGAGGTCAGAGGAGACGCGTGTCGCAGGCATGGAGTTGAAATGAAATCGGGAGGTTTAGGGGTCTTTAAGAGCTTCGTGAAGAAGTGACGCCGCTGAAGAGACGATGATGATGATTGAGGGCGGGCCTTCTTCCACCACGATGGTTGAATATGCGTCGCCACCGGAGTATAGTTCTGTTGGTGTTCCTCATGGCCATGATTTGGTAGCTTATGGTGTTTCGTAGGAGTTCGAGTTTGGGTTCGCCGATGAACCTCTTTTAAGTGACGCATCACAATGTATTATTATTGTTATTACCAGCAATTTTAAAATAAAAATATATTCTTAAATTTGAATCCCGAATTGTTCCAATTCCTACCTTTCACTAATAAATCAGCGACTTTAAGTTCCAATCTACACTAAAATAAAGGCTTTAACTTCGATTTTATACTAGAATCGTACTCAAAATCATTTCATCAAATTTTGATTTTAACCAAAATCATGCCTGTAATAAAAAATAAAATAAAACCAAAATCATGTGCCTTCAAGTTCTATCTATGTAATAGAACATGCCTTTAAAGTTCCGATTCCATACTGTAAGAATCGTGGTCTAAAAAATCTCCTTCAAATTTTGATCTTTTTGAAATCGTTCGATCCCACCTTAATCACATGCCTTCTAGTTACTAATATCTAAACTAAGAGGAATTTTTGTTTTTAAAAACAGAAATGAGGCATGCTTATGCATGCTTTAAAAAAAATTATTTATTATAAAAAATAAGAAAAAGAAAATGGGTTTTCAGTTTTTTAATCAAAATATTTTTAAAACATTAAATGAAGAACAAAGAAGAGATTTCAAGGTTATCCGTGGTTTTCAAAAATGTTTTCAATAATAGTTTTCTGCAAAACGATAACCAAAACAAACACACATTACTATTTTTAAAATTATATAAACATTCAAGTCACGAAAAGATCTCAATATAAAATTCCCAAAACATTTTCTAAATGTAAATTTGGAAATAAAATATCCTATAGTTGCAACATAAAATATAACATTCAAAAAGATTTTCTAATCTTAATTAAAATCAATATGGAAAATAAAATGCATAAGTTTCAAAAGTAATAATATAGTCTTTATTTTTCTGTCTAAGAGCTTAGACTTAAATTGTAGAAGGTTCAAAGTTTTAAGAAAAAGTTTTAAGATGTTAACTATATACAGCTTCCAAAGATTCTAAGAATTGTTTGAAGATCTGTGGTGATTATAGGAGACTTTTAGCCAGGATTGTTTTGAAATTTTGTTTATAATATATTTAAGTGGTATTTTTATCTTTATATTATAGAAATATTCATTTAAATTTAATCAAGAAAATCTTTTTCTTATCTTTTTTACTTAATCATAAAATTGCTATTTTGATTCTATAAAGAGAATAAAGCCATGAATGGGACATTCATTGTCAAGAGGTTTGTGAATATTGCAAACATGATTATGGCTAAAAAATAGAGCATTGCGTATTGTAAGATATTCAAATGAATAAAATCTAAAGAAACATAAGCAAAGCCCATTATCACAAATAACTCAAAGGTCCTAAGATGTATCGATCGCGGTGTATCGGCTTCGTATCGATTGATACGTAAATTAAAAGAAATAAAGAGCTAAAAATTATATCAATTATTAGAAATACTTGTAAAACCCTAGAAAATTCCACTTTCCTCAAAATGGTAAACGGTAATTTCGTTAAACCAAATTTTCTAGATCCGTGATAAAAAAAATGTATTTCACCGTTGGAATCATCTCGCAAAATCTAGCGTCATCACGTCGACTTCGTCACTCAATATACCGAATTTCAACACGCTGAGGCACCTGTATCTAATGAAACAGTTGTAAAGAGATATGTGATGCGATAGTCACATACAACACAAAAATTCCATGACACATACGTTGTACGTGATTAGAGAGAAGATGGGAACGGAATGGTTTAGATTAAGCTATGTCAAAAATCCAAAATGAAGGGACATGATGGGAATTAATGAAAAGTTAAATGAGTATAAGATTTGAAATGGAAGAGCTTTCTCCAAATGGAGAGAAAACGGGCAAAGAGGTCACGGATCCGGGCTTAGAAAGAGAGAGAGATAGAGAGCCGCTTCTCTGGGGGCCTTCGCCGTTTCCGACCGCCAATGGATCGGGCCAAGAAGGTTCTTCTGATTTGAATGAAGGCCGTGGGATATCACTGTGGGAGTTCGACAATTCCAAGGAGTAAGAGATCTTTTCCATTTGTGTTATTTTCACTGAAGACATGAATGGTTAGTATTAAGCCTGAGTATTGATTTTAAATGTATTTTCTGCCTCAAAATCTTGAACCAAGTGGAGAAAATCTTTATTAGGCTTTCTGAATAGTGCCTGTAATCTTATGGTTTCACTATTCACAATAGATTTTTAGTGTGATTTCTTGTGTTGTTGAGTGATTCAAATGAATTTACTGTATTTGTTAATTAACCCATGGAAATAATTTTGGTGTTATTATGAATTAATAACATGATCAGAATTAATTATGTTAAGATATACATGTTTTTATATTAGCATGAGTCGTAGGATCGCATAATGCATCTCTGACAGATATCAACCCTAGAATATTAGAGGAAAAAGAGACATGTTAAAAATAAAAAGGAAATGTTTGTGAAAGGTCTTCATTAAATATTTCATGAGACTGTGGTTAGATTGTTAAACAATTCTCTCACACTCAGCCCAATAATCTAGAGGTCATCCAAATGCAGATCCGCCAGGGTAGTCCAATATATTATCTAATTCAGAAGCTTTAACAAAACTTTGTTTTGAAAACTATTTTTACCGTGATTTGGTTTAGGTATGAGAGTTTGATGAGTGACTGATACGTGGATCAAATTTAAATCATATGATCATTGTATTTTCTCGATGTGATTGTTTACTATACATGTGCACTTAGGTGTATAAACTATGTAGAAATTATCACCATCGGGCATTGCTCACCCCGCCAGGATCACTATTTCGTACATGTGGAGGTATTAGGAGGACAACGTCACCAGAAATGAGATTTTAGAAGAAAAGTTTCCGCTGGTGGGTCAAATCACCAGAACATGTATTGAAAACCCAAATTTGATATTTATTTGGTTAAGAGCAATAATAACTCTGAACTATGTTATATAGTTGATATATTTTGTAGCATGATCCATGGGCCCAAGTGGTAATTTTACTCGCATGTGGACCCAGTGGTCGCGAACCTGGTTTGGGACAGTCAGATTCGTGAACTCCCGCATAAAAGAGACCCATTCATTTTTCAGAGTGGTGTTCGCACCCACATCCGCCAGTATTCCTCGCATGATCGTATTACCAACACCCCAAGTTTTGGGGTACCACACTAACAGAGCTGAAGCCAAACCACCCTTCCACATCATGTTTTGTCGTTAAAGTTCAGTCCTGATAACGCTTCACAAATGGTATCGCGCATAAGATCATTATCTGAGCTTGATTAACGCATGTCCATTCAGTACTTACGCTTGACGCACAAAAGTTATGAATCGCACCGGTGTCATAATATAATAAGAAAAAAACATTTAAACATTCATTTAAAACAGAATTGTTAAAGCTCCAGAATTTCATAAAAAATATCCAATCAGAAGAAAAAATGATAATAAACTTTTCTTAATAATATAATAATTTAAAATAATAAACAACTTAATAAATTGATTTGAAGTCCACTGTAAATCCAGTGTCATATAAAGATTTTCTGTGCCTTCCTTCAATAGTTAACTAGAAAGAGCAAATATTTGAAAAATTAAAAATAAAATAAAAGATGGTGCAGTAAAGAGTCGGGCCATCACCATTCAGACTCATCAATGATGACAAACACCTGATCAGGATATCAGCATGACAAATAGGGCGCCAAGATGGTCAGCAGGCTCTAATGATACCAATTTAGTGGCAAAATGAATAACACATAGTGTTCGCTCGGACACTACTAGAGTAGTCTTCGCTGTATTACGCCTAGCCCACCACAAGGAAAGTGGAAGGCGCGCGCGAGGGCCCGGGGTCAGCCGGGGGAGTGCCCGCATCACAACAAATTGTATTATGACAAGAAGGCGGCTTGGGCTCGCCGGCTGCATCACTACACAAAGCACACACGGGGAAGCACCACGACATTTGCCGCAGTGGAGCCGCGACACCGCAGCACGCGTATGTGAAGTGGCGACACGGCCACGCATGGCCGGCATGCGCTATGACATGGCTTCAAGGCAGGCCAGGATGACGGCCGTGCGCGACGACACGGCTAGGCCAAGCCCGCGACACCTACAGTGTGCGCAAGCCAGCCTGTGGTGCGACCGTACACCCCGGCCCAGCTTTTTGACTCGCATCGCTTCCAGTCACCTGCTTGGGATACCGCCTATGAAATACCATTCATGAGCACCTGCCCATCAGTTTTCAAAAAAAAAATATATATATATATATATATTTAAAAATAAAATTTTGTTGTTTACAGATTTAATATATTGAATTGATCTTATTACCTATGAATGCATGGACCTTGTGTATGAAAATGTTTTCTCTGTGGTGTATGTCCCAGCCGTGGCTTCTACGCCGCCCCCCCTCCCCCTCCTCTTTAGAGATAATACATTGATTCTAATTTGCTACTACATGTATGGTTGTTTATAGGACGAGCCATTCACAAGAAAAAGGGGCCATGGCAAAGGTCACTAATACGTTCAGAGATCAAGAAAGTTTTTGCTTGAGTCAGATAACAAAATGCGCCACATGTGCAAAAAGCAAGGTGCAAGATATGATTCCATAACTCTTAGTTTGGTGCGCATCTCCATATTCATGGCGCGAGATCCGGCTGTGGCAAAACCACTGTCTTTCATTGAGAGTTTGGCGCCGCAGATTCGCCCATATTATCAGACCTGAATGCGCGATTCGCCGGAAGTGTGTCTGGCATGGTGAAATCAAAGACCCCGGTGATTCGTAGGGCAATAATTCGCAGTTTCAATTCTTTCACGAAAATACTTTTCTTCCGATCCGCCGTCGTCGGCCCGCAGTTACCAGAGTCACGGCAAGATCGTCGATATGATCGGCGCGCACAGATCGCACCCCGTTTTGTCGATGATCACGGCCGCCGCGCCACGCCAGTACGAGATCGCAAACGACGCCAACCATCCGAGGCGTGATTACAAGATCCCGCCGCACAAGATAGCGGATTCTTATATTAATCACCCCACCATGAGATAAACATGATACCGAATTCAGACGCGGCGTTAGTAATAAACGACGAATATCGTACTTCTTCTGCATCGGAAAGGAAGTTTGCATGGTATTTGAACCATATGTTCCAGTGAACGCGCCACCAGTTGGCGCCGCGATGGATTAGGGTTTGTTGTCCGTCCATGTGGTGTCACCAACCGCAGTCCTTCATATGTTAGTGAGGATATCGCCCGCATATGGATCCCAGCTCGAGACGCCTCGTCCCGCCACATGGGACAGGAGAGGAGGCAACATATTCCATGCCTCAAGACAAGCGAGGAGCCGACGGGCTGTGGAGCTGCACTGGCACCCCTGCTACAGCAGCCGTGAGGCGCACTATTGGCCGAGGTAGAGGACGAGGCCTACATGCAAGGATGTGTCAGGCAACAGTGAGCGCAGCCCACATCACAACATCACCGGAGTCACAAATCAGCCGCAGAGCAGGCACGCTGTCATCTCACACTACAGATGCAGCACGATCACTAAAAGTCATTCATTCATTACCGCATCGCCAGATAGAGTTGGCTTCAGAGGTTGAGACCTCGAGGAGCCTTTGTATGTAACTTCTCCCTAGGATTGGCGCGAGGATGTGGATGATGTCGTGGTTACGAAGCTAGAGATCTCTTGGATTCATCACAAAGTGACCCGGTGGGTCATGTACATGTCGAGTTCAACGTCATCCCGGGATGATTGTCTTACATCTTACGTAGTTTATCGACAGAGCGTAGGAGGGTTACCGCTATTATGCAGGATTCAGATTTAGGTTAGCTCGTGGGACAAGTATTGATATTTTACCCCATACAATGTACGAGTCCACAGTGTCGTGACAATTTAAGGGGTTGGCTAGCAAAAGCTAATTGGAGAGGACCAGGTGAGACCTGACTTGTAGATCGCACTCCTCGAAAAAGAATGGCAGTATGAGATGTTTTTCCTGATGAGCTAACTGATCGCTCCGTGAGGGTCAGAGACTTCGCATCGAAAGCTACACTTTGTACTTCAGCCATCCTACGACTCAAGACAAGATGCAAATCAAATGAGTACAGGAACCAAAGTCCAACCATGATCTACCGGAACAAGGGGTTCATTAGACCCAGCACTTCACCATGGGGCGCTCAGTTTCATTTGCAAAGAAGAAGGACAAGACCCTTCGACTGTGCATTGACTATAGGCGCTGAACAGGTTACTGGCCAATAATCTGCACTCCATCACGAGGATCGATGACTTGTTTGATCAATCGAGAGGAGCGAGTCTACTCCAAGATAGACCTTCGCACCGGGTTACCATCAGCCGAGGTTAGGATAGATATCCCTAAGACAAAGATTTAGACGCTTTATGGGCACTTTTAAGCTTACAAAGGGATGCCCTCTTTGGATTGACAAACGCGCCAAAGAAGATTCATAGGACCTCATGCATAGGGTATTCCAACCCTGCCCAGACGGCTTGTTTATAGCCTCGGATGACATTTTGATCTACCCCGCCGAGGGGAGCATGAGTATCACTTGAGGATCGTGACACAGCTTGCCGAGACCATCACCGTACGCTCAAGTTCAATAAGTGCAAGTTTTCGCTTGCTAATGAGATTTTTAGACACGCTGTCAACATCGCGCTTCTCAATGGACCTAGAGAAGGTCGAGGTCGTATGAGTCGGGAGAGGACTAAGTCGCCTTGAGATACATAGTTTCGCGGATTATTGGGCACTACAGATTCATTAATATTGAGATTTCTCCCGATTAGTAGCGTACTTATGACGAGATCGGTTCTCGGTATGAGGTCAGTTTGATTGGATGACCATGAGGAGTTATTCCAGATGAAGAGGAGACTTACTACCCTATCTTTATAGTCCCATCAGGTGGGACAGGGGTACACAAAGGTATTGTGGATAGTCTCAAGGGCCTGACCGGGATGTGTTTTGATGCACCGAGGAAGTATGGTTCTGCCATTGAAGAATCATGAGTGACTACCCCACACACGACATGAAGAAGGTACGTGGTCTTCACCTTGAAGATTTGGTGCCACCACTTATAAGGCGCAGAGCTGGTGGTGTACCTTCAGACTACAAAACCAAGCATATTTCTTTTCACGCAGCGGACCTCACATGAGGCAACCTCGCATGTAATTCAGTTCCTGTGAGGATTATGATTTCACTTGCACCATCCTAGTAAGGCAAATGTGGTATCGATGCACTACCGGAAGTCACTGGCATTAAGCTATATAGCTTCCTGCAGAGGAGGACTTGACCTGTGGGACGCCACATAAGATACGAAAGCGTGCCTGTGGTACTTTGGGAAGTTTAGTAGCTGTCTCGCTCTATCGAAAAGGCAGGATCGAGTCCTGGGTGGGCAAGACGCCAAGACAGGTCCATCGTGACCAGTACAACAAGACAGTGTAACGAGGCCGAACTGTCCACGTCGATGGTAGTCTTCTAGAGAGGACTGCAGTGGCCCTTAGTTGACCGATTTTGAGAGAGGACATTACTCAAAGGAGTTTTATTGCTCGATTTGTCATAAATCCAAAAAGTGCCAAAGATCTACCAAGATCTTCGTCACAAGACTAATGGAAAGGTGGATGAAGAGACACGTGGGAGGACTTTGTTCATTACCAACCTCACGTGGTCGCAGTGTTGGTTGGCCGAGCACCGTGGCCGCCAGAGCTACTTCAAACCATTGAGGTGTATCGAGGGAAGTGAGTACGCCACGATGGATTTGTGGACCCACTTTACTACGCGACGCCGCAAAGACATGACGCGATGGGTATAAATGGATCTGGCCACGGTCGGCACATTGTCTAGCCGTGCGGATGACCTTCAAGCATCGAGAGATTCACAGTTGTATATCCGAGAGATAGTCCGACTACATGGAGTACCAAGATTGCCAGTATCGACAGAGACCAGGTTTACTTTACACTTTGGAAGAGTTTCCAAAGTACATGCAGTACACTACTGACTATGAGTACAGCTTTCCACCCATAGACAGATGGTCACTCGTAGAGAACCATACAGTGTTAGGAGGACATGTCAAGAAAGATGCTTCCCGGATCATAAGGTGAATGGGAAGAGAGACATTTTCCTTAGTGGAATCTTCGCCTACAACAAATGCTATCGTGCGAGCATACGTATGGTAAATCATAAGGAGGTATCAGACAGGAGGCTGCAGATCACCGACATGTTTGACCGAGGTAGGAGAGAGCCTCCATCACTCGGTCTTGATCCGATTAGAGACACCTCCGAAGGTAAGCTTGATACGACAATCGCTCTTCTCACGCCGTAGCCAGCGTGAAGAGCTATGCTAATGTACGACGCCGAATTTAGAGTTCGGCGTCTGAGGATCACATCTTCAAGGTGATGCCAAGAAAGGAGCGGGGTCGCCTGCGCGCGGAATCATCATCGAGGTTTATCAGTTCCTCTGAAAGATATTCGCTGAGAGGGTAGGCACTATAGCTTAACGGCTACTTTACCGCCATCGTGTCCACGAGGTATTTCACGCTCCATGCTCTAGGTACACTCAGATCCAAATTTCATCGAAGGATCGGGGAGAGATCGAGGCCACACTATGGAACTCTGAGAGGACCAATGTGCACAAGTGGATAGCCTGGATTAGTTTCGCGACGTGAAGACCGTGAGGTTAGTGAGGGTGCTATGGCGCAGACCGCTGAGTGGAGGAGTCAACGCCAGGAGCGAGGACACGATGCGCTTTTTCAACCATCCTTTTGCTTAGGATGAAAGTAATGTGGGTTTAGTCGCTTAATACTTAATGACTAGTTTACATGCATGGTATAGTACGCTTGTACATGCATGTGATTCTGTGAGTGATTGTACGTGCACTCTCGGGATCGAAATTCCTTTTAGAGGAGAATGTAAAACCCTAAAATTTAATTTTGTGTGCGGTAAAATCATAATTTCGGTCAAAACCCGAAATTTTCTAGATCTCGCATGACAAACGTAATTTCACCGTTGGAATCATATCGCAAAATCTAGCTACCATACCACCTTATGACAGACTACTTCACGTTTTTTCGAGGGCACTAGGGACAAAATGTAAAATCCACAGGAGACATGTGATGTGACAAAAGTCACATACAACATGTACCCATGTGACACATGTTGCATGATTAGAGAGATTATGGGAATGAATGGCTTAGATTAAGCCATGTGTCAAAAATCCAAAACGGCGACATGATGGGAATTAAATGAAAAGCACAAATGAGTATAAAGACAAGAATGAGAATAGTTTTCTTTCCAAACGGAGAGAAAACGAAGAGGGTCATGGATCCAGCTTAGAGAGAGTGAGAGAGCTTACTTTCTAGATTTCCGCTCGACCGTCGATTCGCTTCCGCTGGCAAGCAAAAGTCGTTTCTACACTCCGCGAGGGCTACGCATGGATATCGATTTGGTGGAGTTCCAACAACTCCAAGAGGTAGAGATATTTTCCTACTTGTGTTATTCTTTGGCTAAGAGCCATGTGAATGGTTAGGGATATTTTGAAGCTTGATTTAGCCGTAATTTCGTCTCAAAACATTTGAACCGAGTGGAGAAAATCTCTGATCAGGGTGGGTCAGAAACAGCTGGTCAACCCAAGGGTTTCACTATTCACGTTATTTTTGGTGTGATTTTTGTGTTGTTGAGTGATTCAAAATGAATTGCTTGTATTTGCTTAATTAGCCCATGAGCTTAATTTTAAAAGTTATTGATGTGGAATTTAATAACATGAATTGTATGAATTAATTATGTTAATATATACATGTTTTATATATTAGTATGAGTTATGTCGATTGGTATAATGCATTCCATATGCACTAGTAAGCAATCTTAGAATATTAGGAGTGAGTGTATGACATAAAAGAAAATAAAAAGGAAAAAATGTTTTGTGTTGTTCTCATGGAAGATTTTCTCCTGAGAATCGTGTTGGGAGATTGTCCAACAATTCACGTCGGAGGGGCCTATGAATTGTTTCGGAAGGTTATCCAACATATTCGCCTCGGAGGGTAGTCCAATATATTTACCGAATCTTTCGTAGTAAGTTTTCAGAACAAAAACTTTGTTTTGAAAACAGATTTTTACTCGTATTTGGTTTAGGTATGTGAGGGAGTCGTATGACTCGAGACATGGGATTAGGCATGAAATTCAAGTAAGATCATGTATTTGCTCGATGTGATTGTTTGCCATGACATGTGCACTTAGGTGAGAGCAACCCATGTAGGAAATATCACTATCGGGCATTGCTCATCCACTTAGATCACTATTTCAGGTGCCAGGAGTGCTGTGAGGGACGACACACTCACTAGAGGCCGTGATTTAGAAGAAAGCCGGGTTGTGGCTTTCTGGGTCATTTTGTAAAACATGTATAAAATTCTAAATTTTGATATTTGTTTTGGTTAAGAGTAATGTAATAACTCTTGAACTATGTTATATAGTTGATATATATATTTTGTGAAGATTCAGGCCTGGCACATTTTACTCGTGATGTGGACCCGGGTAGTTGCAGGAACTGCTTTGGGACAGTTACTTTAGAACTCCCCACAGCGAGACTCCGCCCCAATTTTCGCGGAGTGGTGTTCGTCACCCGACATCCACGAGTATTCCGCGGGTTGACGGGTTGTCAATGGACTCTCGGGTTTTGGGGCGTCACAATACTTGTATTATAAAATTAATTAATAACAAGAGCATTAGATAACAAGAATTATTTTTAGCATTTTTTTTTTTGAAAGAAATTATTTTACATTTGATATTGAACGAAGGTTATGTTAAGTTAGATATTAATTTAAAAATAATTTAATCTTTATCTTTTTGAAAAGATTTAATTTTATCTTCAAATTCATCTTCAAATTAATTTAAATAATAAATTTTTATTAGTAAAGATAAATTTACTAAACTTTTTTTTTTTTGACAACTAAACTTAAAACAAAAAAAAAGCTAATATTAACTAATTTTTAATATTATATAAAAACTAATTTTTAAAGACTATTGATACAATTTCTATCAATATTATAATTAAATATAAAATTTAGCAATTAATTTGGGCACTAACCGACCTACCTCATTTAATAAACCATATAATAAATTTGTCAAATCCTCACAACTTCGGCTTCTTCTCTCGTCGCCCCTCGCGACTTTACTTTGCCTTCCTCTTCTAAAGTCACTATATTCACATCTCAAACACAATGATTCAATTAATCTTAAAACTCAACACTATTCATCGCTACTGGCTGTCACAAGTTACAAACATTAACGACTTTATCGTTGGGCCTTCCCGTGACACCCCAAAACCCAGGTCCATTGACAACCCACAACATGCACACTGTGGATACCGTAATGTCTCGGTACCCATGCTGTGTAGTCACATTACCAGGATCCATACATTTAGAAAATGCATGTGTCTATCCAAAACTATCTCCTAAGAGTTCAATTTACAACTCTCCTTTAGTCATACAAAATATATATATAACCTCACCGCTTTCTTTAATTGTGCGCAAGAGTCTCAGATAGGAGTCACCCACTGCATTCGAATTGCACTAAATAGGTCCCACGAATAAGTGAGCAATGCCCAAGAGGAGAATAACTCCTACAAGGGCTACTCCCACCTATGTGGCCATGCACATAATCACATCATATCACATTCCACATAGAATATGCAATCCTACCATGGAATACTACATGTCAAAGTGAATAGATGAGACTCATCACGCCCCATGTCCCAGTCCTACAACTCCTCACACACGATATTAAGTAGGAAAAACCGCCATTGATGTTTAACTAATGACCATTTTTCCAAAAACAAATCTTTTTTGTTTTATAAATCAAAACCCATTGGACAACCTCCAATGTCTATTTATTTAGTAAAACTAGCTGTGTTTATGCATCATACAATGTGATTTTTCTGTGTTTTCACCAACGGATCATGTCTTAACCCCAGCCTATCTGGGTTTTTCACCCGACAGGGTATCTATCCCTTCTTGATATGCCCAACACACGTATTTTTCATGTTATGCAACTATGAGACTCATTTTAGACGTTGTCCCATTACCGAGCTCACCACCCATTTACCAAGAATGATGAATGGTCATAACCATGCACACACCCAACACAATGCGGTGTCCCCATGCATATGCAATGCAAAAATGTCAATGCATGTGACGCCCTCAACTCGACACACGATGTCAAGCGAGGGTATCATTTTTTTTTTTTTATAAACTTATAACCTTTAAGATTGTTCATTCATATAATGTTAAACATTTAACTTGTACTATATTCTGTAGCAGCGGATTACAAAATATATACAAGCTCCATATATGGAAGTGTTCAATATTTTACAATAGTTACATTGTTTGCAAAACAAACATATACAAAATATCAAAAGGTCTTTAGGTGGGCACCTAGTAGTAGTCGTCTTTGGCTGTTGATGCTGGTGTCCAAACTTCTCAAGCTTCGCTTCTCCCGCACCTACACTTTACGAAATGACCCATGCTAAGTCTTATACTGGGAATTAATACATATGGATGACTTAATAAGGGTCATCACACTTCTATACACATGCATACACATCTAACATATCATATCATTTAAACATGCTTATACATATTTCATATTTACTTATCATACTATGATTCATTTCTATCATTTTATACTTTGCTTCATGTTCTTGCCACAATATACTTGTCATCGAGAAAAAAGGTTATGCTTCTCTGAGTCTCATATATCATATCATTTCATATGTCATACCTGTTATTTGTTTTATGTTTCATACCAAGTAAAAACCTTAGAAGGGTAAAGGAAACCCAGTAGTACTGTGAAGCAGTACTCATCAGACGGGAACAGTCAGTCTATAAGGTCTGGTTATGCTTGTTATCATCAGACGCAGACAATGACCATCTATAAGGGGCCTGGCGATGTTATCATCAGATTTGAGACAATGACCATCTATATGGGTCCGACAGACCAGAATGACCCAAACGGGGCCAACTGATCAATATATTGCAGACTTGTTTTTCTCCATCAGTGTGAAACCCCGAGAAATACCTAATTTTCCAAAGTAAATGGTAATTTTACAACCCTGAGTTCCTTTCTAGATCTCCGATGACTAAACAGACTTCACCATTGGAATCATCTCACTTAAATCTAGCTACTCAATGTCGATTCTCTACCAAATTCCGAGACAATCGGAATTTTCACGTTTTTCGAGGCAACAAGGGTAGTACGGGACACTTGGCACATTTTGAGTGGCTCAAGAGGTGCCACGTGTCATGTGTAGAATTAGTCAACTTGAGCTCAAGTGTGGGCCATAGGTGACATGTGGCATCATGTCATTAGAGGAAAATCTCAAAGTATGGATAAGGGATGCGGTGTAATCCAAGGAACGATAAATGGCAATTGGACATGTGGCATGAGAGGCAATTCCCTCATTCAAGTCAATCTTAACCGGGCCAGAGAGGGGAAGAGAACCAACTGAGAAAGAGAGAGAAAGAGGAAGGATTTTTAGAGAGAGAAAGAGGAAGGATTTTTAGAGAGAGAAAGAGGAAGGATTTTTAGAGAGAGAGATTGGGAATCTCTCTATAAAATTCCTAAAGGATCGTCAGCGAACTCGGAGAGCCAAGAGACTCCTACCAAGAGCTATGGGCACCCGGCCAGGAGCTGACACCCGGGAGGTAGGGTCTTCCTATTTGGTTAATTCTCATTTAAAAAGCCATGAAATGGTGTTTTATAGCTTACAGGTCGGAATGGTTAGCATTTCGCCCCAAGAAAGGGATCAGATGTCGAAGTGGGATCATTTCTTGGACAACTACACATTATTATGACTCGTGTTATGATCTGCAAAATTAATTTGACGATAGTGTCCATGTGAAATTGCTTGATGTTATTGTGGAAAATGAATAACATGTTGTGCCTGTGTTTAGTAATACTTCAAAAGCTGAAAATAGTAAATGAATGGAATCGAGATTGTCTAAGGACGGTAGCCTGGATAACAAATGATTGTTCATTAGATCCTAATTTAGGATCTTTTATGTATTATTGTTTGATATTAGAATAACATGCAAATTATGGTTTTGGGTGTTGTGAGGCCGGAAATGGCCATGGATTTTGGTTCCAAAAAAAGTGGAACCGAGGTCAGATTCGGGTCATTCAATGGGCACTCACGACTGGCTGTGGGTCGTTAAAAACAAATTCCGATTTGCTTGTTGGACTCTAAAATTTCCATGGAATTTGGGTTTGAATTCCTGATGGGCATGGATTGTGTGGAAAATGATATGTTTATGAATGCTAAATTGATAAGTTAACATGAGCTGTTGAATTATATGAAGCACTGTGAATGAACCATAGAAACTGGATTATAAGAATTGGCATCATTGGCACACTGTGCACGCACATCGCAATAGTCGGTGTAGGTGCACGGTATGGTTGTCACCATTCTTGGTGAATGTGGGTTGAGTTTGTCTTGGGACTACATCCAACAGCACTCACAGATCAAATCATAAAATAAGAAATAATTAGCAGGTCATGCCTTTGGAACTCAGTAAGAGAATCCAGATTATTATCCCGAAAGGTCCCGCTAGGTGAGACCCATTGGTGAGAGACCTTCTTCATGTGGTACTATCCGAAAAGTTCTGTGGTGGGTGTGTTAGAGACCCAATGTGTAATCCAAAAGTTCTATTGCCTAAGAGAAAACACATATCAATATGTTCATCACTTTTGACCTAGATTGAATCTGATAGAGCCGCTGACTCAGATGTCATCTAGCCGGAAAATTGCCTGGTGTTGGTGAGACGGCAAAGTGCCCGGTAGTTGGGTGTCATTACATTACCATGACTGCATTTAATTTGTACAGGATGAGGGTCAGGTAGTCGTGTGACTCCTGTACGGGCATGGAAAACATTTTCATAAGGATATAATCACATCCCATGTATGTACTGTGAATTTTATGGAAAGTGGATGTTGTAATGCCATTGCATGTGCATTTTAGTGAGTAACCCGTGGTGGTGAATTCAACTACGCATTATCACCCATCAGGAAAATTTATTTCAGCAGCCAGGTGGGAGTGTTCCTGAAGATGGCACTTGGGAGGTCAGATTATGAAGCAGCCTGATCAGGCCCTTGATTCACGTATTGTATAGTATTAGAACCGAATTAGTTTAATATATGTTTTGTATTAAGAGTGTAATTTAACTCCTGAACTATTGTAATATAGTCGGTTATATTTTTGGTGAGTATTGGATGTATGGGCCAATGTAATATTTTACCCATGATATGAGACACAAGTTTTCCGTAGGTTGATCAGAATCAACTGGACCCTCGAAATTCGGCATTGGCAATAGACATGCCTATCTATCCCTCTACCAGGTCTCTAAGCAGAAAATCCATGTTTAATGCAGTTACTACATATCCTTAAGATCTCAATAATTATTATCATCCATCATAAAGTATATTTACAATCATTTATTCAGATCTTTGCATTTTTCATATCTCATTATATCCATGAATAACCATGGTTACCATGTATTTTTCTGAGTCATTTAATATTTATTCCAATTTCATCAAGCTTATATATGGATGGGTTCTGAGAACGTGGCAAAGCTTTCATAGAGTCCAAGAACAACATCCGAACGAGTTCTGACGAAGAAACATGACTGTCCAAGTCGATAGCTTCCATAAACAAACAATACGAGCGCAACTGTTGTGGCCTAACATTTTTCATGTTTTTGGACCAAATATGAGTTCCAATATTATCAAGCTATATATGGATGGATTTTAGACTCAAAGGGTTTTCCATAGAGTCCAAGAACATTCAAACGCAGTTGGCTTCAAAGAAGTCTATGATCATCCGGTTGGAGACTTCCCATGAACAAGGATAACGAGCAGAACTACGAGCCTACTATTTCGTGATTTTTGACCCATTATGAGTTCTAATATTATCAAGCTATATATTGATGGATTCTAGACTCAAAGTATTTCCATAGAGTCTAAGCAGCATCCAAATGTAGAAGTTCGGACGAAGAAATTATGACAAATCGGTTGGAGACTTCCCATGAATGAAGGATCAAGTGTTGCAACCAGTGACCTACTTTTTTTCATGCTTTCTGACCTAATATAAGTTCCAATATCTAAGATATATATGTATGGATTCTAGACTCGTAAAGGGGCTTTCATAGAGTCTCAAGAACATCTGAAACGGAGTTCGAACTAAAGAAGCTCATAGACCGTCCGTTGAAGACTTCCCAAGAATAGTGACTAAACAGGACCTAATATTTTTGTGATTTCTGGACCTAATATGAGTTCCAATATTATCAAGCTATATATGGATGGATTCTAGACTCAAAGGGCTTTCAATAGAGTCTAAGAACATATAAAACGGAGTTCGGACGAAGAAATTATGACTGTCCGAAAACATGGGTTTTGGAGAAATTTTGACAACATCTCCCCTAAAACCCTAATATTTCCTTAATACAAATATTCCTCACTTGAGGATTACAACTCAACCAACCCAACCAAAACACCACCAATATACAGCAGGGTTCTTTAGACCCAAATCATATCAAAATGGGTTTATGGTTTGATTTTCCCATACAAAACATAGACACCCATCCAAAGTTCCATACACAGATTCCAAACATTCCATACTAAAATCCATAATTTTTCCATACAAAAACCTAGACTTCCATACCTTTGTTCTTCTCCCCTTCTCCTTCTCTTCTCTTCTTCTTCCTCTTTCTTTTCTTCTTTCCTCACGTTTTTTGCTCTCCAAAAATGAGAGACCACTTGATCTTATCCTCTTGGTCTTAATTTTTATTTCACTTTAGTCTCCATCTCTCCCTCTATTTTCAAACTGCTATGCATATTCCTGTTTCTTAAACAGGTCTTCTTATCTTATGACTTTATATCCCGTTTTGACAAATCCACTTTTACCCTTGTATTTGCATAATTCCTGTGTTTTCAAATTTTTCACTTAGCAAAATAATAATTACGAAAAATTTACAAATGCACTAATAATATACCTTAATTATGTTTAAAAACAACTAGGGTGTATTTTGGGGTGTTACAATTATCTCCCCCTTAAATAAATTTTGTCCTCGAAATTACCTGATCTGAAAAGCTGAGGGTACTGTACCCTCATTGTCGATTTTGGTTCCCATGTCGCTTCTTCCATACCGTGATGTTGCCAAAGCACTTTTACCAGAGGGACTTGCTTGTTTCTCAGAATCGCTCTTTTATTTCACGATTTATAATAGCTTTCGCTCTTCATCGAAAGTGAAATCTTCTTATACTTGTTTATATCTTGAACTGCACAGTGTGCATGTATCATAACGATATCTACGGGCATGCATATGGAATACATCATGTAATTCCGCTAACCTGCAGGGAGTGCCAACGACACGCCACTGGTCCAACTTTTTTCTAAAATCGTAAGGGCCAATGGTGAATCTTGACTCAAGCCTCTTCCAAAAAGTCGAGTATCTTTTTTTTCCATGGATACTTTTAAAAACACTTTTATCTCGACTTCATACTCATATCCGTGAAACCCGAGAAAATTCTAATTTTCCAAAATGGTAAAATGGTAATTTCAAATAAATCCAAAATTTTCTAGATCTCGTATGATGAAAACGGACTTTTCATCGCTGGATCTGCCTCACGAAATCTAGCTACCACGTCGAATCTCCAAGACAACACTTCACTGCCGAGGCACCTACGTCAGAGCCTGGTGTCGTGAACAGTTTCAGGAGAGACATGTGATGTGACAAAGGTCACCTACTACATGTACCCACAGCGTGACACATGTTGCATGATTAGGTGAGATGATGGAGATGAATGGCTTAGATTAAGCCATGTGTCAAATAGTGAAATGAAGGGACATGGATGGAATTATTGAAAAGTTAAATGAATAAGACAAAAAAAAAAATAGTTTTCTTCTCCAAAGTGCTGGAAATCGTGCAGTGAGTGGGAGTTTGAGATTTTAGAGAGAGAAAGTGTGACTTCTCTTTAGATTTCCTACTGCTCAGACCGGGGCCTCACCTGAAAGCAAGAAGCAAAGTTGCTCTATCGGGCAAAGGCTACAAAGGTGGCAATCTCGATTTTGTGGAGTTCGAATAACTCCAAGAGGTAGGGATCTTTCCACTTTGTTTGTTCTTGGGCCAAGAGCCATTTTATGGATGGGGACGGTTGAGGTCAATGACCATGTTTTCTGGCCTCAAACCTTGAACCGAAAGCGAAGAAATCCCTTACTGTAGCTGTGGGAACAAAGGTCAATTTAGGGTTTCTATTGTTCACGTGATTTATTTTGTGATTTTGGTGGCCTTGGGTGATTCAAATGAATTGCTTGATTTCGATACTCAATTTAATGCGAACCAATTTCAAAATAAGTATTTCATCAGGAATTTAATAACATGATTTATGTGAATTAATTGTGTTACATAAGAAAATATATTAGCATGAATATTTTGGAAATGGCTAATGTATCTCCATATGCACCCGTGGCACCCTAGATGGTAGGTGTGAGTGCATGACATGAAAGAAATTGAAAGAAAAAGGAAAAACGGTTAGAAAGGAATTTCAAGGAAGATTTTCCGAAGAATCAGCTTCTCGAAGAGCTGGTTCACCGCCTCATCTCGCAGGCTTTAATTCCATGACTGCTCGGAATAATTATCCAGCATTTCGCCTCGGAGGGTAGTCCAATATATTTACCGAAATCCTCAGAGGTTTTCAAGAACAAAAGCTTTTTGTTTTGAAAACCTGTGATTGGCCGCATTCGCTTAGCATGTGCGAGGGAGCCTGAAGACTCGAGACACGGATCGGGGTAATGTAGACATTCAAGTAGGATCATGTATTTGCTTGAGTGTGATTGTTTGCCATGACGTAGTAATTTAGGTGGGGAGTAACCCATGTGTATGAAAAATTATCACTATCGGGCATTGCTCAATTCCGGGTCGAGGATCACTATTTCGTGCACAGAAGTGTACAGAGGACTCGCCTACTGCAGGCCGCGGCTTAAGAAAGCCTGACTGCGGGTTTTGATATTACTTTGCATAACATGGCTAGAACTTTACAATTTTAATATATGCTTGAATTCAAGAAAGATTTATTAACTTTAACCAAAATATAGTTGGTTGGGATATATTTTTGTGAGTATTGATATAGCCCACTGGTCATTTTAATTCCTTTTATCCGTATGTGGACCCGGTGTGGTCGGTGTAAAATGTTGGGATAGATTGTGTATCTTGGGTAGAGCTCCCCGTACAAAGGAGACTCTCCCGATTTTCATGAGTGGTGTCGGGTAACGAATATTCCGCGGGTTGATGGTTTGTTAACAAGACACCCTGGGATTAGAGCGTCACACCCAAGACGAGCCTAAATCATAAATACCAGAGCCAATGCCTGATGCTAAAGTATATTTAGTATCACTAAAGTTAGGCATACGATTACCTAGGACTTGATGGGCACGGGTTAGATCACGTGATTCCTTGTGCACTTTTATAGATTGATGTGTGAACATGTGTTGTATGAATTGTTAGTATGTTGTGTGATTTAGTGCTCGTGAATAGCACATAGGAAAAAAATATGGCCGAGGAGAATTTTTTCCTAAGGTTTTACAGTGTGTAAAACAGGAAAAAAAAAAATTTAAAATAAATATTTTTGGTTCTACTGAAGACATGAAATTTTTTTTTTTTTTTTTTTTGTGGCTTTCCGCAGGTGGAACAAAATGAAAAAAAGAATGAGTGAAAAAAAGAAGCAGAGCATCGGAACGGGCTAACGCCCATTTTCATCTGTAGCTGGTCGACACAGATTGTATTGTGACATAGCGGGCGCAAGGCAAGCACTGTTGGCAAATAAGAAGAGGCGCAATACGGTCGATCACGACACGGCCATGACTCGCCACGATATCGCCATGGTTTCGCCACGACACGTCGGGTCGGGTCGCGGATGACGTCGAGAGGCATCACAATAATCGCCGGCAATCGCCGCGAGGTTTACGCCGAGTGCCGGTCGAATACAATGCCACGGCACACCTGGCCGCAGCCGCGCCCACGACACGGCAGGAGGGCGATATGGTTACGACACGGCGCCTCGCTTCGCGGCACGCTCGCACAAATACCGCAAGACAAATAAGGTGGCGACATTTCCAAGACGTCATAGATCAAGCAGCGATTACCCGCAGGCACGACCATCGATACAACCGGCACGAAGCCGCGACACGGCAATGGAAGCCACGATATCGGCCGCCTAACGCGGCGCTCAGGGCCATGGGTGTACACCGTAATTGACCCAATTTTGACTACAGACACTATTTGAGTCACCGTTTATGGTTAATCGCTCATTTAGCATCAGCCACGTGGTTCACCACGCCGTCAAACAAAACGAAAATAAAATAAAAGGAAATAAAGCAAAAAAAACAAATTTTGTTGCGTATGAAATTTTTTTTTGTATATGAATAGTGTCTCGGAGCTGTGTTTACACCTTAGAGATACTGCATTGAATCTTAACTTGTCATTTGACATGTGTAGATAGTTAGTCGAGGGCGAGGACGTGAGGCCGTCCACTGGCACCGGCCAGCACCACGCATTTTGACCAGCCAGGCCTTTGGCCGAGGCCGTGGGATCGCGGCCGCCATGCACAGCGCAGCAAAGAAGTAGCCGGAGGTCCCAGTAACCTCAAGAGGTTCAGTGGCACATCATCCTCCAATATCTACAGGGGAGGAGATCCACAGGGCAATCATTGGTTCATGTGCCGAGAAGGCTAAGGTTATGGAGATCGCCCCGATACAACTGTGATCAAACTAGCTGCATTCCAACTAGAGGGTGAGGCCCAAGTATGGTGAACTAGTAAAAAAGACTCCTAGAGATCTGTAGGCAGATACGGGCGTAGTTCCATGATTTTTTCATGGCATTTTTCCTCCTGATATCGCCTGGTCACGCGAAGGTCTTTGAGGAGTTACTAGAGGCGAAGCAAGGGACGATGACTGTGATTGAGTACGTGGCTAGGTTCACGGGGTTGAAGCCCTGCTTTTGTCATGACCATGTGTGGGTTGCTGACATGACCAAGGTCGGGATCTGATAGCTCTGGTTAAAGTTGTCCATTCGAGTAAAGATCAGAGGACTTCGCCTACAAGACATGGACTCTTTGCTTGGGACCGCTCGACCATAGAGAGATCAGGATGCCTTGAGCACTCCTGGATGCGGGTGTTAGTAGCAAGAGAAAGGAGAGTCGCCTCTTCTAGCTCAGTGGAAGAAGGTAAGGCTTCTAGTTCACGTAGTTTCTATAGCCGCAGCCCATCCTGCCAGTGACGTGACTGGGGGCTGCCGCCGTATCGCGATGGTGGGGCTACCATTGCCACAAGAACCCAACATAAGGAGGAGGGATTGCCCTCAGAGACAAAGGATCCTGTGGTTTCAAGACGCGACATCCCAATGGTGGAACAGGAGAGGATATAGTATATTCCTCCATCTCCCAAGACAAAGCAGGAGCTAATATTATCGCTCAGAGCCGCACGACACCCTCCCGCTACACAAAAGCAGCGCAGAGGTCGCTATGGGCCGAGGCAGAGGACGAGGCCCAGGCTGTGACGCTGGGGAGTTCAGGCGTGTTTTATGCCATCACACCATCAATCGAGTCATTGGACGCCCGCTATACAGATGCTTTTATATCCCCGCCTACGGGCAAGAGTATTTGATTCCAAAAGGCCGTGATTCATTCATTGCCGCATCAGCCAGAGCAGAGTTGGGTTTAGAGGTAAAGGTCTTGGTGGAGCCCTTGTATGTGAGTCTCCCCTTAGGGATTGGGGCGAGGATGTGGATGGAGATGATGTCATGGTTGGGTGAGTTAGGAGATCCCAGGATTCTACCCACAGCCTGACCTAAGGGTAATGGACATGTTTGTGAGTTCACGTCATCCCTCGGGATGATCATCAGATAGCTCAGAGTCACATCGATTGGTGAGCGTAAGAGGGCTACCGCCGCATGCAGATCTGCATCTGTTGTGTTTCAGTGGGGATAAGCATGGTGTTTTGTCCCCCAAACTTATATGGAGTCCAGGTCATGGATTAGTTGACGGGCTGGCTACAAGCTCATTCCTAGAGTGACGAGGTGAGACCTGACTTAGATCTACTCCCGAGCACTCGAGCATGAGGATGTTTTTCCAAATGAGCTACCAAGATTGCTCCGTAGAGGGTCAGAGACTCTTATCAGTTACACCCCGGCATTTCACCCATTTCTATGATCAGATGATGGCACTGCTTGAGTTGTAGGAACTCGCAGTCCAACTAAGGAGCTAATGGATTAAGAGCCCTATTAGACCAAGCACTTCACCACAAGCTTCCGCTTTATCGGCGGCGAAGAAGGACAAGACCTTCACCGCGCATTGACTACGCATACCGAACAGTGGTTACTAGCCAAGAACCCGGCACCCATCACGAGGATCGACGATTCGTTTGATCACCCCAGAGGAGCACTAGCCCATTCCCAAGATAGACCTTCACACCGTTACCATCACCTGAGGGTTAGGAGACGTATTATCCCAAGACAAATAGCTTATAATCTCTGCATGGGCACTTTGAGCTTGCTGCTGATGCCCTTCTTGGATCGACGAACGTTTCAAACAAAGATTCATGGACTCATGCATGTGGTATTTCAACCCTACCTAGATTAGTTTGTCGAGTCTTATGGATGACATTTTGATCTACTCCCGCCGAGTGGGAGCATGAGTATCAATTTGAGGATTGTTTCTTTACACTGCCGAGACTGATCACGACGCCAAGTTCGCAGCGCGAAGCTCACATCGAGGCGAGATTTTGGGACACGCAGGTACCAATGATCGTGCCGTGCTCGCTGGACCCGGTGAGAAGGTCGAGGCCATGATGAGTTGGGAGAGGCTAAAGTCATCAAGATACTGTAGTTTCGATCGGGCCGGGCACGCACAGAGATTCATCGAGGATTTCTCCCGATTAGCTGCAGACCCACGACGAGATCAATCTCTAAGGAGGCTAAGTTTGATCATATGACCGATGCGAGGAGGCATTCCAGAGTCAAGAAGAGGATTACTGTACTCTCCTATCTTAATAGTCCCGCATTGTGGGATGTGGGTACAGGTATTGTGGATACTGGGCCTGGACCGGGATGTGTTTTGATGCAACAAAGAGGGTAGTGGGCTTATGGGCCTCCGCCGGCCACAAATCAAGTGAGCACGTAACTACCCATTACCCATACAGAGTCACGGCCATAGTCTTCGCCAAAGATTTGGCGCCACTAGTTATATGAAGTAGGAGTTCGAGGTGTACTGCACCATAAAAGTCCAAGTATATTCACACGTAGACTAATATGAGGCAACATGGGGATGGATGGAGTTCCTGGGAGGATTACGACTTCACTTTCGTATTACCATCCCGGTAAGGCAAATGTGGTGGCTGACGCACTCAGTCGGAAGTCAAGGGGAGCATTGGCTAGTATAGCTTCCCTGAATGGCTGATGCTCGAGACTCGGGATAATTCGCTGGGGATACAAGATCGTGAGCGTGCTAAGGGTACGCTGGGGGAGTTTAGTAGCTACACCGCCTCTCGTGAGTAGAGTGACGAGTCCTAAGGACAGACGCTGAGATAGTGTCCATCGTGGATCGGGCATGGCCATGTACAAGGGATTGGGCTGGACCATTCATGCGTATGGTGGTCTCTTGTGAGTGCAGGACTCAGTGAAGGGTTCCCAGCCGACCGATTCGGAGAGAGGAGATTCTAGTGAGTTTCACGCTTCATTCTTTCGTAATCCGTGGCACAAATGTATCAGATCTTCGCCGCCGCGCATTTCACTGAGCAAGATGAAGAGACACGGGACTTGCTCACGATGTCTCACGTGTTAGCAAGTTAAGGCCGAAAGACCGGCATGCTGCGCCATCATCCATTGAGGTGGCTAAGTATGCCGGGAGCAGTGTCACGATAGATTTTGCGGACTCCATTTCGCCACGGACACCGCAAGGACATGATGCGCGTAGTGACAGTGGACCAGCCTATAGTCGGCACATTTTCAGCCAAAAGTGGGACAACCTTCACATGAGAGAGACTCGTTTGGTTGTACATTCGAGAGATAATCCCGCCACATGGAGTACCAAAGATCCATAGTGTCTGATAGAGACTGAGTTTCACTGCACTCTTGAAGAGTTTCCAAAGGCTGAAATGACGCCGACTATGAGCATAGTTTTTCACCCACACGGATTTGGTCGGCCAGAGGACCACAGTGTTAGAGGACATGCTACAAGCACGCTGCCCTAGATTATATGGAAGCTGGGGAAGAGCACTTCGTCTTAGTTGAATTCCGCCATGCAGTCAGTCAGCTATCAGCGAAATAGCACGATGGCAACCATATGAGGCATTGTAATGGGGAGGCCATGTAGATCACCGATATGTTTGGACCGAGGAGAGAGCTCCACCACTAGTCTCGATCTGACAGACACCTCCGAGAAGGTGAGCTTGATACGACAATGGCCTTCTCACGCCAGCCGGCAAGAGCTATGCTCGATGTGCGACGCCGACCCTTAGAGTTCGAGGTCGAGATCACGGCCTCTCAAGGTGATGCCCAAGAGAGGAGGAATGTCTCGGCAAGCGCAGAAGCCATCGCCATGGTTCACAGCCCCTTCTCGAGATGCTCGAGGGTAGGGCACTCGTAGCTGCACGGCTTGGCTTTACCGCCTAGCATGTGAGGTGTCCATGATGGGTTTCTACCGCCTCCATGTTCCGTGAGGTACACCCGCATCCAAACATGTAGTGGATCGTGGTAGACACGCCGACACGAATTCGACCTTCGGCGAGGACCGCAGCATTGGCGGATACCGGATCAAGTTTTGCGACACAAGACCGTGAGGCTAGTGAGAATGCTATGGCGGTACTGTGGGGTGGAGGAGTCAACGGAGGGCGAGACAACATATGGCCACCTATCCCTTCGCTTAGGATAGCGTATGCTATTAACTGCCACTTAAATGAATGGTTTACATGCATGGCATGGTACTGTGATATGCAATGTGGTTCGTTATGATTGTATAGAATTTCGTGATCGAAATTCCTTTAAGGAGGGAGGAATGTAAAACCCGAGAAAATTCTATTTTTCCTAAAAAGTGCAGAAATTGACTGCTCAAACCGAAATTCTTTCAGATCCTGATGACTAAACCACTTCACCATCGGGATCGCCTCTCGAAATCTAAATTACCACGTTTTGACTTCAAGTGAATTCCAAGACGCTTGAATTTCACGCTTTTCGAGTAAAACTAGCTGTCGTATTTGGTGTCTAAAATGTGAAATGTACTAGAGAGACATGTGATGTGACAAAGGTCACCTATCAGCATGTACGACGTGACACATGTCAGATGATTAATGAGATGATGGAGATGAATGGCTTAGATTAAGCCATGTGTCAAATAGTGAAATGAAGGTGACATGGATAATTATTTGAAAGCAATGAATAAGACAAAAAGAGAATAGTTTTCTCTCCAGTTGACCTGGAATCGTGCAAAGGAGCTGAGTTCGAGATTTTGCAGAGAGAAGGTGACTTCGCTAGATTTTTCTGCCAACCGTCGCCGTCTGAGCAAGAAGCAGAAGTTGCTCGACGCTAAAGGCTACATGGGGCATCTCATTTTGTGGAGTTCCACACTCCAAGAGTAAATGTGGGATCTTTTCCTACTTTGTTTGTTCTTTGGCTAAGAGCCATTTTATGGATAGGGATTTGTTGAGGCCTGAATGGCCGTGTTTTCGGTCTCAAAACCTTGAACCGAGTGAAGAAATCCCCACTTATGTGGTTGTGAACAAAGGTTCGACACGAGGGTTTCAAAGAACTACTTGATTTGCTTTGTGATTTCATGTGGTCAAAGGGATTCAAAATGAATTGTTTAATCACACTAGCCCATGTGGAACTAATTTTAGTGTTATTGATTGTGAATTGAATAACATGATTTATGTGGAATAATTGTTTTAATATATGCATGTAAAATATATTAGCATGAATATTTTGGAATGGTATACGCATTCCATATGCAATCGCACCCTAGATGGTGGTGAGTGCATGACATGAAAGAAATCAAAGCAAAAATGGAAACTGTGGGAAAGGAATTCCCAAAGGGAGATTCAATCGCTTTGGAGAGTGGTTCAACAAATTTCACCCTGAAAGGACCCATGACCTGCTGAAATAATTATCCAAAGAATTCGCCCTCGGAGGGTAGTCCAATATATTTACCCCAACTTGATAGGTTTTCAGAACAAAGTTTTCTTGTTTTGAAAATCGTATTTTTGCCTCGCATTTGGCTTAGGCATGTGTGAGGAGCTTCATGAGACTCGAGACATGGATCAAGATGTAGACATTCAAGTAGGACTCATGTATTTGCTTGATGATTGTTTGCCATGACGTGTGCACTTAGTGGGGAGTAACCCATGAAATTATCACTACTGGGCATTGTCAATTCGTCAAGTGGATCACTATTTCGTACAGCGTATTATGAGGATGGCGCTCACTAGAGGTCATGAAGAAAGGCGACCAGGCTTTGTATTACTTTAGGCATATGTATTAAAACTTTAAATTTAATATATGTTTGAATTAAGAGTGATTTATTAACTCTTGAACCATGTAATATAGTTGGTTGGGATTTATTTGTGAGTATTGATGTATGAGTACAAGTGGCCATTTTACTCATTTTTAACCTCTGCCGAATAATCTAAACTTTTTCTTCTGTGTCTTTTACTAAATCAGGACCAATAATCTTATGCTCATTCAACTATGTCCAACACATGGGAGTTCTATATCTTCTTCCATACAAAGCTTCATACGGGGTCATACTCAATGTCGGATCGATAACTGCGAGTTATAGGCACCCATGAGTGGAATGTACGCTTTCCCAACTTCCCGAAAATCTAATACACAGCCTAAGCATATCTTTCAACACCAGATTACTCTTTTTTCTATTGTCCATCCGTTTCAGGATGGAAAGCAAGTGCTAAAATTCAGTCTCGTACTAAAAGTTAATCAGAATTCCTTCCGTAACCTCGACATAAACCGTGGATCGCGCTTGGACACTATCGATAAGGGAATCCGGCGTAACTGGACAATTTCACTCACATAAAGTTCCGCTTAGACGATCCATGGAGTAGCAGGTAGAGTCATAGGAAGTGAGCAAACTTAATGACCGTCCATAATTACTTAAACTCCAGACAGGTTTCTGGGGCGCAGGGAAAACCGGATACGAAATCCATAGTAATGTTATCCCACTTCCATTGGGGAATTGGAAGGGGATTCAATAAACCGGATGATACTTGGTGTTCAGCTTTACTTAGTCGACACGCCGACACTTAGATACTTAATGTAGTAAATGTCCTTTTTCATCCCTCGCCACTAGTAGTATTGTTTCATATCCTGGTACATTTTATTACCTCCGTGGTGCAATGGTGAAAATAGTATTGTGGCTTTCTATATAATATCTTTTTTTCAAATCCATATCATCTGCAGTTACATAACTATTCAGACAACAAACCTCCGCTTTCATCTATGGCATAATTAGTCTTGTCTCCAAAGACGAGTAACCGCACTATCTCTGTAAACCCGGTATCATCTGCAGATGGTTTATCATTTGCTTCAAATCTCCGTATAGTTTCAATCAGCCAACAAGGCTCCATCAAAATCAAATCTCCGCCACACCTCAAAGACAAAGCAGAATCATTTTCCTACCTAAGGCATCCGCCTACTACATTTCCTGTTTCCTGTGGTGGTAATCAATTATACAATCATAGTCTTAAACAATCTAAACTACGCACGTTGCCTCAAGTTCAGTCCTTTCTGAGTTAGCAAATATTTCGCACTCTTATGATCGGGTGAAAAATTCTACATTTTTCTCTCCATATAAATAGTGTCGCCAAATCTTTCAGAGCGAACACCTACGCTTGCTAACCCCAAATCGTAAGTGGGATAGTTTGTTCGGGCTTCAACCGTTTGAAGCATGTCACCACCGCCCCATCCCCGCATCACGCATCCCAAACCAATGCCTGAAGTGCATCACCATACAAGGTATACTCTTCCGCAGGTTGCGCTAATACTAGTGCTTCAAGAAGCATCCCTTTCAACCTTGCTCAAAACTATTCCTACGATCTTGTCCTGTCACTCCAAACTTTATTCCTCTCCCCGAGTAATCCTCTGCAGGAGCTGAGAAGGTGACAGAAAAGCTTCTCACAAATCAGCACAACCTCGCTAGGGCCCAAGAAACTTCACCCTTGCTGAGGCATTTCGAGATGGTTTCCCAATTCACAACGGCCTCAACCTTCGTAGGTCAACTCGACGCGCCTCAATACACAATACGGCTCTAAGAAGGAAAATCTCCTGAAGCCAAAATCACATTTGCTGAGCTAGTATATAACTTCTTTCTCTTAGCCTCATGTGGACAATTTTTAGATGTTGTTCATGTTCTTGTGCATTCTAGAATACACCAGTGATGGCAACATCACTAAAGACCACTACAACCTGATCCACATAGGTCTCTGAATAATCTTCTATTCACATAAATCCATGAATGCTACTAGTGCATTAGTCAACCCAAATGGCATTACTAAAAACTCATAATGGCCATATCGGGTTCTAAATGCGGTCTTTGGCACATCTACTTCCTTTACTCTCAGTTGATAATATCCAGATCGCAGGTCAATCTTCGAAAAGACACCCGCTCCTTTCAATTGATCAAAAAGATCTTCGATTCTCGGCCATGGGTACTTGTTTTTCACTGTCACCTTATTGATTCGGGCCGATAATCGGCGCACATCCAGAGTGTCATCTCTTTTCCACAAATAAAACAAAGCACCCTAAGTAACACTGGTCACGATAAACCTTTATTCAAAGCTTTCTTTGTAGGCCGAACCTTTAACCCTTCAACTCACTGGATTTGCTATCCTCGTAAGGTGCCCTAGACACAGGGGCTATTCCTAGCACAATTTCTATGGATAAGTCCACCTCCCTCTCAAGGGGAATACCTAGTAACTCTTCAGGGAATACATTTGGAAATTCCCTTACTACTGGAATCTTTTCCACATCAACTAGACCTCCCTTGGAGTTAAGTATCGCATTAAGAATGCTCATATCATTTTCTTTATAACCTCGCATGCATGATCGAGATCACATTGACATTAAGACTAGATCTAATGCCCTCGTGACATCACCTAAGACCGATCGTGAGGCATTCAACACTAATATCTTTTGTCCACAATCAACGATGGTCTTGTTTAGCTTCAAACGCTAATCCATTCCCGTAATCAAGTCAAACTCGAAATGGTAAGGTTATCAAATCGCTGAGAAACTCTCTGGTTTCAGACATACCAATGGGCAATTTCGTGATACGCTTATTCACACTAATGCTATGCCCCAACTGAATGTCACTTGCATGCGTCATATGCTAATTTCTCCATCGCCGTACTTTGTCAATGAGTATGCTCCATGCAATACATATGAATGAGTAGAGATCCGTATTCAATCAATGCATGCATCTGCACATCATATAAAGAAAATATACCAGCCTATAACCTCGGGAGCACTCGATCCCCACGAGCCTTCATATGCTCCTCGTGCTGGTGTCAGAGGCACAGGGACGATCCACCGTCTCTCGAAACCCGTGCCTCCTCGCCCCTTCCCATGCGCCGAGATGGGCCACTACGACCCTACCTCAATCACAGTCAAAGTGGTGTCAGATCTCCTCCCGCCACTCCTTGTTGACTTCTATTGTCCCCTCGACTCGGGACAATCGTGCTCTCAAATGCTCAAGGATTCCACATCTAAACACTCTCACAATAACCCGCAATCTAAATGTCGCCTATGAAATGAGTGCACTTCGATTTCTCCCCGTCCAACCAAGCACCTCTTACCCGCACTAGACACTCATTGCACTTCCCTTGTCTTCTACCTCTTGTAGCCAAACCCTGTATTGACTTGGCTTTGAACATCTCTCTAGCTCTTACTAGAAGAGCGTATGCCTCTTTTGGAGAACTTATTCTTTAAGACTTTTCTTTGTCAAGTTGGTTTCGCCTCCACTCTCATTGCAGCTTCTGGGACCAACTGATAAAGCCCACCTTGTATTAGAGAAGTCATAGGTGTGCCAAGTACCTTAATGGAACTATGTAGTCCATCTTCAAATTTCACACCGAAATGCCCTCGTGCTGAGGACCCTTCCCAAGGCATATTTGTCGAGATGGCTGAACTCCTTCATACTCAACTACGATAAGTCCCTTTGTTTCATATTCGTGAACTATTTCCACTTGGACTCCCTATACATTTCGGTAACGTACTTTGCCTTGAACTCTTGAACAAAGAATCTCTCTATGTCAGCGGGATCTGAAATCCATGGACTTGAGCACCGCTTCCACTCAATCATATGCCCCACCCGTAATAGTGAGACCGCACATGATGCCTTCTTAACTCGGGAGGGCATCTAACCTCTTACAATACCTTTCTAGCTTTTCTAACCAGACTCGGGCTTTTCTCCGACTCCTTCCATACTGACCCATGGAATTCTCCTCGCTCCATGTCTTCTTATTGTGTCTATCGGAGCTTTAGAGCTACCATCCATCCAAGACCCGAGCCATGTCCCTGCGATATTCTAAGCAAAGGCTCAGGCTCATTAGGCACATTACTGAAGGCTCTAAGTCGATAACTCTTATTCCCTTGGGTTAACACTCTCAACAGCTTCTTCAAGACAATCCATCTATACAAAACACAAGGACATCCACATTAGAGGTCAACACATTACTTAACATAGGAATGTTTATCTTATGTCCATTCAAAAGGTTTCAAAATCCTATCCGTAAACGCCAAACCTATCATCTTAGCCACTAACACTACTTCAGATATTCTCAACCAGGCTGGTCGAGTGAGGGTATTTGCATAAAAAGGTAACTTATAAACTTTAACTTGTTCATTCACATAATGTTAGCATTTAATCAGATGGTATTTATGTTCCAACTATGCTACTGCTTCCACATTTTTCAAGCTCGCTCAACATTACAATAGTTGGGCATTGTTTACAAAACAAAACATATACAAAAATAAACCAAAAGGTCTTTAGTGGGAACCTAGTAGTGTGTTGGCCTTGGCTACTTAATAAGTGTTCTGACTTCTGCTTCGCTTCTCCCGTACCTACACTGATGAAACGCCTCTCGTATGTTTATAGCTTAGCTGAATTGGGAAACATATGGATGACTCCTAATAAGATCATACACTTCTATACACATGCATACACATCTAAAGATATCATATCATTTAAAACATACTTATACATATTTCATATTTATCAGATTATACCATGTTTCATTTTTATCATTTTACACCTTTGCTTCATGTTTCACACAATATACTTGTCATTGCATAGCTGGGTTATACTTCTTATCATACTCATATCATTTCATATGTCATATTCAAGTCATTTTGTTTTATGCTCTTATGCTTACATAAACCTTAGAAGTGGATAAAGGAACTATATATCAAAGGCGCCTGTAGAATGACCCAAACTAAGCAACTGACAGTGATACGATCTGTTTTCCCTTAATAGTATTGCCTATCTATCCTCTCTACCAGGTTCTAAGGCATAATCCATGTGTATTTTATAGTTCAGTAAGACCTTAAGTATTCCCTATCAATTATTGTCATCCCAAGATCATATGCGATATTTACAATCATTTATTCAGATTCTTGCATTTTCATATCTCATTATATGCTTGAATAACTATGGTTACCTTGTATGCTTATGAGCTATTTACTATCATTTCAATTTTATCAAGCTATCTGTGGATGGATTCTAGACTCAAAGGCCTTTCCATAGAGTCTAAGAACATCCGAAACGGAGTTCGGATGAAGAAATTATAATCGTCCGAAGTTGGAGGCTCATAAATAAAAGAACATGGTTAACCAATAAATATCATACTTTTTCGCGATTTAGACCTAATATGAGCTCTAATATTATCAAGATATATAATACTGATTCTGGGACTCAAAGGTCTTTCCATATAGTTCAAGAACATCCAAACGGAGTTCGAACGAAGAAATTATGACCGGGTCCGGGTTGACTTCCATGAACAATGACTACAAGTAGAACCAGCAGGGCCTATTGTTTTCGTGATTTCTGGACCTAATATGAGTTCTAATATCATCAAGCTATATATGGATGGATTCTAGACTCAAAGGGCTTTCCATAGAGTCCAAAAACATCTGAAACGGAGTTCGGACAAAGAAATTATGACCGTCTGAAGTTGGAGACTTCCCTGAATGCGACTCCAGAGTGTAACCCCTTTAACAGACCTACCGGCTTTTCTTATAAATTTCTAGACCAATATGAGTTCCAATATTATCAAGCTATATGGATGGGATTCTATACTCAAAGGGCTTTCCATATAAAGTTCCAAGAACATCCAAACGGAGTCTTGATCGAAGAAATTATGACCGTCCAAAGCTAAAGAGATCCCATGGAATAAGACCGCAGCGTAATCCAGAGGACTCTACTGCTGGGTGATTTCTCTCGACCCAATATGAGTCTCCAACATTATCAAACTATATATGGATGATTCTAGACTCAAAGGTTTTTCCATAGGAGCTCCAAGAACATATGAAACTGGAGTTCGAACGAAGAAATATGATCAAGTTCAAACGGGGTTTTGGAGAAATTTTTGACAACATCTCCCTAAAAACCCCGCACATTTTAATACGTATATTCCTCACTGGCGATTACAATCAATCCAACCTGCAAATCTAAAACACCAATTAATATACAAAGTAGGGTTCTTTGTAATTCAAATTATCAAAATGGCTTATGGTTTAGATTTTCCCATACAAAACATAGACACCCATCCAAAGTTCCATACACAAATTCTAAACATTCCATACTAAAATCCATAATTTTCCATACAAAACCCAAGACTTCCCATACCTTTTTCTTCTCCCTTTCTTTCCTCTCTTCTCTTCTTCTTTCCCCTTCACGGTTTTTTGCTCTCCAAAAATGAGAGCACCACTTGATTCATCCTTCTTTGGTCTTAATTATCCTTTTGCTTCACTTTAGTCCTCCATTTCTCCCTCTATTTTCAAATCAAGTTATGTACATTCTACTTAAATATATTTTTCTTATCTCCTATGACTTTTATATCCTGCTTTGACAATTCCACTTTTACTCCTTGTATTCTTGTACTAAATTCTGTAAGCTCAAATTTTCACTTTAGCAAAATGATAATTAAAATTTACAAATACCATTAATATATAAAATATTTTTTTCTTTAAAAAAAAATATAAAGATTTTATACATCACTTATTGCTACTTTAATTAAACAAATAAAAAGTAGAATTCTTTAAAACAAAATATATTCTTCTTTATAATAAAAACTAAACACTTAAAGCAAAAATTTTGTTTAAAATAGTCTTTAAAAGATAATTATTTTCTTAAGATAGTTATAAAATAATACTTTAAAAAAAAAATATTCTCCAATGTTTTGTAAAAATAAAATATCTTTTGAAGTGTAAAAATATTTTAATATTTGTAACTACATTCTTCAAAATATTTTTATATTTTTATATTTTTGACATGAGTTTTAATTATTCTATATATTTGACAACATCGAAAATAATAAAATAACTTTAAGAGTTTTATTTCTATTAGTTTTATTTCTTATTTTTAACAACAAAAATAATAATAATAATTTAAATTTTAAAATTAGTTTGAAGAATTAAAACTATTGAAAAAAAATTTTGACAGCTAAACATTTTAGTTACAATAAAGTAAATTGTACTCACTAGAACTCAAACTTTGGACCCCTTTCCTTAACAAGGGAAAACTTTTTAAAAGCCACAAATGCAAAAGTTATTCACAAAACTAACTTCTTTTTTTAAACTCAAAAAAAATGTAAAAATACATCTTTTTGAACAAAAATACCCCTAGAGATATAATTATTATTATAGGCGATTTGATTTTTTTACACTATTCACTTGCATCATATCATAAGACATGCTCTCACAAGCTTGTTTCAACCGAGACTCAAACCCCAGATCTCCCTCCCTAAGCCCACCCTACTCCTTTTTTTAAAGGAAAATAATCTTATTGATTCAAACTGCACAGATCGAGACCTAAAATTATGTTGCTAAAATCATAAATGACGAAATAATGTCCAGCTTAATAGCATAATAAATCTGCATAAAGCCTACAAATATTATAATATAGTAACTAGAATATCTACAACTCCGGTTCTTCAATATACTGACGACCATAATCTGATATTTTCGACTGATTGAATCCGCTTTGCTTGTCTAAATCACTCTCGTACAAATAAAATGTCACAACAAGACGACGAAAAGCACTACATTGAAACAAGCTAACGATAAATCAAACGTCGTAATAAGACGACGACAAACCAAACACCAGAATATGATGACTACAACACGAAAAACCAAAGAATACCTAAATATTTGTGAAAGAAGCATTTTAATAAGTAAGAAAATGAAAAAAAAAAAAAAAGATGTAGATTAGTGATTTCAAGCCAAGAATGGCCAAAAATCACCGCCTACTGAGGAAATTGGGTTAGAAGATAACAAGATGAGAGAAAATGAAGAAGAAAATGAGAGAAGAGACGGCTTGGCCAACCTAGCTCTTAACCACTTGAGTTAGGCCTCATTGGCTTATTTGATTAAAAGACCATTTGAAACACGAATTTCAAGAAATCTAACCCTCCATCAATTTTTTACCATACTTTGGAAAATTCCTATTGTTTCTTATAAAAATAACTCTTTCTTTTATAGGACACGTGTAAATACCGGATGGATAAAGGTATTTTTGTTTATACGGATTATTTTTCAAGAAAAAAATATATGGGATGTGTTAGATTAGCAATTTGGATTATTTAATGTCTTTAACCAAACATTTTATTATTGTATTGGGATGAGACAAAATTATCACATGGAGTTTAGTTTGTAGGGATCGGAATTCCCCGTGAACATAGTGATAGTGTGTACAGATTACACAAAGAAAAACAATCTGAATAAAGCTACTAGGATACAGTTCGAATCCATACCTAGAGATCTGTCTGGATTGATCTCACAAAATTGACTGCAAAAATAGATTGCTCACCCCTAAGTTTCCTACTCAGATTCCCAATGCCGTAACGTGAAGAGGGAAGGCTCTTCTTCGTGCTCTCTCAGACGGCCGCCTCTAGGCTTTTTTTACTCAGAGGCCGCCCAACATGGCATATGCAACAGGGCTACAGAGTGACCTAAATTAAATAAGATTTCTCGTGGGCTCCTAAATGTAAGTATATTTAACTTATTTACATTAATTATAATTCACCCACTAAAGAATCATAATTGCACTCTCACTTATTCGAAAGTATAATTCGAGCCTTTTGTTATTAAATACTATTAATCTCCTCACGTTAAGATTGTTAGATACTGCTGATTAAATTAAATTAACACATTTTTATTTAATCAACATCTGATAATCACCTTGAGACATTCCACTTAACTTATTTGATATATGGGATTAAAAATTCATCTGCAAGGTTTGACATAATCAAAACTTATAACTATCCTCAAGGGGGTATCATCAATCCAATTAACAGGATGTGGATTCCACAATTAACATTCACTACTAATGCAATATCCAACTCACGATTATTGATCATAAAGATCTCACTTTATGAATCAAAAATAACCAATTGTAACACAATGCACGTGTCTATTAATTATCTCGAGATTAAGAGTAATAGTATTCATATTTAAATCCATGAGGTATTAATTATTTAATGTCTCGTATAAAATAATTACCCCAAGTTGGTCCTTGCTCAACACACTACCTAATGTACTAGCACAAGAAGTTGGAACTAAGCCATTCCCCATAGTCAAGACAGACCTACTGAAGTCTTATGCTACAATCTTACCAATGGTGTGTCAAGTTCCATTTAGACTGTGAACCAATAGTTTATATTCCACAAGAACCGATGATTTGATCTTCTATGCGTAAGCCGAACTCTACACACCAAATCCTCTACTATGTAGAATAAAAGACACACATGCATAATATTTAAATGCAAAGATAGCTCATGGCTTCATTGAAATGAAATAACATAATTTATTAAAATAAAATAAAACATCCATAACAATAAAAATGGCTTTTAGTATATATAGCCCTAACAATCTCCCACTTAGACTCAAAGCCATGATGCCACACATCTCCTCTTTGCACAATAGCTCTAATCATATGATATTTGCGATCAATGTGCTTTCCCTTCTTATAGGCCCTAGATTCCTTTGAGGTAGCAGCTGCTCCACTATTATCACAATAAAGTGTAATAGGCAATTGCATTGAAGGAACCATTCTTAGATGCAATAGGAAGTTTCTGAGCCAAACCACCTCCTTGGTTGCCTCTGAGGCTGCCACATATTCGGCCTCCATGGTGGAATCAACAATGAAAGATTGCTTGATACTCCTCCAACTTATGGATCCACTCCCTAAGGTAAACAAATAACCAAAGGTAGACTTTCTGGAATCTATGACTTGAGTCTTAGGTCTCAGATAAACCCTAAAGGTACTAGGACTATTCATTGGTAAACTAACATATAATCTCTAGTCCTTTCTGGGCAATTTGGATTATGTTTTACCGCTTGTACAAATGTTCTTACTCAGGTTAACCGATATCTCGCGACCATGCCCAAAGCAAAGCAGATGTCGGTCTAGCACAAAGATCAGATACATTAGGCTTCCTATCGTTAGATGCAGAAGGCGAAATGCTTTCTATCTTTCTATCTCATTAGGTATTGGGACACTAATCCTGTGATAGAGTGATTCCATGTAAGGAAAGAAGAAAACCTTTCTTTGAATCATGCTAAAACGGGCCAGAATCATCGATATAAGTAGAATGATATTTCCAACATTCTTTCTTGCGATCTCGTAGAAGCATAATCCTAAGAATGTGACTAGCTTCTCCTATGTCTTTCTTATGTCGAACCGACCGGATAACCATACTCTTTTAATCAAGATAGGTGGTTACTCCCACATCGTTATTTCAACGAAAGCAAGATGTCATCCACATATAACACTCAAGAATTCACCACCATGCTTCCATCACACTTTGTACACAAGATCATCAGACATCGATCAAACCATAAGATTTTAATGGCTTGATCGTGCCAGTATTCCAAGATCTACATGCTTGCTTAAGTCCATAAATGGATCTCTTAAGCTTGCACAACATGTGTTCTTAAATTCTTTCTATGGTAAACTATCCGTTGCATCATATAGATGCACTCATCAAGATGCCCATTTAGAAATGCAGTCTTTACGTCCATTTTCCAAATTTCATAGTTGAAATGAGCTGTAATGGATTCGAAAATCCGGATAGACTTAAGCATGGCTATTGGCGAAAAAGTTTCCTCATAATCGATCCCTTCTTTCTGAGTAAACCCTTTTGCTACAAGCCTAGCCTTAAAAGTTTCAACCTTACCGTCTACTCCTCTCTTTTTCTTATAGATCCACTTGCATCCGATGGGTTTTATCCCTTCGGGTGGTTCCATAAGATCCTAGACTTGATTAGAGGACATGGATCGTGATTGCATTTCATAGTTTTTCACAAAGATCTCAGATCTTTATCCTTAAGTGTTTCATCATAGTTACTGTGGATCAATATAGCTCATCGTGATCCTGGCCAAAAGACCTCCCAAAAGTGTATACCGCAGCGTTGACGTATCAACCTCCCACTACGACTGTATTAATTTCCTCTCGGCTGTGCACTATCAAGTGGGTACGTCGTGCGATGTTGATTCTGTAAAAACCATCATGGTCATGCTCCTCTAGTCAGGCAATCGATATGTTGACGGTAGGACTACAAGGTTCAAGATCAACACGCTCCTCAACAATCCTCCCACTACGGTTTGCGGTAACGGGATGTCAAGAACACTTTCTCGTGGTGTTTCCTCTGCACTATGGATATTAAAGTAGTTTCACACTGGTCTATCTCCTTCACAATTCTTCTGTAACAATTTACTCGGGCTTCTCAGGGTTCATTACATGGTCCTCTTCCAAGAACCCGCATCGGGTGCCAACAATGACCTTCTAACTTTTCAACTATAGAACAAACCACCTCGTTCCCCAGATACCCTACAAGGAAAGAAACTCATGTTCTTGGTTCCACTTATCTCGTTTTCCCTTTCAAGACATGTAGTTGGCAACCTAAAGCCGAATGTGTTTTATCAAGCCATACTTATCCACAATTTATGGAGTAGTAGTACTGACTTGACGGTACCAAGTTTAGAATGTAAGCTACGTTTCTAAAGATATCCCCGTATGAGCCAGTAAACTGAATAACTCATCATCGATCTCACCATGTCCATAAGAGTCATATTCCTTCTTTGCTACACCATCTCTATCAGGGTACACCAAGTGCGCACAATCGGGATGTATCCTCTGTTCGACTGTGTAGTCCCTAAACTCTCCTTAAGAGGTACTCACACCACGATCGTATCGTGAATGTCTTGAGAGACATTTATTGAGACGCTCCGTTTCCGCCTATACTTTGAATTTCTCAAAAGCTTCGTGTAACACCCCAAAGTATACCTTGACAGTGTTATAACATGTTTAGGGTATAATAAAAGTAAAAGTATATTTTTCTGGAATAAAATAAGCAAAAACCCGGAATGAATACAAAAACCAAGGTTAAATTAAGATCAGAGGGCCAAAGTAGGATTTTGATAAGTCGTGGAATTGAGAATAAAAATGAAATCGGGAGGACCAAAGAGTAATAAAGAAAGATTTAAAATCAAAATGGATAAGACCAAAATTTATCTCTATTTTGGTCAAGGAAAAGGAAGAGAAGAAGCTTAGTGAGAGAAGCTTCACCTTCTCTCTAGCTTCCCTAGCGATCGATCGCACCTCGGCGATCAAGAAGAAAAGTGCTTCTTCGCGTAGAGCCTGGGTTATATCGAAACGGAGTTCGACACCCAAGAGGTAGGTCTTCCTACTTTGTTACCTTCTACCTTATGCCTGTAGGTGTCTTGCCCTGAAAGTGAATGCTTGGCTGTACTTAAACTACGGGAAGCTACCATTTGATCATACGCATTAGTTAGACCTAGACTAGTTGATAGGAATAGCGCAATTCACAAGCAAAGTGAGTCCCTCGGTAAATTGTAGCCACTTCCGCTGTGTAAACCCGGCAAATTCAAATTTTCCAAAACAAACTGTAATTTTTGCCAAACCAAATTTTTCGAGATCCTGATGATGAAACATTTCACCGCTGGAGTCGTCGCGAAAATCTAGCTACCACATCACCCTTCGCGAATCTCGAGACAATGGAATTTCACGCTGAGGCACGGTGCTCAGTGCCGTAAACGGCTTCAAAGAGATATGATGTGACAAAGTCACCTTATTACATGTACCTAAGGTGATTAACATGTTGTATGATTAGAGAGAGAATGGAGATGAATGCTTGGATTAAGCCATGTGTCAAAAATCAAATAGTTAAATGAGGGGACACAAGTGGAATTAATGAAAAGTTAATTGAATAAGACAAGAGAAGGAATAGTTTTCTTCTCCAAACAAAAGAGAAATCGATAGTGGGCTGAGATTTAGATTTTTAGAGAGAGAGTGTGACTTCTCTCTAGATTTCCCGCCGGTTTCGATCCGGGCCTGCCTCTGCCAAGAAGGTAAGTTGTTCCCTACGCTGCCAGGGCTACGCGTAAGCACCGATTTTGTGGAGTTTCTACAACCCCAAGAGGTAGGATCTTTTTCTACTTCAGCATCTTTTCAAATAAGATCCATGTGAATGGTTAGGGGATATTCCGCATTGATTTTGGGGCCTGCACTCTTGGCCTCAAAACATTCAACCAGAAAAACAGAAAACTTATTTGTGTGGTCGTGAATGCGTCGACCCGAGGGTTTCAATCGTTCACGTGATGCTGTGTGATTTATGTTTTTAAGATTCAAAATGAATCATTTATTGTTAATAGCCCATGTGAGGTAATTTTGGTGTGTTATTGGTTGCAACTGAATAACATGATTTATGTGAGTTAATTATGTTAGTATATATATGTTTTATATAATAGCATGAGTTGTCGATTGGCATAATGTAATCTATATGCACCAAGCACCAGATTATTAGGAGGAGTAAGGACACTAAAATGAAAGAAAAGTGAAAAATGTTTGTGAAAAAAATTTCGAATAAAAGATTCTGAGACAATCAGGTTGGGAGATTGTCCAACACCACGCCCCGAGGGACCCAAGGAATTGTTTCGAGGGTTATCCAACATATTTGCCCTGAGGGCTGTCCAATAAATTTATCGGAACTGCAGCAAGTTTTCGAGAACAAAAAGCTTTGTTTTGAAAACTCGCATTTTACCGCATTCGCTTGTACGCGAGGGAGCCTGAGGACTCGAGACATGGATCGCATGTAGACATTCAAGTAGTATCATGTATCTTCAGTATGATTGTTTGCCATGGCATGTGCACTTAGGTGGGAGGCAACCCATATAGGAAAATTATCACTATTCCGGGCATTACTCACCCCGCCGAGGGATCATTATTTTAGGCAAGGTGGAGTGTGGCAGAGGACGGCGCCACTAGAGGCCGCGTTTTAGAAGAAAGCCGGATTGTGGCATTGGTATTCGTTTTGTATAACATATTAAAACTCTAAATTCGATATATGTTTTGCTAAGAGTAATGTAATAACTTGAACTATTGTTATATAGTTGATATATTCTTGATGAGACATGGATATACCCAAGTGGTCATTTTACTATGTATAGGTCTCAATATGAGACACAGTGAGTTTCTAGCAGTTGACGTGTGGTCAACTAGACACCCCCGGGATTTGTGGCGCCACATCAATTAACTTGATGTTAGGCTTTGAATTTCCCAAATCTACACCAGAGTCTGCCAGTGGTCCTGCTTAATTCCTAAACAATGCTATGGGAAGGGCTGGTCGGGTCGGGTTAGTCCCACTAGGCCGGGCCCGCTGGGTTGGCCCTTCTAAGTCAGTCCGATCGGGTCACCCTTCTGAGTCAATCGGTCGGGTCCGTCCGACCGGGCTCATCCGATCGGGTCACCCACGCAGGCCGGGGGTTAGTCCGACCAGTTCGTCCGATTGGTCCGGTCTGCTGGATCCTGTCCGCTGTGGCCGTCTAAGGAGGCCTTCCAACTTCAAACGACCATAACTTCTTCAGCCTAAACTCCAAGCCGTGCTACGACTCTATGGAAAGCCCTTTGAGTCTAAAATCCATCCATATCATCCAGATATTGCTTGATGAAATTTGAATGATAGTAAATAGCTCATAAGCATACATGGTAATTCATGCATATAATGAGATAAGAAAAATGCAAAGATACGAATAAATGATTGTAACATCGTGACATGATTAATGGACGACAATTATTCGGGAATATGAGATATGTACTAAAAACATAAAATACACATGGATCAGTTCCGCTTAGAACCCGTAGGGATAGATGGCGCTTCATTAGGAAAAACAAGCTTCAAAGATACCGACTGGCCATCCCGTTTAGGGTCATTACGCCGCCTTCTGGCCCTTATAGATGGTCATTGTCTCAGATAATGATACTAACGCCTCGAGCCCTTATGCACTTCACTGCTTTCAGATAAGTGAGTACAATGCCTTCGAGCCCTTATAGTTTCCTTTATCCACTTCTAAGGTTTATGAAGGCATAAAACATAAAACAAATGACTTAAATATGACATATGAAATAATATGATATGATATGATAAGAGAAGCATAGCACCGCTATGCGATGACAAGTATATTAGTGACACAAAGAATCACGGGCTAAAAGCCAAAATGATAAGAATGAATCATGGTATGATAAGTAAATATGAAATATGTATAAGCATGTTTAAATGATATGAGGTGTTACGGTGCATGCTAAGATAGAAGTGGGATGAACCCTTGCCGAGGTCATCCATATGTATTAATTCCCACTGGGTTATGTTTAGCACAGTGTTTCATCCGTGTAGGTACGTTATAAGGTAAACGAAGTCCTATACCCACATCAACCAAGGCCAACAGATAATTACTAGGGTGCCCACTAAAGCATCTTTGGTCTATTTTTGTATATGTTTTGTTTTGTAAACAATGTAAATATTTTAAATGTTGAATACTTCCATATATGAAGCTTGCATATATTTTGTAATCCGCTGCTATAGAATATAGTACAAGTTACATGTTTAACATTATATGAATGAGCAAGCTTAAAGGTTATAAGTTTAAAAAAAAAAAAAATGACACCCTCGATTGACACCATGTGCCGAGTTGGGGGCGTCACACTTTGAACTTACGGCGCATCAAATAAATATACCCATACCTTGAGTAATCATCAATGAAGGTGATAAAATACTCAAAGCCACCTCTAGCCTAGATAGTCATGGGTCCACATAAATCTAAGTGAACCACCCTAGTTGCTTCGTCTATAACCTTTAGCCGCGGAAAGCCCGTCTGTCATTTTTTCTCCTCCTTCTGGCAGACTCACAAACCGGAGTGCCTCCACCTAATGAACCTAAAGGCCTCATTCTAAACCAATCTCAGATCCGCTTAGATTTATATGACCTAAAGGTGAAGTGCCAAAAGATATGCTCGTCTATTCGGGGAAGGTTCCTTCCTCTTACATGGTAAAACATTAGTGTTATTCAATTCATTTTGTTGCAAAGTGTGATGAGAGACAAGATTAATATAAAGATTGTCCATCAATGTACTTTAATAGATAAATCTTATTCTCAACTTGTTAATAATAATCATTAAAACAAAACCAAATATCCATCCTTAACTAAACTAGAAATCGAATCAAATTCCTTCTAATGGAAGGTACATAAAGACAACTTTAAGAATAATAAATATCCATTCTGCCAAAAATTAAGATAGTAATCTCTCCATCAAGTAAATTGTACTCTGGCACTCAGAGGCATTGCCCGTGTGAAGATAAATCTCCCCATCACTAAGTCAGTTTTCATTAGCGTAACAAGTCTCGATCCCCCAAACATTTCTTTCGAGGTTCATCATCATATCATCGATGTGGGCATAGACTCATCGCCGGGAGTGTTGCATCATTTGACATAGAAGCCAAAAATATAACACCACGATATCTCATCACCCTTAACCTTACTTCTCATAAGGCTTCGCTTCCCTGTTTCTGGTTGCTCCCTTCGCGAGGTTTAAAGTGGGCAAAGGTCCGAGAAACAAAACTTATAGTCCTCAAGAGTCAAAAAACAATATCTAGGCTTCTTTCAATCAATATACTTAGTTCCATCAAGTTTATTTTCTTTGAGAATGACAAAGAAATGAATTGAAAGCCATAATAAAAACTGAGAATCACACATAATTTAAAATTATAAAGAGCATATTAACATTGAATTCCATTTCAAATATTCGGGTTCCTCACTAATTTTTAAATGAACTGGCCAAGAACTCCGACACACTCGTGGAATAGCATGCCTCGATGGGGAGACTTTTCTCCATTATCCAACATTTGTTCGTACAGCTAATTCCTATTAATCTTTTATCTAGGCAATCTGGCCTGCGGGCAAAAACAAAACTAAATAGATGATTCTAGTTTTTCAGTCCTATAAATAATAGCAAGACTCGGGAGGGAGAGGATACTATTATTTATAGCTATGTATACCATCACTTAATTCTAGATCTATTAGTTCCACAATGGAATCGATGGAGAAGGGATTCTTTACTTAATAATTAGTATAATTATTCCTGTGAAGTTTGTACTTATTTGAGTCCACTAATCAATTAGTCCGATAGGGAGTGAAGGTACCGTAATTAACACACTAATTAATTTATCACTTACAAATCCAGCGATGGAGACCATAGGATTTAAACTTGATAAATTCCTCACCCACTTAGTTATTCGAAAGAATCTTAGGTGGTTTTAATATATGTTTAATCTCTAAATAAATTAAAAATTACAAAATTGGAAATCCAATAGGGAAACTAATAAATTCCAATTCCCTTTGAGAAAATAATTTATATTAAACATGGGAATTAATTTAATCTCTTGTTCCATATTTATTATCCAAACAGATTTTAATCTAGATAATCAAACATAAATTCATAATAACCATTATCCATGTTATCACTTAATTAACAAATTAAAAGATACCAATCAAGATAAATAATCATAAAAGAGATAAAAGACTAGCTATTATGGTCACTCTTCAACTCTGAAGCATCAAGGAGTCTGTCTTCACCAAGCAACAAATGTAGACACTTCAGATCGGGAGTTGTTTAAAGAAATACCAACAGATTCACTTAATGTGTACGCCCTATTGATTACTCTACTCAGAATCTGCTGTATATTAATTTGTAACAAATTCTAATAATATGTAACTTATCATACTGATTACTCTTAATTTGTAACTGTCAAGTATTAATTTGTAACAGTCCTAATTAATATGTAACACTCCTAATTAATATGCAACCATCATACTGATTACTTGTCCAATATTAATTTGTAACAGTCCTAATTAATATGTAACCATCATACTGATTACTCTTAATTTATAATTGTCCAGTACTAATTTGTAACACTGCATTGTCGTTTCAGAAAAACAGCAATGTTGTATTAACAAAAAAATCGCAACCCTATTTATAAAGCATCATGTTCGCGCTCACTATAGGTTTGCGGCCGCCATGAACGCATGCTATCAGATAGTCTACGCGCGCCAAGAAACTTACCACACCACCATGAACTCCTTCGCATAACAACAACAAAGGATACAAAAACCTATGCCTCCATCAACAAGGAGTCACAAATTGTTACCAATTTATTTACATCAATCTACTCCATTATGAGCACACAAAAAAATGATTGAAAATAAAATTTCAATAACAATTATACAAACCGCGCGATAAAGAACGTCACACAAAACCGCAATTTAATAAACTCATAGTAAAATAAACATTCATCCACACATAAAATCATACATTCATGTGACCATAAAAGTGGGACAAAACGTTGCCAAACAGAGGTTAGCACACCCTACGTTCTATCCATGGCATATATGCATTTCAATATCTGGATGAAACTAGTTAATTCCATAATGCAGTATCACAAATTTCTTCGATACCAATTGTGGATCGAATCTACATGAACGATAGTGATAAAGCGCATGCATTACACACAAAGAAAAACAATCCGAATAAAGCTAATGAGGATACGCTCGAATCCACACCTGGGAGATCCGTCTGATTGATCTCAATAAAAATTCGATTCGCAAGATCGTTCGACCTCCAAGCCTTCTACCGTATTCCCAATGCTAGAACATGCAGGGAGTGGCTCTCTGTGCTCTCTTGACTCGCTGTCTCTGTGGTTTTACCTTAGAGGCAAACCCAACATGGCATTAAACAGCTACTACAGGACCTAAAGGCAAATACACCCTAGCCCTAATGTAAATATATGAAACTTATTTACATTAATTATAATTCACCCACTAAAGAATCATAATCAGACCCCTCACTTATTCAAAGTATAATTCGAACCTTTTGTTAAATTCTTATTAATCTCCCACGTTAAGATTGGCGCATACCCGTTGATTAAATTAAATTATCGGCGCTTTATTTAATTAACATTCGACAATCACCTCGAGACCTTCCACTTAACTTATTTGATATGTCGGATTAAAATCCACCTGCAGGGTTTGACATAATCAAAACTTATAAGTATCCTCAAGGGGGTATCATCAATCCAATTAACAGGATGTGGATTCCGTTAATAATTAATATTCACTATACAATTAATGCAGTTATCCAACTCACCGAGATTATTGATCTATAAATATCTCTTTGCAATCGTGTACCAAACTTCACCAATAAATGCATGTGTCTATTAATTATCTCGAGATTAAGAGTAATATATCTAGTAATAACCATGAGGTATTAATTATTTTATGTGTCATTATAAAATAATTACCCCAAGTTGGTCTCGTTCAATACACACGAATGTACTAGCACAAGAAGTTAGAACTAAGCCATTCCCCGTAGTCAAGATAGACCTACTGAAGTCTTGTATTACAATCTTACCAATGGTGTGTCAAGTTCCATTTAGACTGTGAACCAATAGCTTATATTCCACAAGAACCGATGATTTGATCTTTTGTGCGTAAGCCAAACTCTACACACCAGATCATCTACTATGTAGAATAAAAGATACACATGTATAATATTTAAATGTAAAGATAGCTCATGTAGCTTCTCATTGAAATGAAATAACAGAATTGTATTAAAATAAAATAAACATCCATAACAATAAAATGGCTTTTAGTATATATAGCCCTAACATAGTTATCATGCGGGAGATTGATCTTTACGTTTTTATGGATATTTTTATCCAAAAGGGATACATTTTTTAAGGTTACTTTTGTGAGAGATTATTTTTACAAATAACTTTTGGACAAATCCTACAATAATGGTCATCGATATGTTGTAGAATTTGAGTCATATATATTATAATAACTATAATATTATTAAATTTGTAAGCTTTATTTTTTTGGATCGAGATAGGGGGATCATCCCCGAAAGCATAGATCAGCCTTCATACTACACTCTCTTAAATTTGTAGGATTTATTAATTAGGTATTGTTTCATTCTTTATAATTTTTGGAAAATTTGTACATGTGTTTCATATCTAGCTAGTTTGAATCAATAAAATTATTTGAGAGAACTAAGTTAGGGGGCCCAAATTTCATTTTGTTTGAAAATTTGAAAATAAGAGGCCTAAAACCAAGTCCATGCCTCATGATTTCAAAAATATTTGATAAAGAATGAAAAATAAATTGATAAAGAATGCATCATGCACGAGTACTATATTAGTTAATCGGTACCACATTAGTGAACCTTGGGTAGTACCTGATTCACTAATGTAGTACTCGTGCATGGTGCACTCTTTATCAATTTATTTTTCATTCTTTATCAAATATTTTTAAATCATGAGGCATGAGCATGAGCTTGGTTTTATGTCTCAAATTTTCAACTAAAATGAAATTGGGTCCTAACTTAGTTCTCCCAAATTATTTTTTTTTCAAAAAAATCCTACAAAAATGGAAGTCATTTTCAAAAGGCATTCCCTTTTAGGGCAATTCGTTCTTATCGATTCGAAGGTGGAAAAGATTCTTCCTTAAAATCAAGCATGTGTGTACTTTGGTTGAATCACAAAGTTTTAGACATATCTAAGTTATTTAAAAGAAATTACTAAAATAAGTTGAAAATGAAATAATGTCCAAACTAGTGCATCCTAGCTACATCGGCATACATCAACAATGTCGCAGTCATTATCTTTTTAAAAACCAAGGCGCTCTCTTCTTCTCCCCCATTTTCTCTTTCTTCCTTTTTCTCCTCCTCCCTCTCCGGCGACTATTAGGGCTAGTTTTGTTATGCATTTTGAGCTATATCCTACCAGCTTCTCTATTATAATCACTGCATTCCTCTTCCATAGTAGGTAACCTACTTTGACTTCATTTTTAGGGCTTTTTGACCTCCACAGTAGCTACTCTATTATAGGTTTATGATTGCTAGAGGCTCTAGAGCTTAATTACTATAAAAAAAAAAATCTTTGTGTGTTGTTTCTATTAGAAACACTGGCTATATGGAGTAAAGTTTCATATTTTGTTAATTTTATGTTTTATATAAGCTTCTATTTTATGTTTTGTTTTTGGGAATAATTCAATCTCGATTAATACTGTTTTACTAGTACATGGAGGATTAGGATTAACTTTATAATTCCTAGGACCTAGTCAATGGTGTGGTTCAACTTATTGAAGTTGTGTCTGCTAGGTTAGTGTTAAAATTTGTAATTGAGGGAGCTTGTGTATTCACCAAGTGTTCGTGAAAACTGTTTTAACAACTATTTTTTAATACAGGTGTTATTTAAAAACTGTTTTCATTATCTGAATTAAGTGATTTATGTGTTGTATGTTTTTTATACATATTTTTATTATACCCAGTATAATGGAAAAACCGAAAGGACTGAAATATATGTGAAATATGTTAGGAACAAAGTTGTTATTATGCCTTTGGATGTACCGATTGATTGCACATATGATCAATTGTGAGCTATGATATACTGAAGGACATGTATTGATAAAGAAATGTTTAAATTAGTCCTCATTTGTAAGTATCCCTTGAAAAACGGAAATAGGTTCCAACCTTGTCTAATATGGGATAACTATAGTGTGTACCGAATGTTGAAATTGGTTAACACAACTGGAATGGAGGAAATTGAATTATATCTTCAGCTAGAACGTGTTAAGCCATAAGTGAATCAATCGCTGGTGCCATACTGCATTTATTACTTGGAGGAAATTTTGTGAATAGTTGGAGGAATTTGACCATGGGTGCTGGACCTAGAAGTCTAAATTGTCGTGAACCCGATAGATGTGAAGCAAATGAAGATGATCAAGATTGTGAAGATGAAGGAGGTGATGAAGATGGTGATGATGAAAGTGATGGATATGGAGATGTTCAAGCTGATGGACGTGTTTCATCTTTGTTAACTCTGAACCAACTTATAGACAATGAGCAAGGGAGATATGTATTTGTGGATGTGCCAAGTTATGATGTCTCAAATAACCTAGATCCTGAGGACCCAAACGAGAGGGGAACTGTTAATTATTACTTAGCACCATCACCTCAATTTGAAAATGTGGAAAACTTTAGTAATGTTGTTTCAAGTGACTGGACTCCATGGGTGAACTATAATATCGCAAACTCAAGTGGAGAATTTGATGTTGGTCAGGTTTTTAGTTCCAAAGCTTCTTTGCAAAATGTTGTTAAATTGTACTCTATTAAAGCATGCCAACAGTGTATGGTTGTTGCATCTTCAAAAAAATTGCTAGTGTTAAGATGTAAGAAGGCCAAGGAGTGTTAATATACATGGAAGCTTTGTGCTATGGTTGTGAAAGATACATCTTTCTTTGCAATCAATAAGTATAAAGGTCCACATACTTGTGTCAATCCTTGCTTGAATCGGGACCATTAACAATTAGACTCCAACTTGGTTGCTAATCATATCAAGGCAATGATTAAGGCACAGTTCACTTTGTCAATAGTTGCTATCCAAGCAACCATTATGGAGAAATTTGGATATGAAATATCATACAAGAAGGCATTGGTTGGAAAACATAAAGCACTTACAATCTTATTTGGGGACTTCCATAAGTCATATACATAACTGCCACATTTCTTTATGGCATTAGAGTAGGCAAATCTTGGATGTGATGTAACTTGGAAAACATTTGACAGTCATATGCATAACACCAAGGTATTTCAACATGTTTTTTGGGAGTTTCATCCATCTATTGCAGGATTCAATCATTGTCAGCCCATACTGAGTATTGATGGTACACATTTGTATAAGAAGTATAAAGGCAAGTTAATTATTTCCATGGACTGTGATGGAAATAATTAGTTGTTTCCATGTGCATTTTCTATTATAGAATGAAAGAATATTGATAGCTGAGGATGGTTCTTGGCATGTATTAGAAACAAGGTAACTCAACAGATGAGACTTTGTGTTATATTTGACAAACATCCAAGCATTATGGCAACAATGAGTGATGTTCATCTTGGTTGGACTTAACCATATGCATATCATAGGATTTGCATGCGTCATCTTACAAGCAACTTTATGAATTGATTCAAAGATAAAATCTTAAAGAATTTGGTGTGCAGAGCAGCTTTAACAATTGAAGTTAGAAAATTTAATAAGCATATGGACACAATTGGAAGAATTAATTTAGAAGCACAACGATGGTTAGAGGCAATCCTTTTTGAGAAATAGGCACTTTCACATAATGGAGGTTGTAGATATGGGATAATGACTACAAACTTGTCTAAGGTTTTCAATAGTGTTCTTAAAGGATCTCGGAGCTTACCCGTAACTGCATTGGTTCAATTGACATTTTTTAGGCTCAATAGATACTTTGTTGCAAGAAGGGAATAAGGTTATAACAGATTATCTTCAGATAAGTAGAATACTCCATATGTTGATGCTAAGATTAAGGCACATGTGGTTAAAGCTGGATCATTTGAGATTGTTATTTACGATCACAACCAGGGATGATTTCATGTCAAGTCAAAGAGAGGTCGAACACATCACCTCAAATTACATAACCATAAATGCACTTGTGGTAAGACACTTATATATGGATTTCCCTATAGTCATATTATAGCAGCATGTCAGTTTCGCTCCATAGATTTTCGATCATTTGTTCTAAGCTACTACAGTACTCAATCATACTATGATACATGGGCAACCTTGTTCCATCTCATCTTCGATGAATATGAATGGCCTCCTTATGATGGTCCAACCATTGTGCCTTCTGAGTCAATGAAACGCACATCACGTGGACGTCCTAAATCAACCTGTTTACCTAATGAAATGGAAGTTAGAGAGGGGAAGACTACTATTATATGTGGTTTGTGCACACAACCTGGTCACAATCGTTGATCTTATCAAAATAAGAATCAAGTTTATTGAAACATGTATGTTTTTTGTTGTTACATTACTTTAATAATTACATTGTTATTTATATACTAGTACTTGCTCATTTGTTAATCGTTATTGATTGTTATATATTACAAATATGGCATTCAGAGGGCCTTATGATGCAGATCTGTTAGATAGATTTGTCTTGGTATTACAAGACATACATGGTCTCACTTAGTGGACACTACTCAAGTGTGCGTTTGTCATAACATAAACTACTGCTTTCGATTATTGTGTAACGTAAGGGCGGGAATTGATTTATTGATATCATTGTAGTTTGTAGCTTTCATCAGTACTCACATGTCGACAGCAGATGTAGAAGTACATGCGAGAATGGCAAATGGATCCTCTTATCCGCCCTTATGTGATCTAATTTAACTTCTATGGTTTGTACCACATCGAACACGCCACACTCAATTAGGGCCTCATCACGAGTCTGGTTAAGAGATGGCATCTTGAGACATGTGTTTCATTTACTTGTTGGGGAGATGATGATCACATTACAGGATGTCACTATCATCCTGGAGCCTCTTAATTCATGGACCATCAGTCACTAGCACATGTGACATCGATGTGTCGTCGCTTTGTTAAGAGCTGCTAGGTGCGATCCCTGTGACGCCCCAAAACCGGGGTATCCGTTGACAACCCACAACTCATGGACACTTTCGTGGATGTTCTGCAACCCGACACTATTCATTTAAAATTCAAAGTGTAGTCTCCTTTGTACGGGGAGCTCTACCCAAATACAAAACCTGTCCCAACACCAATCTCATGACCACATAGGGTTCATATACAATTAAAATGAGTAAAAATGGCCACTTGAGCCCCTGCATTAATACTCATAACAAACATATCCCAACCAAATATATACTACATGTCATACTCATCCAAATACATTCAACCAATTAGTTTACATGGTTCAAGAGTTATACATTACTGTTAATACAAATACATATTAAAATCTACAATTCACATATATTAAACTAAAAACCCATCAAAGCCACAACCCGCTTTCTTCAAAATCACCTCTAAGATGAACCGCCTCCTAACACCCCTCGTAATTCGAAAAATATTCCTCGACAGGTGAGCTATCGCCCAAGAGTAGAATCACCCTAAATGGTTTACTTCCCACCTAAGTGCATATGCACGTCTAATTTAAACACACACTCAAGTAAATACGTGATCCTACTTGAATGTCTACATGCCCATTCCCATGTCTCGAGTCCTCACTCGACTCCCCACACTCAAGCCATGTATGAGAAAAATAACCATTTTCAAACAAAACTTGTTGTTCTTGGAAAATACACTACCAAATGCTCCAGAAAATATGACTACCCTCCAGGCTTAAATGCGTTTGGAGAACTTCCCTGCGAATAATCATGGTCCTCATCCAAAATGATCTGTTGGACCATCTCCCAACCCCATTCTCCGAAAAATCATCCTGTGAAATTCCTTTCGCAACCATGTTCGTTTTAAAACACGTGTCATGCACTCACACCTAACTTCTAGGCTACCCGGTGCATATGAAATGCATTATGTCATTTCAATCATTTTCAACCAATATATCAATATGCATATATTCTCAAATCTACAATTACACCACATGTAATTCAACAATATCAACCATCACCCAAATTAGCTCACTCTGGAAGCTAAACACAATCTCATCTCCACGAGCCTACACACAATTATATTCCATATAATTGTGACATCATGTTAACACCTCAAGCTTATGCATTAACCTACTAATTCCCAAATTTGCTCACTTGAACTAATCACTATTCCATTTCCAATGGCCTACACCCACAATTATATTCTATATAATTATGGCATCATGTTAACACATCAAGCATTAACCTATTAATTTCTTTGATCAACCAACTCAAGCCACTCACATCAAACAATTCCAATGCCAAAACACATGGACATTTATGGTCCATTTCATACAAACTGGGACTGTTGCCACCCAACATAGCAAGTGGGTCATTCCACGGCAACCCACTCCTCCCTACATCTGCTCCTCTGTGGAACCGACCCTACCCATTTCCTGGCCTCCTACTCACCAAAACACAATTTGATGCATAATTTCCAACATAACAACCCAAATAGCCTGCGGACTGGCCCAAATGAGTTTTCAAAATTCTCTCAATTCTGCTCCAAGCCTTTGAACCGATCAAACGGCCCTCACGGCCCCAACTCAAACATCACAAAACACTTAAATCAAGAGTAAACAAGTAGGATAAAACCTCTATCTCACGGTGGAGTTTGTCGAAACTCTAAGAAACCGGCGGCCTTCACGCCGCTGCCTCGACGCATAAAACAACTTTCCTTCTTGTTCAAGAAACCCACTAATGGATAATTTAAATCTGCAGAGAATGGTTCTCTCTCTAAAAAATGAAAAATCAAGTATCGCTTCTTCGGTTCCAAAGACACCGCTTGTGCTTCAAATCGGGGAAGATGATATTGTTCACATTTTGTCCTATTCTCATTAAGAATTCAAAAAATGCCATCCATGTCCCTAAAAGCTTGGATTTTGACTTTTCTACCTAATGGCATCATGCCATGTGTTCATGTGGGCCCCACCTTGAGCTCAACTTGACTGAACCGGTGCTTGACACTCTGGTACACCGCGGTGCCACTCAAAATGCACCAGCAGTCCCGCCCGACGCCTGCTCGGTAAAACGCAAATTCCGACCGGCTCTGTAATCTTGACGAAAATCGACGTGGTAGCCAGGATTTCTCGCGAGAGATTCCATTCCAACTGAAGTCCGCTTTTGTCATCCGAGATCTAGAAAATTTTCTTTGGATACTAAAATTACGATTTGTCTCTTTTTCGAGAAAATTGATTTTCTCTGTGGTTTCACATTCTCCCCTCCTAAAAAGAATTTCTCATTCCGGGGGCCCATGCACATACGCATCCAACCACACGATATGTAACCTCACCTAACTCCAAGAAGACCGCTACCGGTACGACAACCCAATGGCAAGGTCACAATTACTGACAACCCGATGACTGTTAACTCATCCATGTCAAGAATGACTTCGACACCCAATATGTCTACCACCCTAAGGTCCACCATGAGTAGAATCACTGAGATCCCTAACTCACGACATCGACACATCTGACCAACTTTCACCCTACATCCTAGGAAAGAATTTCCTTTTTTTTTAAAAAAAATTATTTCATGTGATTTTATTTTATTATTATTATTTTTTTTTTTTCAAAATTTCTCAACACCCAAGGTTACATTTTTCGACCCTAGTGTTCAACACCTTTCCTATGCTATTCACCAAGCATACAATTTTAATCTCAATTCATACACAACAATTCATCACACATCAATCATCAAAGTGCACAAGGAATGTGTGATCTAACCTGTGCCCATCAAGTCCTAGGTAATCGTATACCTAACTTATTGACACTAAGCTCTAGGTATTTATAAACTTAAGCTCTGATACCATGCTGTGAAGCTGGTATCAGGACTAAACTTATGGATACCCAAACCCGAGCTCCCTAGGTAATCGTTTACCTTAGCTCTGATACCATGCTGTGAAGCTGGTATCATAACCATACTTATAAATACACCCACCGAGCTCCCAAGGTAATCGTTTACCTTAGCTCTGATACCATGTTGTGACGCCCCAAAACCAGGGTGTCCGTTGACAACCCGTCAACCCGCGGAATACTCGTGGATGACACCATTCACAGGAAAATCGTGCGGAGTCTCCTTTGTATCGGAGCCTCACTCTAAATACAAACCCGTCCCAACATCAATCTCATGACCACATGGTTAGGGTTCATATACAATTGTACCGAGTAAAATGGCCACTGAGCCCCCGTGATTAATACTCATAACAAACATATCCCAACCAAATATATACTACATGTCGTACTCATCCAAATACATTCAACCAATTAGTTTACATGGTTCAAGAGTTATACATTACTCTTAATACAAATACATATTAAAATCTACAATTCTAATACATATTAAACCAAAAACCATCAAAGCCACAACCCTAAATGGTTTACTCCTCATACTACATGCATATATTCTCAACCTACAATTATAATCACATGTAATTCAACAATATCAAACCATCACCCAAATTAGCTCACTTGAAAGCTAAACACACAATCTCATTCCATATCTACACACAACAGATTCCATATAATTGTGACATCATGTTAACACCTCTGCTTATGCATTAACCTACTAATTCCAAATTTGCTCACTTGAACTAATCACTATTTCATTTCCAATGGCCTACACCCACAATTATATTCTCTATATAATTGCGGCATCATGTTAACACATCAAGACAACTCATTAATTTCTTTGATCAACCAACTCAAGCCACTCACATCAAACAATTCCACGCCAAAACACATGGACATTTACGGTCCATTTACATAAACTAGGGACTGCTTACAGCCCAAAGACAGCAAGTGGGTCGCCCACGGCAACTCCATTTCTCCTACATCGTTCCTCTTGGTGGAACCGACTTCCCTACCCATTTCCGGTCTCCTACTCACCAAAACACAATTTAATGCATAATTTCCAACATAACAACCCAACAAATTGCGGGATCTGGTCCAAATGAGCTTTCAAAATTTCACAATCTCGGTTCCAAGTTTTGGAACTGATCAAACGGCCCTCACGGCCTCAATCAACTCAAACATCACAAAAACACTTAAATCAAGAGTAAAACAAGTAGGATAAAACCCTATCTCACGGAGTTTGTCGAAACTCTAAGAAACCGGTGCTCTCACGCTGCTGCTCCTCGCCGCATAAAAAAAAAAACAACTTTCCTTCTGTTCGAAGAAATCCGACTGGGCCGGATTAGCTAAATCTGTGAGAGAATGAGCTCCTTCTCTCTCTAAAATGAAAAATCTACGCTTCGGTTCCAAAGACACCGCGTTTTGTGCTTCAAATCGTGAAGACATATTGTTCACATTTTGTCCTATTCTCATTAAGAATTCAAAAAATGTCATCCATGTCCCTAAAAGCTTGGATTTTGACTTTCTACCCACGGCATCATGCCATGTGTCTGCGTGGGTTCACCTGAGCTCAACTTGACTGAACCGGCAGCTTGACACTTAAGTACACCGTGTTACCTGTTCACTCGCCGTCCCGCCTGACGCCGCTTCTCGAAAAACGTAAATTCGACCGCTCGAATTTGACGAAATTCGACGTGGTAGCTAGATTTCGTGAGACGATTCCAACGGTGAAGTCCGTTTCGTCATCCGAGATCTAGAAAATTTTCGGATTTTTACCAAAATTACGATTTTGCCTTTTCGAAAATTGGATTTTCTGGCTCTACATTCTTCCCCTTCTTAAAAAGCAATTTCGTCCCGAATTCACACATACGCATCCAACCACATGCATATGTAACTTCACCCAACCTAAGACTGTGGCTTGGTATGACAACCTGAAATTAAGGTCACAATTATCGACAACCCGATGATCGTTAACTCATCCATGTCAAGAATGACTTCAACAATCTAATATGTCTACTTCAATTCCTAAGGTCCACCATGAGTAGAATCAACGAGATCCCTAACTCACTTATTAATCGACACATCCGACCAACTTTCACCCTACATCCTAGGAAAGAATTTCCTTTTAAAAAAATTATTTCATGTGATTTTATTTTATTATTATTATTTTTTTTTTTTCAAAATTTCAACACCCAAGGTTACATTTTCGAATTCAGTGTTCAATACCTTCCTATGCTATTCACCAAGCATACAATTTTAATCTCAATTCATACACAACAATTCATCACACATCAATCATCAAAGCGCACAAGGAATGTGTGATCTAACCCGTGCCCATCAAGTCTCAGTAATCGTGATACCTAACTTATCGTAATAATTAAGCCTAGGTATTTATAAACTTAAGCTCGATAATTACGTCGTGAAGCTGGTATCGTGGACTAAACTTATGGATACCCAAACCCGAGCTCCCTAGGTGTAAGCGAAAGGCAAAGAGCGTACACGCCACGCACGTATCATGCAAAGTGCACTGCTATCTTTAGCTCGATAATTACGTCGTGAAGCTGGTATCAGAACCATACTTATAAATACACCCACCGAGCTCCCAAGGTAATCGTTTACCTTAGCTCAAGGCTACGCCGTGACGCCCCAAAACTGTGGTGTCCCGACAACCCACAACCCGCGGAATACTCGTGGATGACAATTATCTGAAAATCGTGCAGCCTTGCAATGGGAGCTCTTCCTAAATACAAAACCTCGGTCTCTTAACACTCAATCTCATGACCACATAGGTCTTGAGATGACAATTAAATGAGTAAAATGGCCACTGAGCCCCCTATTAATACTATAATAAACATATCCCAACCAAATATATACATATGTCAGATCATCCAAACATTCAACCAATTAGTTTACATGGTTCAAGAGTTATACATTACTCATAATACAAATACATATTAAAATCTACAATTCTAATACATATTAAACCAAAAACCATCAAAGCCACAACCCTAAATGGTTTACTCCCTCATACTACATGCATATATTCTCAAATCTACAATTACACCACATGTAATTCAACAATATCAACCATCACCCAAATTAGCTCACTTGAGCTAAACACAATCTCATCTCCACGATCACACAATTATATTCCATATAATCGTGACATCATGTTAACACCCCTGCTTATGCATTAACCTACAATTTCAAATTTGCTCACTGAACCACCACTATTCCATTTAATGGCCTACACCCACAATTATATTCTATATAATTATGGCATCATGTTAACACATCACATTAACCTATTAATTTCTTTTGATCAACCAACTCAAGCCACTCACATCAAACAATCTAATGCCAAACATGGATACTATGTCCATTTATACAAACTAGACCGCTTTTACAAATTCCCAAACATAGCAAGTGGGTCAGCTCCACGCAACTCCATTCCTCCTACATCTGCCTCTCAGCGGAACCGAATCTCACCCATTTCCTGGGCCTCCTACCTTTTCACCAAAACACACCTGATGCATAATTTCCAACATAAACAACCCAAACATCAGGACTGTCCAAATGAGCTTTCTGTACTTACACCCGCCTCTAAGTTTGAACTGACCAAACGGCCCTCACGGCCTCAATCAACTCAAACATCACAAAACACTTAAATCAAGAGTAAAACAAGTAGGATAAAACCCCTATCTCACGGAGTTTGTCGAAACTCTAAGAAACCGGTGCTCACGCGTTGCCCTCGCTGCATAAAACAACTTTCCTTCTTGCTCGAAGAGAAACTGGCCTAATGGATTGGGGCCTGTAAATCTAGAGAGAATGAGCTCCTTCTCTCTCTAAAAATGAAAAATCTGCTATCGCTTTCGCCCGTGACACCGCTGTTTTGTGCTTCAAATCGGGAAGATGATATTGTCTACATTTTGGTCTCATTCTCATTAAGAATTCAAAAAATGCCATCCATGTCCCTAAAAGCTTGGATTTTGACTTTTCTACCTAATGGCATCATGCCATGTGTTCATGTGGGCCCCACCTTGAGCTCAACTTGACTGAACCGGTGCTTGACACTTGGCACACTGTGTGCCACTCAAAATGCACCAAGTGTCCCGCCCGACGCTCGTTTCCTCGAAAAACGTGCAAATTCCGACTGTCTCGGAATTTGACGAAAATCGACGTGGTAGCTAGATTTCGCGAGACGATTCCAACGGTGAAGTCCATTTCGTCATCCGAGATCTAGAAAATTTTCGGATTTTTACCAAAATTACGATTTTGCCCTTTTTCGAGAAAATTGGATTTTCTCGGGGTTTCACATTCTCCTCTTAAAAGAATGTCCCGAATTCCATGCACATACTGATCCAACCACATGCATATGTAACTCACCCAACTTCCAAGACCGCTAGTGATGACAACTCAAATGGCGTCACAATTATCGACAACCCGAAGGATCAAGTAATCCATCCATGTCAAGAATCGACTTCGACACCCAATATGTCTACCACCCTAAGGTCCACCATGAGTAGAATTACTGAGATCCCTAACTCAATTTACATCGACACATCCGACCAACTTTCACCCTACATCCTAGGAAAGAATTTCCTTTTTTTTAAAAAAAATTATTTCATGTGATTTTATTTTATTATTATTATTTTTTTTTTTTTTCAAAATTTCTTGAACACCCAAGGTTACATTTTCTCGACCCTAGTGTTCAACACCTTTCCTATGCTATTCACCAAGCATACAATTTCAATCTCAATTCATACACAACAATTCATCACACATCAATCATCAAAGTGCACAAGGAATGTGTGATCTAACCCGTGCCCATCAAGTCCTAGGTAATCGTATACCTAACTTATTGACACTAAGCTCTAGGTATTTATAGTCTTAAGCTCCGATACCATGCCGCGGAAGCCGGTATCGATCTCAAACTTATGGATACCCAAACCCGAGCTCCCTAGGTAATCGCTATCTTAGCTCGATACCATGCCGTGAAGCCGGTATCATAATCCATACTTATAAATACACCCACCGAGCTCCCAAGGTAATTCGCTACCTTAGCTCGATACTCATGCCGCGGATGCTCAAACCGTGTATGTCCGTTGACAACCGCCAACCGCTTAATACTGCATGACACCATTCAAGAAAATCAGGCAGAGTCTCCTTTGTACGGGGAGCTCTACCTAAATACAAAACCTGTCCCAACACCAATCTCATGACCACATAGGGTTCATATACAATTAAAATGAGTAAAAATGGCCACTTGAGCCCCCCGCATTAATACTCATAACAAACATATCCCAACCAAATATATACTAAGCATGTCGCACTGTTCCAAATACATTCAACCAATTAGTTTATATGGTTCAAGAGCAGCATTACTTATAATACAAATACATATTAAAATCTACAATTCTAATACATATTAAACTAAACCATCAAAGCCACAACCCTGCTTTCTTCAAAATCACCCTCTAAGATGGAACCTGCCTTCCGAATGCTCCCCCCGTACCTAGAAAATATTCCTCGACAGGTGAGTTTATCATTCGCAGCGGAACTACCCCTAATGGTTTACTTCCTCACCTAAGTGCATATGCAATGCTCCAATTTAAACACATACTCAAGCAAATACACGATCCTACTTGAATGTCTACATACCCATTCCCATGTCTCGAGTCCTCACCGACTCCCTCACACTTGCCTAAGCCATGTATGAGAAAAATAATCATTTTCAAAACAAAACTTGTTATTCTTGAAAATACACTACCAAATGAAGGTAAAAATATGGGACTACCCTCCGAGGCAAATGCGTTGGAGAACTTCCCGTAACAGTCATGGTCCTCATCCGAAATGATCTGTTAGACCATCTCCCAACCCCATTCTTCGGAAAATCATCCTGTGAAATTCCTTTCGCAACCATGTTCGTTTTAAAAAAACTTGTGTCATGCACTCACACATAACTTCTAGGCTACCAGATGCATATGAAATGCATTATGTCATTTCAATCATTTTCAACTAATATATCAATATGCATATATTCTCAAATCTACAATTACACCACATGTAATTCAACAATATCAATCCATCACCCAAATTAGCTCACTTTGAGCTTAAACACAATCTCATCTCCAATGGTTTACACACACAATTATATCTCCATATAATTGTGACATCATGTTAACACCCCTGCTTATGCATTAACCTACTAATTCCCAAATTTGCTCAATGAGCTAATCACTATTCCATTTCCAATGGCCTACACCCACAATTATAATCTATATAATTATGGAATCATGTTAACACATCAAGCATTAACCTATTAATTTTTGATCAACCAACCTCGCCACTCACATCAAACAATTCCAATGCCAAAACATGGACATTTATGGTCCATTTCATAGATAAACTAGACTGCTTAATGGGGTCCTAAAATTGCAGCAAGTGGGCTGTCCACGGGCAGCCCACTCCTCCTACATCGGTTCCTCTTGGTGGAACCGAATTCCCTACCCATTTCCGGTCTCCTACTCACCAAAACACAATTTGATGCATAATTTCCAACATAAACAGCCCAAACAGTCCGTGGACTGTCCAAATGAGCTTCCAAAAATTCTCACAATTCGGTTCCAAGTTTTGGAACCGATCAAACGGCCTCTCACGGCCTCAATCAACTCAAACATCACAAAACACTTAAATCAAGAGTAAAACAAGTAGGATAAAACCCCTATCTCACGGAGTTTGTCGAAACTCCAAGAAACCGGTGTCACGCACTCCTCGCCAGAGAACAACTTTCCTTCTTGCTCAAGAAACTGACGATCGGATTAAGTTAAATCTGTGAGAACGAGCCCTTCTCTCTCTAAAAAATGAAAAAATCTGTGGTTATCGCTTCTGCTCAAAGACACTGCTTTGTGCTTCAAATTGGGGAAGATGATATTGTTCACCTTTTGTCCTATTCTCATTAAGAATTCAAAAAATGTCATCCATGTCCCTAAAAGCTTGGATTTTGACTTTTCTACCTAATGGCATCATGCCATGTGTTCATGTGGGCCCTACCTTGAGCTCAACTTGACTGAACCGTGCTTGACATCGGGCATACCAGAAACACTGCTAAAAATGAGCTAAGCGCCCCACCCGACGCCATTTCGAAAACAAATTCGACCGGGTTTCTAATCGACTTAAAATCGACGTGGTAATGGATTTCGTGAGACAACACCTTAACGGTGAAGTCCGTTTCGTCATCCGAGATCTAGAAAATTTCCGGATTTTTACCGAAATTACGATTTTGCCATTTTTTGAGAAAATTGGATTTTCTCAGGGTTTCACAATCCCACCGTCGGTCGAGCTTAGAGGATCTGTTGTCTCAACTCGTTGGTTGTCTCAATAGTTATCGACTCCAGCCATAGACGCAGATGAGGTGACATTAGAGCGCAGTGCACGTGGTTTCATCTAGGGGTGTTCATAAACCGTAAAAAATCGTCCAAAGCGATAAAATCGAACCGAACCAAACCGAAACCGTGGTTTTTAAAATTAATAGGTTTGGATTTGTTTGAAATTTTATAAAAATCGACACATCGATTTGGTTTGCGGTTTAGAGGTGAAAACCGATTGAACCGTACCGACCCAAACCACCATATATATCATAAATAATTTTAACCTAATTTCACATCTTTCTTTCAACTGCACCCACCTCTTCTTTTCCACCCCGTCGACTAAGGTTATTTTCTTTAGATCTCATATCTCTTCATTTTCTTTCCAATTCTTGAATTTTCTGGTGTCCTTTAAACACAATTCTTTTTTCTTTCTTCTTCATAATCTGGGAGGGGGCTAGTTTGATTTATGGGTCTTGTCTTCTGCATCTAAAGGGCTTGAATCTTTTGATGATAACCAACCATTTTTGCTGAAATAGCAATGAAGGACATAAACAAAAGGTAAAAGCAAAAGCAAGGGGGACAAAAGGAACAAAAGTACAAACTTTTTTTGCTCTTATGTCTAATGCACATCTTTTCTTTGATCATGACTCTTGAGGTTTTGTTTGCATGTCCATTCTGAGTCGGTGACTGATTCTTAATTTGCTTAGAAGAAAATTAAATATATTATAGCCAAGAAAGTGCGAGAAGATCAGGGAAAAAGTGTTCTTTGTTTTATTGGTCTTTCTTACTCTATTTTGGATGGAGGTCACAGAGTTATAACAGTTCCGGTTTCTGTGTTTTTTCGAATATACCAACCTGAAGAATATCAATATATTCTTAGGGGGTTGTAAGTTCAAAACAACAAAAATAACTTAATGCATTAATAACATACCTCACATGGATTTTAAACTCAAAGTGGGGTCAGAAGAAGGAAGGGTTATTGGCTAAGGATAAGGAAAATCCAGACTATAACAAGAGTATTATTATTATCATCGATAAATACGTAAATTCTTCAAAGTTATTCAAATAGGTTCACATAGAAAATTTATCTAGATATAGCCATAGACTCCCATGTATGGTAGTTCCATATTCTAAGTATTTTACAAAACCTCATGCTTTCCCTAACACCTTAATGGCCATGTCTTGGATTGAACACTATGATATTATATGGTATATATCATTTCTTTGTTTCATATCTTGCTTGTTTCCTTATTAAAAGCTTGTTTATATTTTAATTTCAATTTCAATTTCAATTTCAATTTCAATTTCCTAACATAAATTATATTTTATTAATTTTTATAGATGGATGAAGATGTGCCATTAAATGTTGAAGGTTACATTGAAAGGGGAATTGCATCAAAAATTCAAGGAGAATAAGGCAAAGGGGATGAATTGGAAAATAATCGTGTTGAAATGACAAAGAAAAATGAAGGTAAAAAACCATCAAGTCCACAAAAACTTAAAAGAACAAAAGGAAGAGAGGGGACAAGAAAATTTTTTGTAATATGGGATCATTTCACTAGGAATGACTGTGAGAAAAATCCATGTGCATCATGCAATTATTGTGGTCAATCTTATGCTAGTGATTCTAGAAAGAGTGTGACTAGTAATTTATGAAGTCACTTGCAATTCAAATATAGGAAATCTCCCTATACAGTGGTTGATAAAAAACAAAAGATCATTAGTTTTGATGCTACGAAAGAGGTCAGGGATGGTGATAATGCTAAGATTGGGAATTTAAAGGTTGTTAAGTGTGATCCTAAAGCAATTAGACAAACCTTGACGTCAATGATTATTCTTGATGAATTGCCTTTTAGAATCGTTGAATGGGATGGATTTAAGGATTATTCTCACTTATTAGAGGCTAGATTTGTAATTCCTTCTCTCATCACTGTTTGGAGAGATTGCATGAAACTTTTTATGGAGCATAAAAAACTTTTGAAAAAACATTTGAAGAATGAACGTTTGTACTTAACAATTGATACTTGGTCATCTATTCAAAATTATAATTATATGTGCTTAACTTCTCATTGGATTGATCAAGATTGGAAGTTACAAAAATGAATTTTGAACTTTTGTCAAGTTCCTAATCATAAAGGAAGCACAATTGGAAGGGTGATTGAGAGTTGTTTATTGGATTGGGGCATTGAGCATGTTCTCACAATTGCTGTTGATAATGCTAATTTTAATGATTTAGCTATTGCATGTTTGAAAGATCAATTTCCTTAGAGGTGTAGGGTTTTAAATAATGAATTCTTGCATGTTCGTTGTTCTACACATATTTTGAATCTTGTTGTTCAAGATGGTTTGAAAGAGCATAATGAGTCTATTATCAAAATCTGAAATGCAGTTTGATATGTTATATCATCTCCAGCTAGACTTGATGTTTTTAAAAAGTGCGTTGAACATGTGAAAATATCATATAAGCGTCTCTTGTGTCTTGATGTGGAGACTAAGTGGAACTCTACCTATTTGATGTTGGATACAACAAAAAATTTTGAAACAATCTTTGTTAGGTTGCAATATCATGATACTAAATATAAGAAACATTTTGAAAAATAGAAAATTAAGGGCCCTCCAAAAAAATAAGATTGGAATAGAGCAAGGGTGTTTATTGAATTCTTGAAGATGTTTTATGATGTTACTTTGAATTTTTCTGGATCTTTACATGTTACTTCTTTTATTTTTTGTAAAGAACTGGTGTCTATACAAATAACATTGCAGAAAATGGCTAATGGGGGGATAAAGTGATGGTTCCCTATGCATGCAGAATGAAGGAAAAATTTGCCAAATATTGGGATAATTTTAGTAATGTTAATTATTTATTGCATGTTGCTATTGTTTTATATCCCCGATATAAGTTGAAGTATGTGAAATTTTGTTTGAGAAAGTATATGAAGCAAGTCAAGCTGTCATAAAAATTGCTTTGGTTGAATCAACTTTCAATCGATTGTATGAATGGTATAATGATTTTTATTCAAGCGAACTTGGGAATGAAATGAATACTCCTTTTAGATCAGGGAGAATTGATAATAATGATAGTGATAATATTGATAATGCATTTGAAAAGAAACTGGAAGAGGAGGCATCTTTGGATTGGAGACTAAATCTAAGATTGAAAAGTATTTGTTAGATAATCTTGAAAAGTTGGGATCTTATGATATTTTGAATTGGTGGAAGTTGAATGCTTCTAAATATCCAATTCTCTCCAAGATGGCAAGAGATATATTGGCAATTCCTATATCAACTGTCGCTTCTGAATCCGCTTTTAGTACAAGTGGACGTATACTTTATGCATTTAGGAGTTCATTATCTCCTAAAATAGTAGAGTAACTTATTTGTTCACAAAATTGGTTGAAGAAAGATCACATAATCAATTTGCAAGAAATTTTAGATGGGTTTCAAATGTATGAAGAAATTACACAATGTATTAGACATTGATATGGACGAAAAATAGGCCCAATATCCAATTCCCTAGGCCCAGAGGAAATGGCGGGCTCCATATCAAACCCAGGCCCCCTTATGTCAACCCGCGCAGGTTCGATTCATCGAGCCCAGCAAAGCCGAATCTCGAGACGCGGGCTGAAAAATCCATAACCGTCCAATGCTTCCATACATCTCATCTAAAATTAAAATAGAAAAGATATATTTTATTTATTCCCGATCCCACCATAAGGGAAAGAAAGGATTATGACATCATCATCAGCTTGGACATCATAAGGAAAGAATTATCCCCAAGTAAAACCACTTTTCTATATCCCGTAATTAGGATCCGATATGGACTAAAATAAGAAATATTCCATCCAATAGAAGGACTCCTAATTACCATCCAACTCCGGTCGAACCTCAATATAAATACGAGGCCACCCCATTTATGAAAGGTACGCCAACATTCTTACACATACTCTGTATCTAATATTTAAACAATCTAAGCAGCTTTTTTTCTTTCGAAAGAAACTGACTTAGGTGAGATCGGGAGCGCACGGGCACAGCCGAATTTCCTTCTTCCTTGTTTTTGCAAGAGGGAAAGGTGTCCGTAGCCCGCAGATCAACAAGCAGAGCGATCCTACCTCAGCCCGTACGATCCAGACACACGTATCCTGCAATTTCATTAACAATCCGGTCCCGTTTAACGACCCTACACGTCCCAAATTTGGGCCTGATTGAAAACATCATCAGACATAAATTATTTGGTTTGGTAATTTATATTTTTGTGATGTATAAAATGATAACTTCTCTTCTTTTTTCTATGTTTGCTAGAAATTGAAGAATCAAGTAAAATTGTGGAGGAAGATCCAATGGAAGAGGATATGTGAAACTTATGTTGCTTAAATGTTTATTGGCTTGTATTGTATCAATGACCTCAAAGGGTGGATACTATCTGCTTGCTTTGAATTAATTTTTACGTTAAGCACATTTCATGGCAGAATGTTTTTATGTTGCTTCATTAATATTCTAGTGTCATAATTCTGATTTTGGTATATTGCTTGATGATTTCCTGTTATACATTTTATATTCCCTAAACCTTTCCTGTTTCCCTAATTTTATATGATAGAACATCTTATCAAAAATTATTTCCTTTAAATACATAAATTGAGTTCAAACTGCGGTTCAAACCGCAAACCAAGCCAAAACCGTAATATTAGGTTTGGTTGGTTTGAGTAATTTGAACGGTTTGGATCGGATTGTAATTTTTTCAAACCGATCCAAACCGACCCACGAACAACCTTAGTTTTATCCTAGCATTTCTAGGATCCTTTCTATCTGTAGACAAGAAGGGTCTGCATGTCCACCTCTATTTCCTCCCATTACTAAGAGATTTGATGCAGACCTCTAATTACAGTTGAGATAGTACAGTTTTAGCACACTTATACCGGGAGTTATGCCGAGCGAGCTACGATGGTGCTACTGAGATTGTCGGTTGTATGACATTGTTACAGGTATTGATAATTTTTGTTATAAACATACACATATAAAAGTCAATCACTATGATGTTGCTAACATTAAATGTTTTTTTATCCAGCTCTGGTCTTGGGAGAGACTACATGTGAGGCGACCTAATTTTGGGCGACCAGTAGCACCTCCAGTCCCTCAGCACTTACACGATGATGGCGATGCAATTGATAGAGACGTAGCTAAGGGTCTACAACATGGATTACCAGCTGAGCTTGAGCTTGAGCTTGAGGCCATTAGGGTTTCGTTGGAAAGTACCTTTATCATGGGTGAATAACCCATCCGGTGTGCTCGCCTTATATCGAGACCAGTTTGATGCACATACTTGTGATTAGGTAATTATATATTAATATATATTATTTTTAGTCATATTCACAATAACGATAATTTTAGTCATATGGACATTGAGGTAGCGTGATATTCAGAAAAGTTGCTGAGTCATAAATCGGAGTTAGTTACCCATCTACCTAATATATGTCTTGTTGATCAGGAGATTTAGGGACAATGTCACCACTTATCTGCTTTAAGACTGTAGAGTGGCATCGTCCAGAGTGAGTCTTGCTTCAGTTCAGCCTTCATCAAGGGATACCTCCATCTTGCTCGTTAGAAAAAGAGCTACATTTGGTTGACAGACAAGGAGGCCACAAGTACGATTGGGAGACATATCATGCACAATACGTCGCCTTATGGGCTATGCATGCAGAGAGGATCGTCACATCACCTCTTACGGTTGGTATTATGGACTTCCATAATCCATATATGAGGTGGTATCGACGTATTACATGACGTTTAATCACACCACCACTCCATAGGGATCAAATGAGGTATCATAGTACAATCGCAAAGATCCAAATTTTGTCAAAAGTAAGCCGCCTTAAATTTCAATTATTTTCCAAAATTTAATGCATAGATAAAAAATTTACTTTTGTTTGGTTTGTTTTTAAAATCTCTGGGATGGTAGACATCGCTAGTATATCTCATAGGGCTTCCTCAAGCTTGATGTACGACATTCATCATATTGTTAGATTAATTTTATGCTTGATTGGAGAGGACCATCACATCGCTACACATGATGAGGAGTCATCTATGCTACATGGACCATCCATCAGAACTCCTATGCCATCCACTGCAGTTAGGATGCAACTGATCCGAGGTCGAGGGAGAGGGAGAGGTGGTGGGCGAGGTTGTGGTCGAGCTAGTGAGCGGGTGGTTGTTAACTGGATGGTCATGCTACTAGTCGTTCCACTGATGAGACTTCCATACCACACGAGTATTCCACACCACCCTCCCATACTTTCATACCACCCACGTATTCCACACCACCCCTAGAGACTTCCCCTCCACATGTCATCCCACCATTATCACCTACATTTCCAACCTTAAAGGCCATATTACGATCTTCGACATCACCTACATCATTGCTTCCCATTGATGAGACCATGATTAACCTTATTCCAAACTTGGGTGCATGCCCACCTAGGCAATCTCGCGCTCCACGTACACGTCAAGTCATTCCACCATAAGCTCCATCAAATCCATTTGAAATTTCACATGCCCCTCCATATCATCTAGTTGTGTATTCTAGAAGTACCAGAAACCCGAGAAAATTCTAATTCTAAAAAGGGTAAATGGTGATTTCGGGCCCAAATCTAAATTTTTCTAGATCTCGATGACAAAACAAAGCCCACCGTTGGAATCGTCTCACGAAATCTAGCTACCATGTCGACCTCACAAATTCGAGACAATAAATTTACACGCTTCGAGGCAACAAGCGTAGTGCGATTAATTTGGCACATTTTGAGTGGTCGGCTGCAAAGCACAATGTGGTCAGGCGTAATGAGTCAACTTGAGTCAGTAGGGGCCCATGGACACATGGCATGATATTGAGAACCTATATAGAAGGATGAATGAGTGAATCTAATGAAACAATGATTATCACGCGGAAATGAGGACGTAGTGGAACAAATGAAAAGAGAACAACTCTTAACACCTGAATAAAGATTGAATTAAATTAGAGAGAGAGAAATTAATTCTCATTTATATCATGTCGTCGTTCGCTCGTCAAAGAAGATATCGACTGCGGCGGTGGCATACAGAGGCTTTGATAACTAGGAGGTGAGGTTCTCGATTTGATTAACTTAGAGCTTAGCACGTTATGGCATGATGCTGCGCGCTTGATCGACCCGAAACTCGGGACCGAAAATGTCGGAATTTAGAGACACGTTTTGGACAGTCCACGGACTGCTCAGGTGGCTCAGGTTATAATTTATGCACAAATTATACTTTGGTGTTGTCATTGAATGATCAGGATTTCGCCCCACCAAGTGGAACCGATGTTGAGGAGATGTGGTCGCCACCACACCCCACGCACTCCGATGTGGGACCGTTAAAATAGTCCCTTGCTTGTTTGTTGGACCGAAATGGTCCATGTGTGTTGTAAGCAAATCTTGCTTAAGATGAATGGCTTGGAGTGTGTATGGAAAGAAATTGTTAATGCATGAAAATTTAGCTATGTTAACATGAGTGTTTGAATTATATAAAATATACTATGTGAGAGCCATTGGAATTAAATTGATTGTCGATTAGCCCATGTGAGCTAATTTAGATGTTATTGATATGAATAAATAACATGAGTGCTGAGTTGCACCAAGTTAGTATATGCATGAATTATATATTAACATGAATTGTTTGAAATGACATAATGCATTCCATATGCACCAGTGGCACCCTAGAACGATAGGTGTGAGTGCATCAAGCACGAAGAAAATAAAAAGGAAAACGGCAAGTGGTAAAGGAATTTCAATAGAAGATTTTCTCGAGAATCGTCGAGATCGGCCCAACAATTCATGTCGGAGGAGCCCATGAATTGTTTCGAAAAGTTATCCAACAAATTCGCCTCGAGGGTTGTCCAATAGATTTTACCAAACTCAAGAGTATGTTTCTAGAACAAAACTTTTGTTTTGAAAATAGTGTTTTTCTCACATTTGGCTTAGGCATGCGTGAGGGAGTCAATGAGGGCTTGAGACGTGGGAAAGGGTGAGTCGTATTCTCATCCATATCATGTAGACATTCAAGTAGGATCATGTATTTGCTTAAGTGTGTTTGGTTGCCATTACATGTGCACTTAGGTGGGGAGTAACCTATGTAGGATAATTCCACTACTGGGCATTGCTCACCTTGTCGATGGAACATTATTTCAGTACGTGGAGTAAACGGAAGACGACACTCATTAGAGTGTCGCTGGTAAGAAGCCGATTGTGGCTTTGATATGAAATTTGTAAAACGGTATTAGAATTCTAAATTTTAATATATGTTTGTGTTAAGAGTGATGTAATAACTTTCTTGAACTATTATAATATGTTTTGCTAGATTAAGAGATTACCAAGGTTTGCTGGCTATTTTTACTCATGACACGACACTGTGTTTTCTCACAATCGATTGTGTTGTCAATGGACCTTCGGGATTTGGGGTGTCACAGCGTCCTAAGAGAAAGACAAAGCTTTCAGCATGTGAGACTCATTGATGTGTATTTATATTTGTGTATATTGTTATTTGTATTACATTGTGTATATATTTATATGATTTAGTTTATATATGAAATGATCAATTGTTGTGTATTGGTTGTCATTTCGATGCAATTTGGTTGATTTTGATTAAAGTTGGTTAATTTTGATGAAATATTGTAATACAGATGATGTGAATTGGTTAATTTGGATATGTGTATTAGGTTGTAATTTAGGTAATTATATGTAATTTAAAATTATCATTTTTACAAAAATATCAATGCTGCAACCAATGACTATGATATTAACTTAAAAAACATCATAATACTGTAGTTAATGACTGCGACATTAACTTAAAAAAAAATTACGATGCATTAGTTATTCATTATAGCGTTGTTAATGTATATGTTGACGTGGCTATAAGTAATTTTTTTTTAAATAACTTAGATACATCCAAAACTATGAATAAAACTATGAATGAAGCGAGGTCACGTGTGCATTTAGTTTGAAAAAACCGAAGCCGGAAAACGAGGAACCTTTTCTTCACTTATCCAGCTCAAGAATTTCCAAAACTGGTATAGCATAGTCACAATTCGTAACCAGATTACAAATCTTCTCGCATCCAAACGACCCAAATTCTTTCTATTCTATTCGATTCGTCGTTCTGCCCAGAAATTTCCCAATTTCCCACCCCGAATCTGACTGGGAAAAACCCTTTCAGCTATCGGAGATTAGGAGGGAGGGGGAGAAAGAGATAAGGGAGGGAGGGAAGATTTTTTTCATGGAAAACGGAGGCGGTGACAAGACTCTGAAGAAAATCGGAGAGGCATTCCAAGATATAGCTAATGCTGTAAATTCCGAAACCGTAGACATTGAGGTCGCTCCTTTCTCTCATGCATGCTCTCTCGTCTCGCCTCTCTTCCGATGCCTCGGTATCGCCTTCAAGTTTGCCGAGATGGATTACGTAGCTAAGGTACCTTACAGTTTTAATGCCTGTTTGGTTCTCGGGAAAATGCAGAAAAGAAAAATAGAATACTAGAAGTAAATCAGTGTTTTAAATCCGGATTTTCCATTGCTTGTGTCTGCGAAGCATAAAAATCTGAACTTTCCTGGCGGGTTGGGTTTTCTCTTTCGCGGTGACCAACACATGGACACTGTAGGGAGAGCAAAATATACATTAAAAGTTTCTATCCTAGGTATTTTCGTGTTTTATGAGAAAGTAAAAAAGCTTCACTGTTCCGAGCCAATTCAGCTGCTTGGCTCAACTGACGGTAATTTTTATCTCTTTGATAACTAGTACAACATAGGGGATTCGCTTTAGGTTCTTTCCCTTGGGGAGAAAATGTGGGAAAAGGAAATAGATAAGGAATTTAGAACCTTAGAAAATTTAATTTCTGCATAATGACAGAACAGAAACATTAATTTCGGAGTCGAATGCAACCGATTCTGTTAATTGATCTGAGATCTTGATTGTCCAGAAGCCAGGATAGATAGATGATGCGTGAGTCAGGATATTACATGTTGTCAATTTTCTTAACTTCCCTTCTAGACAGATGGGGATTTTTTTTATTTATCCTTTTGGTTTGATTAATCTAATTTTGTTCACCTCTTGTTGAATACTAACTTACCAACCCTGAACTTTGAGTTTCATGGTTTTTAATTGCTTTTGACTACAGGTTGATGATCTTGAAAAAGCATCTAGTTCATTTTCAACATTAGGAGCCTTGCTTGATCGGGATATTGAAGGTAATTGCGTGAGACAATCAGGAAGTCATTCAAGAAATCTTTTGAGGGTGAAACGTGGACTAGACATGGTGAAGGTGCTATTTGAGCAAATGATGGCTTCAAAGTACGTCTGATTGCTCTTTTCTTGTATGTTGTATTTATTTATTTATTTATTTTGATAAATTGTTGATGCTTGTTATAAGGAATAAGAGAAAAACTGAAGAACTTAAAATGTTGAAGAACAGCTAACTTCCATTGTTTTGATTCTCTGAGAAAATAGAAGATGAGTATTTTTCAGATTTTTGTGTGTATTTTTGTCTAGAAACTGATTATATCCTTCTCGGACAAGATTTTGCATTAAAACAATGTTGAGTGATATCGTAATTGTGGTGGACACTAAATCCTTCAGACAACCTGCTAGACAAAGGGGACACTTTTTGTAAAGATTTTGGAGAGGGGAAGGGTTACTGTTAGTGGATTAAACTATTAAAGGATTGGACTGCTTGCTGGAGGCTATGTATTATTGTTACAAGTGGAAAGATATGGAGCTAATTAGCCTAATCTTAGGAGTTGAGATAAAGGAAGGTGGTTCAAAGTTGAATGAGGCATAACCAAGTACAAATGTACTTCTTGTGTCTTGTCAGAGGACTTCAGGAGATATTTAGTGACTTTTTTTTGGAGGGTTTCAACTTGTTGAGAATTAGGGACTCAAGGGTTCTAGCCTTCTAGGTTCAACCTCATCTAGTTCTAGTCTTAGGTAAAGTGGCGTGGTGAGGTGATTTCTCCAAAGATGGGGGAATCATTTTGATTTGCATAAGAAAGGGTGAGTTTTGCAAATATGATGAAGGGTAAATAGTAAGATTTTAGACGTAGTTGCAGTTGGAGCTTGCAAAAGAAGATATTATTAAGAAGACAAATGTTCTAACAGGTTTTGTCTTATGGATAGTGTTGAATACCAAAATTTGACTGTTTCCTTTGTTTGACTATTTCCTTTCTTGTATATTATTTTCTTTCTTTTTTGTCCTTGATATTGTAAACTCTTGTGCCCTTCCTTTGTATATAAATAGGTAGGACCTATACTGTATTAAATACAATCATTCAATAAGAAAAACTGAACTTTTCTTCTATCCTTTCACATGGTACCAGAGTCATGGGAGATCAAGGCTCGAGTTTAGGGTTTTGTCATGTTCTCAATTCCGACAATACATCTAGTGGTTGGGTCTCATTCCGGCCATCCCACCTTCATCGCATGAAGCTTTGGAACTCGCCGCTACTATCAGAACTTGTTAGTGCTGGAAAAATTTTCCAGTGACTATTCCAATTCCGACTGATGACCATACCATTAGGATCGTCGGGACCTAATCTATCCTCCGGTAGCAATAGTTAGCTACGCGCCTCCACATGCGTCATCTCTCTCTGGTGGACTCCCCACGTGTCAGCGCGTGAGGGTGTGTGGGTCCATCTCCAACGACGATGCTCCACCTGCAGGATCATCGACCTTTGATCTCCATCCCCAGCTACTTGGTTTCCTTTTTTGGCACTTGCAATAGTGAGTTTTGAGCCTTTTTCTCTTTGACAACCCCTCTTCTCCGAGATCTCTTCTTGATTTTCGAACATCAGTCATTGCTATAGCCTCTTCTCCTCTCATGAGACCCTGTTGTCTCCACTGGTAACCATATTTTGTTGTTTCAGTTGATTATTTGATTGATTTTCTTCTTCTATGGCTGACGAAAAGCCGAGTTTTTCATTTATGTCGTGAGAATTATTAGTCATGGGCCAATTTTGTTATATTATGGTTAACTGGTAATGGCTGTGAGGACCATCTTACTTCCACACAAACCAATGTTGCTGAATATAAACGTCCTAAGTGGCGGAAACTTGATGCTTTACTTTATAATATTCTCTAGCAATTCATTGAGGCCAAAACCTTTGACAACCTTGGGAACTATCAGAATTGTTACCCCCTTTAGACTCTGGCGAAGAAACTATATACTAATGATATTTACCAGGTTATCTCCTCCATTGATAATTTGGAGCAGTCTGGAATGGCTTTATCTTCCTTTATTGGGTGTTTAGCAGCACTTAAAAATGAGTTCTCATCTATCCTACCTAAATCTACCAATGTCGAGACCTCCATCTCCAAGACTGATCAAGTCTTTATGATTCTCGCTCTTATTAAACTCAGGCCAAAGTTTGATAGCATCCAGGAACGGATTCTCACTAGCTCAGCCATACCATCATTTGATGATGTTTTTGCTCGACTAATCGAACCATTCCATTCGACCAGCCTCGCCGTCGAGGTTATCACAACACTTTGGTGAAGCTTTCCCGTCTCACCTGGTGATTCAGGAAGTGTCAGGTGAGGAACCAGCCCAGAGGCAAGGGATAATGCCCTCATTATTTTATCACGTAACCGAGTGGGTCACACTTGAGATCGGTGTTATCGGTTATGAAAGTGATCCTACGCCTTTTTCATATGACCCAGTCTTATGTCAGCGCCCGTCGAGATTAGTCAAGGCCTACACTTAAATGCCAGGAATCACTCTTATGCCCTGATGAATATGAGGTATCTTCGCCTCACTTTCAGCGCCTAAATCTACACCTTCGTTGCTTTTGTTGCAGGAGCGGTAATGTCTCTGCATCTCGCACCTCTACCTCTCTCTTGGTACTTGGATCCTCAATTCTGGTGCATCTGATCATCTCTTTGGTAATAAGGATATCTTCTCTTCGCTTACTATCATTTTTCCCTTAACTATGATTACCTTGGCCAATGGCACTCAAACCATGGCTAAAGGCTTTGGCTCGGCATGCCCTCTTCCCTCTTTATCTCTATCAACAAATTAATCTGTGATCTTAATTGATCAATTACCTTTTTCTAACTCTTCTGTCACCTTGCAAGACTAGCATATAAGGAGGATGATTGGCATAGGACACGAGTCTCAAGGCCTTTTTAATCTCAGCTCGACCCCATCTTCCACCATCTCTACACTTCCACGGATGCACCTCTTCTCGTTCAAAGTCGTCTCGGTCATCCTAGCATTTCCAAGCTCTAGAAGATGGTTCCTCACTTTTCTAGCTTATCTTGAATTGAGTGCGAGTTGTGTCAGCTTGAGAAATTGTAAAACCCGGGAAAAAATTCAGTTTTTCTGGGCAAGGGTAAAACGGTAATTTCGGTTGGAAATTGGAATTTTTTATATCTCGGATGACGAAACGGACTTCGTCGTTGAATTCGTCTCGCGAAATCTAGTAACTCTATCGAATTTCGTCGGATTCCGAGACAATCGGAATTTCATGTTATTGAGGGCGTCGGGTGTGCGGTGACCTGCGGCGGAGCCGAAATGTGGATGCCTGCATGGCTCTGGGTGGACACCTTGGCATGATAGCCATGTGTTGGAGCAAGTGGGATAAATGGCTCACATTGAGCCATGTGTCACTATAAGTAAGGAAATAAAAAAAATAAGAAAAAATGTGAGAATGACAAGCGGCAAAGGAGGAGGTGGGGAGGAAGTTTCCCTTTTGGGACCATTCGGTTGATACAATCGAAGGAGAAAAGAAAGAAAATGAAGGAAAAGAAAGAGAAGAGAAAAAGAAAGAGATGAGAAAATGAGAGAAAAGAGAAAATGAAAAGGAAATGGAAATGGAGAGCAAACAAAGAGAGGGTGCGTTGGATAAGGGAGAAAATGAGAGAAGCCAACAGAAAAGAAAAGGGGGGAAGCCAACAAGAGAGAAAGGAAAAAAAAAAAAAAATTTCTTTTAGACTATTGTATAAATAATCAGGTATGTAATTATGGTAAAGGGCCGTGATCGGACCCCTACATTGTAATTATTCATTTTCTTTTCATATTTCAGATTTAAATATGAATGAATGGGTCTCGGTGAAGGGACGTATGGAAGTGGTGCTAAGTAACTCGGTGTCCATGGGTGGTTGAATGGGTCCGTTACCAAGACTTAGGTGCGAGGCGACCTAAGGCAGTCGAGTAGGTTAGCAGTGTCAGCGGGACCCGGTGTGGGGTGTCAGAAACATTCTCGGTGTTCGTTCCCCTAAAGTAGCTTAGATCCCCAGACCAAGTCTCCTTTCGAGCTTGTCACAACGTGTTTGGGGCCTTCGGTATGTCTACTTTAGGTTTCAATATTTTGTCACATTTATAGATAATTATTCTAGATGCACTTGGTTATTTTTAATAAAAAGTCGAGCTGAGTTATTTGATATATTCCAAAAATTCTTTGCTGAGATCCGCAATTAAGTTAACACCTCTATTTGTATCTTACACAATGATAATGCCTTGAAATATCTCTATGTGCCCTTCTCTTTTTTGTCTTCATGTGGGATGATTCACCAAACCTCCTGTGCCTACACTCCTCAACATAATGGAGTGGCTGAGCGCAAGAATCGTCATTTAGTTGAGATAACTCGCACTATCCTTCTTCATCATCATGTCCTTCAACACTTATGGGGGGATGCTATCTTTACCGCCTGCTATTTGATCAATTGCATGCCATCTTCTATCTTACAAGATCAGGTCCCTCATTCTCTTATCTTCTCTAACCAACCCCTTTTTGTCTTCCCCCATGTGTGTTTGGATGCACCTCCTTTGTGCATATTCTTACTCCTGGCCAAGACAAAGCTCTCAGCTAAGCCCACGAAGTGCATCTTCTTTAGTTATTCTCGACTTCAACGAGGTTATCGGAGCTATTCTCCTAATATACATTGATACTTCGTATCTGCTGATGTCATGTTCTTTGAGCAGTCTATTGTCTTACCTACTCCCAACCTTGATGTCCTATCTCTACTATCTTTACCTATTGGAGGATACTTCTTCTATACCTCCAACTACACTTCGACCATTGTAGGTTTATACCTGCCTCCCACGTCCTAATACCGGGCCTCCGCCTGACTCATCTCCTATGGCTCCTTCCTCCACGATGTTGGCCTTGTCGTCTTTCAATGATCTTCTCATTGCTATTCTGAAAGATACTCGTTCTTCTCGTAACCCTCTTCCTATTTATAATTTTCTGACTTATCACCGTTTATCTTCACCATATTCTGCTTTTATTTCCTTCTTGTCTTCTATTTCATTTCCTAAATCTATGCAAGATGCTCTCTTTATTCGGCCTGGAAACATGCAATTGTTGAAGAAATGGTTGCTCTCCATTCCACTGGCATATGGGACCTAGTCTCCTTACCTATTGGCAAATCTCACATTGGTTGTCGTTGGGTTTATATAGTTAAGATTGGTTCGAATAGCCGAGTGGACTGTCTTAGTGCTCGGTTAGTTGCCAAGGGGTATACTCAAATATATAGCTTCGATTACTATGACACTTTTTCTCTTGTTGCCTAAATGTCTTTTGTCCGTTCTCCTTTTTATGGCTGCTATGAGATCTTGGCTCGTGATTTGGTTGGACATTAGAAATGCATTTCTCCATGGCGACCTCATAGAGGAGGTGTATATGGAGCAACCACCTGGTTTTGTTGCTCAAGGGGAGTTGGTTTAGTATGCAGGCTACGTCATTCCTTACATGGCCTAAAGCAGTCTCCTCGAGCTTGGTTTGACTGCTTTAGCTTCGTGATATAGGAGTTTGGTATGACTGGTATGAGCCACTTTGTTTTCTATCTTCCTTACATCCATGAGGCGGTGCATCTATCTGATTGTTTTTGTGGACGACATTGTTATAATAGTCAGTGATCGATGATATTCAAAAACTTAAACATCATCTCTTCAGCCACTTTTAGACAAAAGACTTGGGAAAACTCAAGTATTTTCTGGGGATTGAAATAGTCCAGTCTCATTCTGGTGTGGTTATGTCTTTGGGGAAGTATGTCTTAGATATATTAGAGAAGCGGTATGCGGTATAACCGTAGACACCGTGGATCGAATGTCGACCTTGCACGGACGGGGCCTCCTACGAGATCGGGGAGATATACGGTGACTAGTGGGGAGATTGAACTACCTGTGCGTGTTCATTTAGGCGATTCGCTTTCGCATTGGCGCGGTTAGTCAATTCTTGCGATCAGTGCTGATAGTCATTGGGATCACGTGATTCGTATCCTCAGATTATATAAAAAGAACGTGCAATGAGGGTGTTATGAAAGGATATAAATGAGATTGTTGGATATTGTGAAGTGCGGTAGGCGTACCATTGTAACCAGTCTTTCAGCTAGGATATTGTGTATTTATTGGAGGCAATCTAATATCCTGGAAGAGTCAAGTCGAATGCTGAAGCTAAGTATCATGCTATGACTTTGGCAACTTGTGAACTTATATGGCTCAAACAACTCCTTCAGGATGAACCAATGAAGGTTGTATGTGATAACCCGGTAGCCTTTCACATTTCCTCCAACCCAGTTTTTCATGAGAGGACCAAACATATTGAAATGGATTGTCACTTCATTCGAGAAAAGGTTGCCTCATGATGCATGACTACTAGTTTCGTCAACTCGAGTGACCAACTAGCAGACATTTTCACTAAGTCTCTCCGAGGTCTAAGGATTCAGTGCAATTGCAACAAGCTTAGTGCATATGATTTATATGCTCTAGCTTGAAGGGGTGGGTTGAATACCAGAATTTGACTGTTTCCTTAGGTCAACTAGAATAAAATCTAGTAAGTTAAATAAAGTATAAGGTTGGAAATCTCTGAATATATGGTTGCCATATGTCTACACTCTTCTCAAGCCAAAGCATAGATGTCTTGAATGCCCTGCTTATCAAGTATTACTTTAAAAGTCTAGTTTAGCGATGGCTTTGTTACTACTATAGAGGACATCAATTTGATGTTGAAAAAGTAACGGATGTGGAGTTCTTTGTTAGTTTGATATTGAGAAGGCTAATAATTATGTGCATTGGAACCTTTTACCTTTGATTTTACTAGAGTAGGTTTGGGGGAGAAGTGGCTTGGTTGGATAAAGTGGTGCATATTACAAAAAGGTTCTCTATCCTTGTAAGTAGCATGCTATTTGGTTTGTTCCAAAGCCCTAGGGCTTTAGGCAGGGCCCCTCTTGTCTAGTTTATTTCTAACTGCTATAGAGGCTCTTGGTTGCCTTATCAAGTGGGCTGATTTTGGTGGTTAGTTGTTGGGTTGTCAGTTGAGGGCAAAGAGTTAATTCAAAGCATTGTATCTAGTATGCCTGTATGCATTATGTTCTTGTTTTACATGTCAAGGTTGGTAAGATTGATGTTAGAGTGGACTAGGAGCGGTTTCCTTCAAGACAATAGGACTCTCATTTGGAAGGCGTATTTAGTAAGGTGGATGATTGTTTGTTCATATAAAAGGAACAAGGGCTTGGGCATTAGGTATCGATTGATTCGCAATGAGGCTCTATACAATTGGAGTTAGTGGTTTGTGGTTTGCTCATGAAAGGGGACCCCTTTGGAAGAAAGTTATCAGTGGAAACATGGGAAAGGAGAGGGTGGTGATGCTCTTGTGATGCACAGATGGGGATTAGATTATGAAAAACTATAGGGAAGGATTATAATCTTTTGAAGAGTAGAACTTCTTTCTTAGTGAATAATGGGCGCTGAGTAAAGGGTAAGTGGTTTTGAGATGAACTGTTAAGTGTTAACTTCCCTCTTTTAGCTGCCACATCCATCTCAAAAAGGCCATGGGTGGCAGGTGTTTGGAATTTTTTATTGAAGAGGGTGTTGGATTCCTTGCTTCTCCAGCCAGTCAGTATTAGGAGGTGGAAAGTATGGCAGGGTTTCTTTTGAGATTTCAAGAGAAGAGTGTCTATAGATGAGGAAGACAAGGTGCTTCGGACAGAGATAAAGTGCAAAAAGTTTTAAGTCAAAACACTATATTTTGCTTTGGAGTTGGAAGCCTAACCTCCTTTCTGATGAGCACCATTTGGAACTCACGGATGGCCTTAAGGTGGGTTTTATGCTTGGAAGGTGAGGAAAGACCTTAATCTTGGATCAGGTTCTTAGGGGAATGGGTGGTTTTTAGTAAAATTATATTTCCTTTGGCATAACAAAGAAGAATACATTGATAACATTTCAGTGTTAAAGGCAAGGGTTTTATGATAGCTACTTTTTATCCTTTTTAGTGCTTCGGGTTATCTTCTCTTCAACTGGAGGTACCCTTCTATGTTGGCATGGTTTGTCAGTTGTCAAGAAATGTGAAAAATCATGGAGGATAGCCTCCCACTTAAGATTTAAAACGAAAGAACAAATTACTTTTTGAAAGAGAGCCAAAACCTTCAATATTAGAAACACTTTGTTTTTCAGAAAATTTGTTGTCATGCTGGTTGAAGGTTATAGATGGCTTGTGAACCTTAAAAGTGTGATTTAAAGAGTATTGATAAGTGCAGCATGAAAGAGCCTTTAACTTTATTTACACAGCATGAATATTCTTCTTTGCAATATATTTAAAAGAGACATGAATGGTGATTAATACTTAAAAGGAGATAAAAGTAATGAAGAGCTTATCTCAAAGTAGGTGACTTGTGCAGAAAATGTGCTATTCCAAGAACGCATAGTTTTCCCAGTGGGCATTGATTCATACCACCAATTTATCTCTAAATAAATTCAACAACTCTGCAGTAACTAATTCCTCTTTTTTAATGATTGTCTGCCCAAAATGGTATAGAAATCTGTCTGAAAATTTTAATTCAAAATGTTCTACGTGAATAACCTGTTCATGTTTAGATATGCTACAATAGTAGCAAACCTTTGCTAAAAGTCTCAGTAGATTGTGATGGTTGACTTGACATCCTGTGGTTAAAGTTGTATAGGTGAATCTAATACGTTCCTGATCTTTTGGCAGTGAGGAGTCCTTAAAGAATTCAGCTTCCACAGCCTATGCAAAAGTACTTGCTCCCCATCATGGATGGGCCATCAGGAAAGCTGTTGCTGCAGGGATGTATGCCCTTCCTACAAAAACACAGCTATTGAAGAGGCTTAATGAAGATGGTAAGTGCATGAACAAAACTGACACCCTTGTTTCTGGTAATTGAGTAAGGCACATTTTCCAGATAATGCGCACAGTGAAGTTCTGAATCCATATTTTAAACAGTTAATGAATTAACATACTCCACCTCTTCATAGGTCTGGTCACACATCAGTTCAGTTGGGGTTATGCGCTATTTTAATATCAGTTTATTTAAATTACTAGGTAGGGGCCACATCTGGAGTGGCAAGATCCAGGTCGGATTGAGTTTCTAAAATTAGAAACAGGCTAGAAGTCAGCCCACTCCACATGGATACTAGATTATGTTTGAACTGATGTGACGAACGACTTTAAAATTCGTCTACATGACTCAGAGAGAAATACATTTATGGTGTTAGGAATCTGTTCTCCTATTTGATGTGGGATATGAAAATCACCCTACATAGACATAGACATAGACATAGACATAATGTCTTCATAACTCATGTGAGATCGCTTCCTTCCAATAAGACAAATACCTGTGAGGGTTAGAAACAAAGTGCCATATTAGGAATAGAGGTCATTTCTAATACGTATTTTTAGTGACTTCCTCCTTTCCATGTAGATAGTAAAGCATTAAACATTTTCAATGGACTCTTATAGCTTTAAAATCGATCTCTATATAGTTGAGAGAAACTCGTAACCAAAAGCCCCTTGTATCTGATGTGGGACATCACGTTGCATCTAGGGTTGACATTCGAAACCTCGGTTAGGTGTAGGGCTTTAGAAAACCTCAACTAGCACTCTTTAATCCCTTACCCATTCACAATATAGACAATATATTCTCTTGTTATAAAATGTATGTATGATTTTATGTATTTCTTTCATTCTTTTAGAGGTCTAGTAGATTCAGATGCAAACTATGTCACGCACCCTGTTATCCTGTTCATCAACAAACTCTTTCTATCAAAAGAACTGGGTATAGATTGGTAAACTGGCAGTGGCCTTTTTATTCACCCAGAGTGATTTGTTTGGATTCTTCTTCTCCTATTATCTAATGTAGAACTAAAACTATATTTCATCGATTGCCATAAATTTGTACAATCTCTACGATGAAATATATAATAGTATTTCAGAGTAAAATATTATCATATTTTACCAATTAAAAACTGAAGTTGGAATGCCTGTATTGCCTTTCCCAGTCATACATTAGCTTCATCAGATAAGCAAATATGCTTGCCTGTCATTGTAATTTGTAAGCATTGGTGAATGCATTTACCCTGGAAAATTACAGATTTTGAAAACTGGTTTTTTTTTTTTTTTTTGTTATGAAAAACAAGGAGACAGCTCATGTGGTTCTTTTTTTTTCTCCTGAAAAATATGGAGAACACAGAAAACACTAAATTCAGAGAATACCAAAATGGTTTTTTCTGCCTTTAGTTTTTAACTGGGAACTTCTCAGAGCATAAGCTTGTTAAAGCATCATATTGAGCACTCTTAATGTGGATGGAAAACATGAGCAAGATATATCGATTATTGTTTTTTCTTCATTCATCACGATCTGGATGTATAATGTTGGAAAAGCAAAAGCTCAAGGGTTTGGAAGGTTCAGTTATAAAAAGTTCGTTCTCATATAAGAACGAGTTTTATACTGTTAGATGATGATTTTTTGTCTTGAGATCTGTGTTTTTTCAAATAAAATTTTAATCTACATAGATTTCAGTAGATAAAATCATCGTTTAATGTTAAATACATGGATAATAGTTTTACCCATGTATTTTAAAATGTTAAAACTAACCTCTTGCGTTATCAAAAACATGAAAACTCAACTCTTTATACTTTCACTTTTATCCACATTTACCACATACACTTTCGCATTTAGCCGCATTTATCCCCTACAATTTCGTTTTTATCCATTTACCCTTTATACTTTGAAAAGTTAAAATTAACCCCAAAACATGAAAATTGACTCCTTTAATTTATATTTTAAATTTAAAATTTAGAAAAAAAAATATTGATTTTTAAAATTATTTTCGTTAGATAGAATAATTATTTTTATTTTAAAATTAATTTACTCAATAGATATTATTTTTTATGCATAATATCTAAATTTAACATTTATAATGAAAAGGGTTTTTTCTAAAAAAATAACTTAAGAAATAAATTATTTATCATAGCATTTTTATTTTTATTTTTTATAAATTTATTATAATATTATTTAAATATTATATAAGATTAATAAATTAAGATATATTTTTTATGAATATTTCTCTCCCTGATTCTAGACAATTATAACATCAGGTACCATAAAATAAATTCATTTCTATTTTCTTCTTTTAAATAATAAATTTTCCTTACATGTATAATCATGGTTATCCATATCTTTGATATTTTGTTATTTAGTCCGTTTGTCTAAATTGACTGTTTAGGACATTGTTTTACCATTAATGCATAATTATACTCAGGATGTTTAATTAGTTAAAAGAATTTGTAAATGTTTGTTTAAAAAAAATATATCATACAAGAGTAAGGAAAACCCACCCTGAGTAGGACTTATAAAACTTTTTTCACCTCACTTTCTCACCCTCACCCCCTAAAACTCACCCCTTAAAACTGAAATTCTCAGCTTCAAAATTTTGGTATCATAGCCTAAATACTCTGAAATAGATCAACTTTTAATTAGAAATTTTATAGAAAATTTAGAAGATTGCTTATATCCTTTAACTCTATCTAAAAGCATAGATCTAGTAGGAAGAATTACAAAAGAATTTATATTTGATCGGAGGTTTCTGAATCTAGACATTTAAGATTAACAAAATTAGATATAAAACAACTTTATTTATCTTACTTATTTAAGAAATTTGTTTATGTCTAGATTTGATAATTTCGCATACAAAATTAGTCATATTAATTTTCACGAAATAAGTAATAAAACTAAGACTATAGAAAGCCTTAGGAACTTATTAATAGCTAAATATAATAATTATATAGAAACATTAGAATGCATCCCATTATCTATAAGAAAACAATTAGGCACAAAATATTATACTTCAAAACATTTTATAGAAAAATTAATCACCTTAATAGAAACCTTACATGTCATAGAATTCCCAGAAGAACATATAGAAAATATAACAATATCTCAAGCTTAGCCAACCAATTAAAAACTCAGCTTATTTAAATCTTAGAATAGAAAATTTAGAAAAATAAATCAGCTCACCGGATTCATTTAAACTCAAGTGTAACCATAAAAAAGAAAATTTTAAACATAATATTCATTTGAAGACTTAGAAAACTCATACAAAACCATTAACACAATAGTAGATTTAATAATAAAATTTTCAGAAAATTTCAATAAGAATTTCAGCCTAGATTTTAATAAGATAAAACATTTAAAAAATAAAGTAGAAGTAATGGAAAAAAACCTTGATTATATTCGTTCACTATATTTAATAAAAGAAAATAGAACATTAGGACAAAAGATTAAACATTTTGAAGACTCAAATACTAAGATTGCCAATCAGTTAGAAAAACTTATAGAAATTAACAAATAAAATACAAAATTGCTAAAAGAACTTAATAGATTAGCATATGAATAGTTTCTTAAAGGATAGAACATATCTTCAAATAATAGAAGAAGCAAAAAAATTTCATAACACACCAAAAGGCCTAACCTCAATAAAACAAAATAAAACAAAATAATATGATAATATTATTATTAATCAACATAAGTCAGAAACTTGATAAAATCCAAGACAAGCCTAATAGTACAAACCCTCAAGATATAGAAGACCTCATAAAAGGCATAAATAATTTAGAAATAGGAAAAACTAAGAAATCAATAGTCATACCCAAGAGGCAAAGACTTATACTTTTGGAATAAAAAATAAACAAAAATTAATGAATAGCCGAAGATCATTTTCAAGAATCTCCAGAACAATATCTAAAACAGGAGAAACAAATAGTAATAATGATAAAGTACTCAAACAAGCTAATAAATATGGGACAAAGATAGCTGAAATTATAGACCCATATATAGAATATGAAAATTTCAAACTAAATGTCAAATAACATTAGAAACCAGTAATATAGAAAAGAAAAATAATTGAAAAATGAAATAAATTATCAAATGTATTAGAGAAGAAGAAATCCAATGTTTAGGAGATTAGGAAAATGTGTGATAGATAAATTAAAAAAGAACTATAATTTTTGTCACTTAGGATTCATAACCATAGTTATTAAAGGACTAAGAAGAAAAGGTTTAGGAACAAAAACTCTAGTACATATATATGATGATAGTTGGACAAATATGAAAAAAACAATGATAGCAAGTACATAAATAGATATGAATACTAATATAGGACTAGTTTATTGTATGTCAGATTTTATGATGAGTTTAAAAGACTTATAACAAGACATTAAAATAGGAATTAAAACAAAAGGATATGAACAAGTAGAAAGGAAAGACCGAGTAATCAATATAGATTTATCGGAAGATCGATAAATTCATGCAGATAATAGAAAGTAAAATAAAGTAGAGGATGTAGGAAATTTATTAACTACCAAAGGAGTAGGAATGGTTAAACCAGAGGCAATAAATACATAAAATTTAGCATAATTATAATGGAATTTAGAAGATTCTTATAAAAGAACATAAACAATTATACCAAAATCCTCTTTAGTATACCAAAATACTTTAGGAAAAACAAGTATAAGATTTATTGACTAGAAAAAAGATGACAATCACTAAGAAAGTGAAGAATACCAAAAAGAATTAACAGAAACAAAAATAGACTCTGTAACTCTAGAATGAAAAGATTTGTGACGCCCCAAAACCGAGGTGTCTAGTTGACAACCCATCAACTCACGATTGTGATGCCTCCAACCCGACACCACCTATGAAAATCGGGCAGAGCCCTTTGTATAGATACTCCAAAATACAAAATCTGTCCCAACAATTAATAAACGACCACAGTATCTACATGCAAGTAAAATAATGGTCACTTGGGACCCCATCAATAATTACAAAATACATTAACTATATATTACGTTCAAGAGTTAATAGTCATTTCTCTCATTCAAATATATATTAAAACGTATAACTCTCTAATACATGTTATACAAAAGTCTCTACCAGCCACAACCCGCTCTTCAATGCGGCCCCAGGAGCCGCCACCTCCCGTACACCTCAGACTCCAGCCGCTGATCCCTCGACAGGTGAGCAAAAGCCCAAAAAGAGTGATAATTTCCTACATGGGCTACTCCCACCTAAGTGCACATGCTATGACAAACAATCACATCCAAGCAATTATATGAAATATTCGAATGTCTACATGACTAATCCACATGTCCGAGTCCTCACTAACTCCCTCACATATGCCTAAGCCGAATGCAACATCCAGTTTCTAAAACAAAAGCTTTTGTTCTCGAAAACTTGCAAACCAAGTTTCGTAAATACATTGACTACCCTCCGAGGCGAATTGCGTGATAACGCTCAAAACATCATGGTCCCCATCCGTGACTCCATCGACGACTTCCAAGGCACCCTTCTAAAATCTTCCATCGAAATTCCTTCACAAACATTTTCGTTTTTCTTTCAATTTCGCGTCATACACTCCATTCCGAGCATTTTAGGTGCCCCTAATGCATATGAATTTGAAGACAATCCAACAAACTCATGCTAATATATAAAACACGTATATACTAACATAATTAATCCACTTAAATCAAGTGTTATTAAATCTTACATCAATAACACCAAAATTAGCTCATACGGGCTAATTAACAAATACAAGCAATTCATTTTGGAATCACCTAACATCATAAAATTCACACCAAAAATCATGCGTCACTATTCACATGAACGTGAAACCCTGGGTTGGCAATCGCTCACGGCTATAACAATGGGATTTTTCTCCACCTTGCCTAAAATGTTTTCGATCAAAACACGGCTAATCCGCTCTAGAACATCCCCTAACCATTATATGGTTTTAGCCAAAGAATAACATTTAGTAGGGAAAAGATCCTCACTTTCTTGGAGTTGTCGGAACCTAATTAAATCGGTCCACGCTGCATCCTTGGTCGCTGTGAGAACAACTTTGCATTTTACCCAAGAACCAAGGTCCGAACGCCGCGAATTCAGAGAAGGAGCTCTTCTCTAAAATCAAACCAACCTACTACATCAATTCCAGCCACCGCACGCTTTGGCCTTTCATTTGAGAAGAAGATCATCATTTGCATTTTGTCTCATTCTCATTTATATTTCCACACAATCTTCTAAATGTGTCTATTTTCTTGATTTTTGACACTGGGTACAACTTCGCCCATCCATCTCATCCTCTCTCTAATTATGCAAATATGTGTCACATGGGTACATGTAATTTTTATCACACTATAAGCCCTCAAACCTGCTTTTACAAAGACCCGACACTGCACCTTGAAAACGTGAGAGGCCTCACCCGTCTTAATTCGAAAAATCAACGTGGTTATAGCAGGATTTCGCGAGACGATTCCAACGTGAAACTGTTTCACATCCCAGATCTAGAAAAATTTCGGTTTTACCAAATTAACACATAATTCCTTTCTGTACCTGTTCTTCCTAGGTTTTGGCATTCCTCCCTCCTTAAAAGGAATTTTTCCGAAATTCTATAGAACGAGTAACGAATCACATGCATATGCAACGTGTAATACACTACACACAAACGAATATTTAAGTACTAAACAACTAATCCACGACTCTCATCCCAAACAGAGAAGGTGATATGTCTGACTGTCCCCACGCCCCACGTTGACTTCCACTCCGGTGAAAATGCCAGCACCTCACTAGCCTCAGAAGGCTGTCTATGCCAAGAAAAACTGATCCAAATATCAGATGCACATTGGTCCTCCTTTCAAGGCTCATCCGGTTTTAATCTCCACCCTCCCAATCCACTCATATGAATAGATCTGTGGAAATGTACCGAGCAAGTGAAGAAATGTGAACACTTATAGAATAATTCACATGTCATGTAAAGCCAACCGGAAGGCCACTGCAAGCCTACCTTTCAGTATCTCAAGGGCCCAATACCTTCAATATAGCTACCGTAAGTCAGCTTTAACCTCGATCATCCTCTCAGGGGGTATCACTCAAGAAGACGTGGATTCCAACCTCAAACTCTAAGGGTCGACGCCGATACTCGTGAGGGCTTCTCTGGGCTTCATTCCGAGTCAGAGAAGACGTTGTCGTATCAAGCCTCACCTCTCTCTGAGGTGTCTCGAATCGATCAGACTGATGGAGCCTCTCCCACTTTCGGTCCAAATATAATGTTGACCCGCGATGGCCTCCCAAACAATGCCTTATATGGAAAGATTCAGATACTCACTGAGCAACTGCTGTTATGAATTCCACTAAGGCGCTCTTCCCAAATTCCACCCTTATGATCCGTGACGATGCTCGCAAATACGTCCTCTAACACCTCGTGATAGTCCTCCCAAACTTACCATTGTCCTGGGTGGAAAGTTGTACTATGGTCAACCGTGGTGGCCCATATAGCCTTGGAAACTCTTCCAAAGTGTAATGAAACCTCAGGTCTCTTCCAACACTACGGATACTGGTGACTCACGAGTTTGACTATCTCTCACATACAACTCATGAATCTCTCCAATGTGAAGGTCATCCAGACGCGATAATGTCTACTCTTCGTGAGTCGGTCCACTACTTTTACCCATACCAGATCATGTCCTTGCAAAGAAAAACAGGGCAAGGGTCAAACCACGACGTTGCTCCCACTCCACTCCCACTTAATGTATCGGGCGAGCCCCATCGGGCTTCCCGTGCCTGGGCCTTTAACTCTACCGACACAAACATCACAACAACAAAGTCCCCTACGCGGCCTCTTCATCCCGCTCCAGTAGGGTAATCAAGGAGATCTTGGTACATCTTCGCTACGTGGATGACAAAGAAATCAAGAGCAAAGTGAAACTCCCGAGAATCCCTCTAAATCGGCCAACCTGGGAACTACTTACCCGTCCTTCTATACCGAAGACTACCATCTCGCGTGGGACTGGCCCAAATTCTCACACCAGACTGATCAGATCTGGCCCCCATGACACTATCTTCCATCCCACCCCTGGGGACTTAATCACTCGCTTTCAACAAAGACGGTGTACCACTAAACTCCCATCGCACTCGAGCTTCGCTGTAATTGTGTTCCCAAATCATTCTTGGGCGCCCCGAGCATCCGCCTACCCCGGGAAGCTATACTAGTTAATGCTCCCGTACTGATTGAGGCATCAGCATCACTACATTTGCCTTTACCTGTGTGGTAAATGCAAAGTGAAGCCATAACTCTCTAGAACTCTATCCATCTCGCGCGGCTCTATCGAGGTCCTACCGCGTGAAATATACAGAATCTTATGGTCCGAGTACACCTCGCGAACCGCTCGCCATATAAATAGTGGCACCAAATCTTTCAAGGCTAAGACTACGACCGCCAACCCAAGGTCGGTGTGGGGTAATTTCGCTATGATTCTTCAAATCGATCGGAACCATAAGCTACTACCCTCCTGGACGAGATTAAACACATCCCATCCCGGCCCCCGAGGCATCACATCAGGTACCTCACCTCCGTCCGGGACTACTGGGCAGATAGGAGCAGCAGTAGTTCCTTCAACTCTTGAATGCCTCCTTGGAGCATCGATCATCCTAATCAAACTCACCTCCCTTCCGAAATAACTCGCCATAGCCGACCCGGGGAGAAATCCTCAATGAATCTCTTAGAAAATTCCACCTAATCCCAAGAAACTACGATCTCGAAGACTCGACTTCGGGCCTCCTAACCCATCACGGCCTCGACCTTCTCAATATCCATCGACACGCCCGATGCCGATCACCCACGATCCCAAAACTCACCTCGCAGTTTCAAACTCGTGACCTCACCGAACTTGGCGCATACCTAATGGTCTCAACAACTGTAATACAATCCTTAAATTATACTCATGCTCCCACTCTGACTAGGAGTATATCAAAATGTCATCCACAAAGACTACAACAAGCTAATCTAGATAGGGTCAGAATAATCTTGTGCATGAGGTCCAGATCGCCACACAAATCCAAAGGGCATCACCGTGAACCAAAAATGAAGACATCCCAACGTCAGTCTTAGATATCTGGTTTCCCTAACCTCACCGATGGTAACCAAAGTGTGAAGGTCTATCTTGAGTAGACTCGCGCCTCCTCTCAACCGATCAAATAAATTATCAATCCTCGACAATGGGTACCAATTCTTGATCGTACCTTGTTCAACCTGCTCAGCCAATGCACACCGAAGGGTCTTGTCCTTCACAATAGAACCGCAGTCACTCTACCTGAAGTGCCTGGGCCAATGAACCCTCATTCCAAAAAGAGTCTCGTGAGATGGACTCAGTTCTTGTAATTCAACTCGTGCCATCCTATGCGGAGTCATAGAGATAAAGTACTCAGGGTGTAACTCGAAGCACCAAGCCCGCAACCCCACGGAGGCAGAATCTCGGTAGCTCATCCGAAAAACATCCCCACTCGCAAACTACCTGTAGATCTAAGTCCCGGTCTCACTCGTCCCTGGCGGTACTTAGCCAACTCCGCGAATCGCCTCACTGGACTCGTATAATCGTCCGGGGGGCAAATATCATGCTTCACCCCAAATACAACACGAGTACCCATCCGGCAGGCGGCAACCTCCTACGCCAATCGACAACGACTCAGAAGGTTAGCCAATCCACTTCTGATGACGTCGAACTCCTCATACGTCCATGACCTCAGTCCATCGTGTGGAGAATCTCAGATCTCTAACCTGCAACCACGACATATCATCCATATCCTCGCCCTAACCTTGTGGGAGAAACCTACATACAAGGGCCTCCAAGGCCTCAACCTCTAAGCCCAACCCTATCACAAATCGATGCAAAGAATGAATGAATGCGACGCACTTAATCAAACAACACCTGGGCGCCCACAAGAGATAGTAAAACCCACCTCGAGAATCGGTTGATCCGCCGACTCCGCCCGGTGGTGTGATGGCGACACGCCCTTGAAACCCCGACGTCCTTGGCTCGAGACTCCTGCCTCCGCCCTCGCCTGCAACCTCGCCTCGGCCTGCACCGGTCGTGGGAGGAATATAATCAATCCTCTCCCGTCCCACCGCCGACCGGGACTAAGGCCGTCTCAAACCCTGTGGATCCCTGTCCCTCGGGGCAACCCTCCTCATATGTCCAACTGACAGGACTCCACCCGATACCCTCCCGTATTTCCCTGGTGGTCCCGCCTATTAAGTCCCACCGTATAATCTCTAGGGAAGACACGGACCCTACCTTAAGGAGGAGAGCCACCATGTAATATGACATTCAATATATATATAGAGAGATAGGTATATATATATATATATATATATATATATATATATATATATATATAAACCCGCAAATAATTATAAATGAGGTCTCATAAAGTCCAATACGAATATCTGAGCTCTAAGAGTATCGTGGATTTAAAGGCAGTAAATGAATAAGTCCAATACAACAAATACAAAAAGATAAATGCAATAGAGCACGATACTGTATGGGAGAGCGACATCAAATCTATGCGATTGGCCCTACGAACTGTTTAGACTTAGGAACAGATGAAACAATAATGTGAGATAAATAAATCCTTAAATGAGGTATAGTTTATAAGGAAAAATAACATTTTATATATTTCAATCAGTTCTTCTCTCAAACCTTCCTTTCTACTTTGTAAAGTTCCCGTTTAGAAACATTTCCCACAAACCCAACTTTTACCCTAAGTCCAATATATGCAAACTATGCCCGCAAGAGGTCGACACAAATGTTAAGAAAACCAAAATCGTGACCAGAGATAACATGTTGCACACAAATATGTATAGCCATCATAAAAAAATGACTTTGAAATGCACCAAAATCATGAGTATTAAATAGAAGTTATACTATATTTAGAAAAATAACAAACATCCATACCATACCCATCATAAACCGTGCACTATTAAGTGCCCACTGTCAGATTCATATAACCCATCGTAAACCGCACTAAGGCGCCCATCATATACCGCACTACATATAACCAACGATGCACCTCTACCATATGCACTAAACGATGTACCATACCTTATAATACACTAAACGGCGTTTCATACCATATACAATTAAGCAACGGCGTACCATACCATGTACCCATCCTAAACTGCCGGTAGAACCCAACCTCACGCCGTGAATATATAACAGCTTCGGATGACGCAACCTCACCACCGCGGCAAATCCGTAATAACAAACCGCTGGGATTAAACCACCGCGGCAACCGCGGCAATCATTAAACCGTCGGGTCAGAAACCGACCACGTCACCGTGGTAAAACCTGCACACCCAACCGCCGGGCCAAAACCGACCACGCCAACGTGGTAAACCACCCAACCGCCTGGGGTCAAACCAATTTCACGTCAACGTGTGGTAAAACCCACCAACCGCCGGTCAAACCGACCTCACGGTGACCGTAAAACCTTAAATACCCAAATCCGCTGGATCAAACCGACTTCATGGCACCCGTGGTAAAACCCAAGGCACTACAATATAATTATCAACCTAATTCCTAAGATAACTGGGTACATCACCTTATAACCTCTAATAACTCAATGTTCTACTACGTGCACCTTTTCAAATACAATCGTGATCTTGTAGGGTTAAGAACTTATGAAACTCATTCTTCACAACTAACTAACTACATTAAAGATCTTTAGTCTCAATAATCTAAGGTCAAATTTGAACAATACCCTAAATGACCATTCCTTAACCATTTACTAAACATATATATATTTCAAAAATCCATTTCTATATGCATAATAATTTCTCAAGGGGCTTTAAAACCCAACCTACAGCTGTCAAATATCTAGCCACCACATAATCATCCAAGAAACCAAAGATTAAACTTCCAACAATGAAAATGTTGACAGATTCATGAAATGATAACTTGTTTTATATGTAACCAATAATCAAATTTGTATGCAACCAAACTATTGATCAAAATAAAAGATATGTAACATTTAATCACAATAGATATACCAATATAAAACCCAAATCATTTTAAACATATGGGCCACTCTACGTACCATGACAAAACCTGCTCCCGCAGGATCGGCCCACCCATCTCGCATATGCCTGTGAATATAATGAAAACAATTATTTAGGGTCTATTAACCGAACTAACAACATCGATACCCCGAAGGCCTTGTAATAATTTTTAATCATAAACATCCCAATCGACTTATTGTGTCCAATTACACAGTGTGCCTTATAGGCCCGATACCCAAAAATTGGGGCCACCCGGGAGCTAATTCTCTCAAAATTGAACCATCCAATAATTCCTAAAAAACATCCAATTCCAATTAATCCAACTCATGGTCCAATTTGACTAATTGGTACTCTATTTCAGTCCCAACTTCTGTGAATTACCCAACAACCTAAAAATGGAAAACTAACCAAACGACATTCCAAAATTTATAAACCATCAATGGAAAGCCCAAGAGACTATTAGGAACACATCAGTAGCCTCACCTTGGTCCAAAGGTCGTGGTGGCCGGAAAACTCGATCCAACAACTTACCGAATTTGTTTTTGTCGATCTTTAACTATGATGAACTGGGAGAAAAGGACCACGGAAATGAGTCCAGGGTCCAAAAATGGTGAAAGGATTGGCCTGAATCGCCGAAATGGCCTAAAATCAAGAAATTAATGGCAGGACTCCATTTGGCATACAGAAATCGCTCCGCCCGACTTTGGCCATCCGGCGGCGGTTGGTCGTGGAATTTCAGCGCTGTCACCTCGATGTCCCTCTCCTCCCAAATGTCCAAGGTGGTATTACAGAATTTCCACGGAATCGGGCCTTGGCTGGAAACTTAAACGGTCCGCAAATGGGCCAAACAACCCAAATTTGATGCTCACGGGCTCGGGAGTTTCGGCTTTGAGTCTGTGCCAGTGTTTGGGGCTAGGTTTCCTTGCATGCAAAGCTATGTATATAGGGCCGGTGGTCGCTTTCCTCGTAAAACACTCAAGATGTGATACTACTAAAACACCGTCGCTGAACTTACCGAGGCCATAATTTTATCCGTAAGCTTCGACTCACGCCCAACCCGCCTATGAACTCGTGATCGACGGGCCCCACGGGCGGGTAGTCTTAGCCAACCCAAAATTATTCATCCTGCCAACTTTGCCCCACCTACCATTATTAATATCAACTGACAATCCTAATAAACTTGGTCAACCATCAAACTTGCATGGGGATTATCTGGGTGCGGGTCACGCATATGTCCGGCCACGCTACAGCACACCATCCGCCCAAACTCGACCTAACCCTAACTGGCCCCCGGTCCTGGATAGTCGCGGCCTTGGAACCCACGTGAATTAGAAGCCCTCTGCTTCTTTCCCGAATCGAAGAAGACTCCACTCTCCTTCCCTTGTATACTAACACCCGTGATCCCGAAAAGACCCGAGCATCCGATCCCTCTCTCTATGGCCGGCAAGGTCAGGGCCCTGTAAATCCATGGAGTCCATATGTCCCGTAAGCTGAGCCGACAATCCCGCCCCGAATGAACAACTTCAGCCCATTCTCGAATCTCCTGACTTTGGCAATGTCCGTGGCCAATGAGCGCAAGAAACGGCTAGCTCCGTGAATCTAGCCATCACGACTCTATCACCGTCATACCCCCGTCACTCTAGAACTCCCGAAATTTCACATGACGAGCAAGATCCGAAAATACTTACCATGAACAACTCCCGAACTCGCCATGTCATTGTCTCTAGGTCTCTAGAGGTCTTTGCCCAGCTCCACTATACTGGGCCTCACCCTCTAGCCGCTGGAAATGCGTTTAGTCTCGATCCTGGTCGACAGGCGATCTCCAGCCCCAACATTCTCTCTCAACTGGGCAGCTTGCCACCATCGAATCTCCTCCCCCTTTGAATGTCGGAGGATGATGTGTCATAAACCTCTGGAGGTTGGATCCTCCCGGGCACTCGTCGCACAGCCGGCCAGCAGCAGCCGTAACCTACAAACCCTCAACAAAGGCCTACTAGTCAACACCTGGTGCCCGACCGCACCCCGTGACTTCACGCCCGCCTCGATCATTAAACAATCACATGTCAAATGGCAAGTTAAATTCTAATGCAATATCTCTAAAGTGTAATCACAGCCCCGAGACACTATTCATATACAGAAAAATATTCCATACACAATATCCATGCATTCATAGGTAATGAAAGACAATTAATTCCATATATTAAATCATATGCTACAAAAAATTTTATTTTATTTCCTTTTATTTTATTTTATTTAAAAAAATTATTATTATTATTATTTTTTCTCATCCTGCCTATACTGGAAAAACCACCAAACAAAAAAATATTTTTTTCATTTCAAAGATAACCAAATAAATTTATTAAATTTTTTTTTATTTATTCCAAGCTTTTATACACTAGAAACCTTAGGAAAATTTTTTCACATCATTTTTTTCCTATGTGCTATTCACCAAGCACATAAATCACACAAATATGACACATAATCACATTATACACATGAATCATCGTGAGTGCACAAGGAAATGCGTGATCTAAACCCAGGCCCCCATCAAGTCCTAGATAATCGTATACCTAACTTATTGATACTAAGTTATACTTTAGTATCCGACATTAAGCTCTAGGTATTTATAAATCTAAGCTCTGATACCAAGCTATGACGCCCTAAAACCGGGGTGTCTAGTTGACAACTCTGCTAACTCATGAATACTCGTGGAGCTGCCTGCAACCCACACCACCTATGAAAATCGAACAGTCTCCTGTAATGGGAAGCTCTACCCAAATACAAAACATGTCCCTAACAATTAACAATGACCACACAGGTCCATGCGAGTAAAATAATGGCTGCTACTTGGGCCCCTAGATCAATACTCACAAAATACATCAACTATATACAATAGTTCAAGAGTTAATAAATTACTTTATCTGCAAATATATATTAAAATGTACAATTTAATACATATGTTATACAAAAAGTTCCCACCGGTTGCTAACCCGGCTTCTTTCTCTAAATGCGCCCTAGTGAGCGCCTGGTCCCCTCCCTAGACACTCTCAGACTTGAAATAGCCGATCCTCAATGTAGCAGAGTTCCCAAGAAATGAGCACTCACATGGGCTACCCCCACCTAAGTGCACATCATGGCAACAATCACATCTGCCAATTACATGAACCTATCACTCGAATGTCTACATGACTAATCCCATGTCCCGAAAGTCCTCACCTGACTCCCCAAGGCTCAAGCCACGCGCGAGTAAATATCCAGCTTTCAAAACAAAGCTATTCCTCAAAACTTGCTACCAAGTTTCCTGTGAATACATCGATCTACCCTCCGAGGCGAATTCGTCGGATAACGCTCAAACAGCCAGTCCCCATCGGAAGTGATCCGTTGATCCATCATGCAATTTCTCCGAAAAATCTTCCACCAAATTCCTTTCTACAAACATTTTCGCTTTTCTTTCTTAATCATGTCATACCTACCCTAATATCTCTATGGTGCCCTAGTGCATATGGAATGCATGATGTCAATCCCAACAAACTCATGCTAATATATAAAACATGTATATACTAACATAATAATCCAATTCTAAACTGCTATTAAATTCACATCAATAACACCAAAATGCTCCATGGGCCAATTAACAAACACAAGCAATTCATTTTGAATCACCAACATCATAAAATTCACACCAAAATCATGTCACTATTCTACGAACAAAGAAACCTCGGGCCGGGTAATCGCCTACGGCCACAACAATGGGATTTTCTCCGGGTTCAAATGTTTCGAGATTCCAAAACACGGCTAATCCAAGCCTTAGAATGATCCCAACTAACAGCATGGCTCTTAGCCAAAGAACAACATCAGGCAAGATCCCACTTGAGTTGTCGGAACTCCACCAAATCGGTGTCCACGCAGCCCCGCCGCAAACAACTTTATTTCCTTGTCTGTCGTAGAACCGACGGTCCGAACGACCGCAAATCTAGCTCCTTCTCTCTCTAAAATCACAAAAACCTAACCTACCGCATCAATTCCAGCCACTACACGTTTTGGTCTCCTTTCATTTGGAGAAAAAGATCACTATTTTCATTTTGTCTTATTCTCATTTACATTTCCAATAATTCCCAATGTGTCCCTTTTCTTGATTTTTGACACTTGGCACAATCTCAGTCATCCATTTCATCATATCCTCTCTACTCAATAACACGTGGTCACATGTAGGCATGTAGTAGGTGACTTTTGTCACATCACATGTCTCTCAAACCGATTTTACGACACCCGACACCCGACACCCTATGCCTTGAAAAACGTGAAATTCCGACTATCTCGCACCCGACGAAATTCGACGCAGCTAGATCTTGGCAGATTACCCAACGGTGAAACTGGCCATCATCCAAGATCTAGAAAAATTTCAATTTTGACCAAATTACCGCCTTGAATTTTTCAAAATCAATTCTTCCGGTTTTATATAAGATTATCCAATTAAAAGAATACTATAAGGAAGGTATTAATTAATAGCATGAGATGAAGAATTATTAAAAATAAACATTATCTTAAGAAATAAAACATAGAAGAAGATGAAAGAATAATCTATGATACCCTAGGAAACATTGTAGTCATATAACTAATAGAAAATGAGGATGATCCGATAGATTCAAATAAAGAATTAGAAATGATGTCATAGAACTAATAGAAAATGAGGATGAACTGATAGATTCAGATAAAGAATTAGAAATGATGGACGATGAAGTAAGAGCGCAAATTCTACACCTTTACTAGAAGCCAAACTAATGGCAAAGAACACAAATAGATGAGGAAATTTGCCTAGACCATAAGTAACTCCATACAATAGACTTGACCAAGCCAACATATGAAGAATCTATAGATTTAAGACCCAAAGGAAGGCCAGCACCCTATAGAAGCTCCTATAAGTTCCACTGACAAGCCTCGTGATTAAATTCTCCAAAATATAGGGTCAAGAATCTACAATTATGTGGAATAGTGTAATAGATGTATGGAAATATCCAGTAGTATCATAAGTATGGGAAAATATACTTCAAGAAACAGATCCCGAATCTATGTAAAAATATTTAGAAACTTTTTTAGGAGAAAGTAATAGAGCATTATGGAAATCATATAAGACAAATTTTAGAGAAAATTATAATAAAATGCTAAGTTTGGAAGCTAATCCATACAATTTTGTAAATTAGATTAGTAGCCTGATTACGGGAGAAGATCATAATTCCGGACATGTGACCTTACAACAAAAAACATTATTACATTTAGAACAAATGCAGATAAAAGACTGAAAATACATAAAAGAATTATGTCAAACTTACTACCATTTTTGTGTCATATCAGGAAATGGATTTAACCAAGAATTAGGAGAAAAACTATTTAGAAAATTACCATGAACCTTAGGAAGAGAAATAGAAACCTCATGGAAAGAATTAAAAAGAGTCCAACAAAATGATATGGTAGAAAACCAAGAACCATGGAGTATAGGACATAGAATAAATCATGTAATGAAAATACTTAAGAGAAAATGTAGTGAAATACAAACCCAAAGACAACTCAAAAAAAGCCAGTATAGATTTTGTAGAAACATATGTACACCACAAACATATGGAATAGAAGAAGATAGAAAATAAAAGAAAAATAAACCTTATAAAAAATATAATAAAAGATATACTAGAAAAAAACCTTAGATCCCAATGTATATGCTAGAAGATACAACCTAAAAGAATATATATAGGAATAAACTTAAGTAAGTTATGCATGTGAGAACTTAATTATTTAAGACAAATTGTCCTAGGAAAAACCTATAATACTAAGAGTATGCTTTTAGAATGCACAAATGAAGAGTTAGTAGAAATAGACGAAGAAATATCTGATACTAAAACAATATATAGTATAGTTATTATACAAGAAGGAAAAGAAAACTCAGACAGTGAAAATGAATTAGCAAAACTATTAGAATAGAATTCATGGACATAACATGTGAACATGAATGAAAAAATAATAGTGGATTAGATAGTATTAGGTGTTTCAAATGTAAATGGTTTCCAAACAAACTACATAGAACAAAATGTAAGAAATGTTACTTAGAAGGATGTATCATATGTGTAGAAGAATACTTTGATACTAGCTTAACCACTGAAAATGATGGATATCTAGAAAATATAAAAACTTTGTCATTAGATGAAAAGATTAACAGATTAGAACAATAAATAAATATGTTGAAAGAAAGTTACAATAATTTAAAAATAAAATTTGAAAAACATATAAGAAAGAAAAAATTAGACAAAACCCTAGAAGAATTTATGAACGAAGAAAATAATCAAAACAAGGAATACATCCAATAAAAAGCAGGAATAATAACTTAGAAAACAGTGGCACCTCAAATAGAATGTACAAAAAGAATATAAATTTTTTTAATTAAACATGTTTTGTTAGACACTGTCAGACTTCCATGTAATTATGATGAGAAAATAATACTCCTAATACTTTATAACCTTCGCAAAAACCTATGATAAATTTCAAAGAAGTAAATGGAAGTCTTAATAAATATAACAACCATTTATAATTAATAAATTAAAATATATTTTATGACAATTGTTATACTATTTCCTAATACCTTACTATTAAAAGAAACTAGGATAAAACCTTTAAATCTTAGACACTATATTATATTAGGATTATCATTTTTATTAAAAGACAATGGGCAAATAACTTTTAATAAAGATTTTTTTATTCTATCAAGACACTGTATGACAAGCCCCTTACAAAAGAAATTAATTAGAAATTATAAGTCCCTCATAATTAGAAAAACATATAACACATTCTAAGAACCAAGCTATCAATAAAAAAGATTGTGAATGTGAAAAAGAAGGACAATGTAGCCAAGAAAACCTAATACAAGAAGAAGAAATTTTAGAAATTGAGGTAATAGAATATGAAGAAATAAACTTAACACATTTAGTCCATGTTAATAATAGGATAAACTACTTCATGGTTAATATAAAAGAAGAACATATACAAGATCTAATCAACAAGTTAGAAAAATTAGAAATTATAGGAGAAAATGTTTTAAAATATTGGGAAAAGATAGAGTACAACGTATATTAAAAATAAAAAATCCAGATTATAAAATAAAGACCGGTAAGATAGAAGCAACAGAAAAAGATAGGAACGATTACAAAACCCATATAAATGATCTTTGAAAACTAGAAGTCATAAGAAGGTCAGATTCACCCCATAGATCAGTCGTTTTCCTAGTAAATAAGCATAGTGAACAAAAGAGAGGTAAAAGCAGGATGGTAATTAATTATAAAAGATTAAATGATAATACAGAAGATGATGGGTATGATAAACCAACAAAAGAATATTTATTAGGAAAATAAAAAGATTGTATAATATTCATGAAATTCGATCAGAATCAAGATTTTGATAAGCTTAAGATGTTTCTGGTAAAGTATACTGACAACTCTTTCAGATTCAGGGGCTTATTACTTTGAATGGCTAGTAATATCATTTGTTTAAAATGCACCATCATTACTTTAGAAAGATGGGATATATTTAGATAAATGACTCATTTAGAAGTAAAGATATATATATATATATATATATATAAATGCACACCAATATTTAGAGCATGTATATATATTTAGGGATAATGACTCATTTAGGTAGCAGATATATATATATATATATATATATATGATATATTAGTTTTTAGTAAAAATAAGAAAAAACATATTGGAAATCTTCAAATAGTATTCAAGAAGTTTGAAGCACATGGTATTATAATTAGTAAAAAGAAATGTAAATCTATATAACAAACTATAGAATTTTTCAGAATAATAGAAATTGGTGAAATAATATTACAACCACATATTTCGAAAAATTTAACATTTCCTTATAAAATAGAAGAAACAAATAATTATAATTTTAGATTACTAAACTATGTAAGTAATTCCTTATAAAAACTTAGTGTAATTGTAAAAGACCTCCGTTTAGCAAAAATAGGTAGTATGACAAAAAATATTTTAACCAAGAAGATATGTTGCTAGTAAAAACTCTAAGAAACTTAGTCACAAAATTACCACAGCTAGAATTACCATTAATAAATTATTATTTTAATAATTGAATCAGATGGATGTAGCCAGTAGATGGGGAGCAAGATTATTAGCAAAACCCCAGGCACCATCTAAAAATGCGTAAAAATTTGTGGAGTTAGTAGTGAAAATGTGACACCTCGAACTCGGTTCATGACCACCTGTCAACCTTCTGCTGGAACCTGCGCTGCCTCATATCACGACTCCATACATGAGTAAAAATGACCTAATAAGGCCCATCATCCATACTCATCCATACAATACAAAAACCATACATTTTTATAGATTCAAGAGTTATTACATCACTTTAATATAAACATATTAAAACTAGTTCGTTTCTAATATATACACAATAACATGAATCAAGGCCACCATGGTCTGCTTCTTAACCTTACCGCCTAAGGAGCGCCTGGTCTCGCCTCGAATACTCCCTCGCATTTCAGTTGGGATCTCACGACTGGTGAGCAATGCCCAAGAAATGATAATCTGCGCTGGCACTCCCACCTGCGCCAAGTGCAATGGAAAACACACACATTCAAGTGAATCTTGCTGATTCTACTCAATGTCTACATGCCCAATCTCATGTCTCGAGTCCCTCACCGATTCCCATATGCTTATGTCATGTGAGGAAACCGCTTCCAAACAAAATTATTTATTTTATTTCAGGCAACCTCCGATATAAATATCGCTGATAATCCTCCGAGGTGAATGCCGACACCTCCTAAACAAATTCACAGCTCCTCCGACGCAATCGTCGAACACGATTTTCCCAACACAACTCTTCGACAACTTTCCGATATAATTTTATTGTTTGACAACCCTCCGATTTATTTCCTCATGTCATACACTAATTCTATCGTTTCTAGTGGTGTTCTAGTGCATATGAAATGAATTATGTCATTTCCATACAACACATGTTAACATATCATCAAGTATATATATTAACAAAATTAATATACAACAACATGTTATTCATTCAAGCAGCAATAACACCAAAATTAGTTCAGCATTGGCTAATACACAATCCGAAGGCCATCTTTAGAGTCGCCAAAGCATCAAGTACCAACAACACAATAAATTTGCATGTTATTTACAATTTGTAGCAATAATATACAACAATAGTATGGAAGACCATTTTCACCAGAACTAGTCCTCGGATACAATCCGGGTTGGTCCAAATTTATTATTCATCCCTGTTTTGGGATCGATCAAACTACCACTCACTACCACACCATCTATCTCCATTCGAACGACTCTTGCCTGTAATAACCAAAAGAGAGAAGAACCCCTACCTCCCAGTTTGTCGAACTCCCTAATACCGGCGACTCCACATAAATTTCTCATGAAGGGACTAATCTCGCTTTCGTCACCAGAGCGCAATTTTAACTGGACACGAAATTTAAAGAGCACGTAGCTTTCTCTAAAATTCCTCTCTTTCCTCTCTCTCTCTATTTTCCTTTTTTTTTTCTTTTCCCCACTAATCTGGGTCAATGGTTGGTCAAGTGGGAGAGTACTCGCTACATGTCACCCTACTATCTACCATTCTTGATTACCTTATCCCTATCCATCTACCACGATTTTCCTCCAATCTGCAGATGATGCCACGGTTCATGTGTGAGCCCCACTTGCCTCATTATTTGACCCATTCTGCCCAGGACACATGGCACCCCGAGCCACTCAGCGTCAAGTGTCCCGCATCACTATGAGCTAAAATATGAAATTTCACCATCTTAATTCGGTCGTACTCGGGATGCTGATAATAGATTTCTCAGAAGACAATTCCAACTGGTCCGTTTCGCCATCCGAGATCTAGAAAAATTCCGGATTTGATCGAAAATTACCTCTTTTACCCTTTTTCGTAAAATTGCACTTTCTCGCGCTTATGTAAAATATAAAGAGAAAGGCAATATAAGCAGTATAGATGCAAAAATACTAGCCCTAACATATGCTATAGATAGTTTTTAGATATTAATAATCCTAAAAAAAGAAATAACAATAAGTACAAATTGTGAAGCAATAGTAAAATTCTATAAATTAAAAAAATGAGAAAAGATCTTCTCAAAGGAGATGGTTAGATTTTAAAAAAAGGATTATTAACACAGGTGTAAAAATAGAAATACAACATATTAAGGGAAAAGATAATTGTGACGCCCCAATTTTTTCAGGGGTCCTGTTGACCACCGTCAACCTGCGAAAACCTGTGTATCTCATATCATGAGACCTATACATGAGTAAAATGACCAAATAGGGCCCATCATACATACTCATCCATACAACAAAACCATACATTTCTATGGATTCAAGAGTTATTATTACATCACTCTTAATACAAAAACATATTAAAACCGGTTTGTTCTGGGCCATATACACAAAACATGAATCATGCCACAATCTCGCCCGCTTCATAATCCTTGGCCAAGGAGCGCTGCCTCGCCTGCACTGTCCCGTACTCCGAGCCGTGATCCCAATGCACAGCCGGAAAGAATGCCCAAAGAGTTGAATCTTCCTACGAGGGCTACTTCTTTCTCGCCTAAATGCACTTGGAAAATGGTACACATCACAACATCCACATTCCATACATTTTACAAATGCATGGCATGGAATGATTTATATCGTGCATGAATACTTCCATGCCTGATAACTCAAGTCACTCCATCGACTCCCCCACACATGCCTATGCTGGGCAGGATAGTCGCACCGTAATGCCAATGACACTCCATATATCGAGCCTTTGTTTGGCCACCAATACTCCAACAATGCAATTTGCCAATGGGTAACTAATCCCGGAAATTAACTTTAATTCCTATCACTCAACTCTAGGGTCTAGCGATAAAACATGACCGTGTTTTCGGGGCAAATGTAATTCATTACACCTCAAGTGTCTCTTACACCCATTACGTAACTTTTCTGACAGACCGCAGTCTCTACACTCCATACGTAACCTTTCTTGACATTACCACAGTCTCTACACCCACCTGTGCTTTTCACTGGGAGGGATTAACGTCCCTTTCTTGCTTCCTCCCAACACACACAATACTTTTCATTCTAGTGATTTAACGAGAGTCTTTACTGACATACCCCAAAGACAAACCCAACTCCACATTCACCAAGAGTGGGAGAACAACCATGTCAGGCACCCAATAATTCTATTCTAAGTGATAAGCCACCTCAGAAGATGAATGCAATGGGATGTCACACTCATATATCCAATTCCATGCCTGGCAACAATTATATTTCATATAATTCAAACAATCATGTTAATACATCAATTTGAACATAATAACATACCATTTTCCACACACATTCCAAGCCATTCATTTTAAGGCAATATCACGTTTATCTAATTCACAAATTCACATGGACAATTTTGAACCAACAAGCAATTCATACTCGTTATTAGTCCTAATTGGCCGAATGGTCATGGACGCACTTCATCAAGCATCGATCCACTTCTTTAGAACCGAAACTACGGCCATTTCCTACTTACAACACCAAACCATTTCATGGATTTTTTTTGGGGACAATAAATAACCAAGTAGGAGAAGACCCTCATTCTGATTATTAAACTCCACACTCTAGATTTAATGCAGAGTTTTTAGTTGGGATCAATCTGGCTTCTCATTTCGCCGGATCCAATTCGACCAATCATCGGAACACCCAGAGAGAAGGTAGAGCCTCTTTCTCTAAACTCTCTCCTCTTTTCTCTCTCTTTCTGATTTTCTCTCTCTTCCTTCCTTTCCTCCTAAACCAAGCCACAGTCGGGTCAAGAGTGTCCTCTCACTTTACTGCTGTTCTATCGCTCTTCTAGATTACACTTATCCCCTTATCCATCCACTACTGATTTTCACCCCAATCACATAGTCACTGCATGTCTCTCAATACGGGTCCCATCAATAGTGGTTTTGATCGATCTCAGATATGACATTATGGCACCTCTGACCACCACAATGTGCCATGTCCCGCACCACCCCCGTGCCGAAAAAGTGAAATTCGATGTCCTTAATCTGTCTAAACTGAATGGATACTTGCATTGCACAATCTAACCACGTTCAAGCCAGCTATCCGAGATCAAGAAAATTCCTGATTTTTAATCTAAATTACCATTTTATCATTTTTTCCAAAATTAGAATTTTGCCTTACAATAATAGCCAAAGCATTCTCCGAGTAGACTAACTAATTAACCTTTTTTTTCTATTGCGTATGACAAAACAGATAATGAAAAATTATTCCTCAAGATATCCCCATAGAAGCCTAAAAGGTATATACTGTAAAAGTTCTCTTAAGTCCTATCCTAAGAGTAATATAACCCTTTAACTGGTCACCACACATAGATATATGAAGAAAATGCCTAATATAGACAATCTATGGATCAGTTTTTGTGACGCCCCATTCCCCGGGGGTCCGTTGACAACCCGTCAACCCGCAGAATACTCATGAATGTCTGGTGACCCGACACTATTCATGAAAACAGTCTCCTTTCAGACAGTGAGCTCTACCCACGATACAACCCGTCCCAACATCAATACTCATAAGACATATATGAATAAAAAGTGGTCACTCGCCCATATAACAATCTGAACCAAATAAATCCTAACTATATACGCTAATAGTTTCAAGAGGTATTAATTTACTCTTACACAACATATATCAAACTTATGTAGTTCAACATTAATGCAATATTAACAAAGTTCAAAGTTCACACCCCTACTTTCTTCTAATCGGCCCTGCGATGAGCCGCCTCCTCCAACGCTCCTCGTACCGGGTAACATGTTTCTCGATGGCGCGAAATTAATGCCAGATGAACCACCCTCAATGGGTTATTTCCACGGCGTACAGTAATGTCTTCATAAACACACATTCAAGAACACGCGATCCTACTCAATGTCTAAACACTAACCGCATCCCGAGCCTCTCACTCGACCTCACACTCGCCTGCCCATACGAGAAACATTATTTTCAAAACAAAGTTATTTGTTTTTAATTGTGTACAACCCTCCGATATGCGAATAGACCGAATTCGGTAATCTATTTACCTGACAACCCTCCGAGGTATATCACCAGTCGACCCGACGATCGATATTTTATATTGCTACTGATATTGAATGGACACACCCGAGCACTATTATTATTCACAACCCTCCGAAACAACTCTCTCAATAAACCACATCACGACTCACTCCTATTTGCTCTAGGGCGCCTGAACGACACGAATTTAATGACGCTGAATTCCAATACAATTTATATAACACACGCAAATATATATAAAGCCACGATATACATTACATAATTTAAATCACACAAACACGCATGCACTCACAATCTATTACACCAAAAATTAGTTCACATGGGCTAATTAACAAACACGAGCAATTCAATTTAAATTACTCATCCAAACCCATTTTCTCACAAAAATGTTTCCTGAACACTATTCATTAATAAATGCAGCCGAAACCTCGATACTATTCACGCTACTCACCAAATCAATCTGCCCACATCATAACCCGTGAACTAAATTCGCACGCATTCGCCTCATGCACGTCATACACAATTCATAGCATAAATCTAAACACTCAGCAACCCAAACATCTGACAACACGACCGTCTGCCAAGCTCAAATCTCCACACTTCGTCTCCGAAGATTTCGACCGATCAAACTACTGCTCACATTTCAAACCAACTAACCGATCCACAAAGACTTAAACAAAGCCAGAAACCAAGCAGATGAAACCTCTACCTCTCGAGTTTGTCGAAACCCTTAAAACCGTGAGCCCACGCAGGCCTCGCCGATAGAGCACCTTCTTCTTGTCCCGAAGAATTCGGCAAATGACCGCCTTGAACTTCAGGCAGGCTTACACTCTCTCACTAGGTTTTTCAAAACAAAGTTCACTGCATCTTTCAGTCCCTCTTTCACGTTTTTGGCTTCTTTTTTCAAGTGCAAGCAGACGATACTATTTCTATTTCGCCCTATTATCATTTAACTATTCACCTACTTCAATTCTTGGATTTGGTGTTTGCCCATTATCTCGGCGTAAGATTTCCATCGTCTACTCTCTTTCATGCGGCGTGTGTCACATGAGTGCGTGTTATGGTATTTCGTCGCGTCCGTATCAGTTTTACACGTTTTTCGTCTGTGATGCCTCGAAAAGTATGCAAATTAAAATGCCGGGTCGGCCAATTAAAAGCGTGGTAAATTTAGATTCCCTGCGAGGCGATTCCGGCGGTGAAATCCGTTTTGTCATCAGAGATACAGAAAAATTTGGTTTGGCAAATCACAGTTTACCCTTTTCCAGAAATTGGAATTTTCTCGGGTCATACAGTTTTAACCAGATTCTTAATAATCAGATTAATAAAAACCTAGATAAGAAATATTTTATTACCTTTTTACATTGCTTAGCCGAATATTTTCATAAGAAGAATAATGGTAACAAAAATTTTAATTTTTATGTTATATACCAAGGCCATAGAACATAAATTTTTAAAACATGGGAAGAAGTTCTTCCTAGTATTATTAATCACCCTAAACCATTTTTCAAAGGTTTTTATGATCTATCCCATGGTTTAGACCAATGTAAGACTAACATAGGAAACAATTATTTTATTAGTCCATTAGTTAAGCATATTTTAAACCATCAAGGTAAGAATTACTTATATTTTGCAAAGACCAGTCAGACATTTGATTTAGTACATGATTTTCCCCCACTTTTTCCTCCACTTCCTTCTCAAGATCACCTACTTAAAGGAAGAATTAGAAATATTAAGGAAAAAATATGATAGATTGGAACAAGATTATCTAATCATGAAAAAATTATATGAAAAGAAGGAAGATAATGAATTAAAAACATATTTGAAAAACGTATCTTTAGAAAGGAAAAAAATTTAAAAAGAAAATAGTTTTCTTTATTTTAGAAAATGCGTAATACATAACCTTGACAAATGATAAGTGCGATATGTTTGATTGTTAAGTATTAATGACACAGTCGAGAATTTCGAGCGATTGGTTAGTAAGGCATGTCGAATCGATTAATGGGTGAGGGAACTTTGCAAAAGTCGATAGAACAATTAACCCAACAAATTGATGAAGTACTTAAAAAATATTTCAGCAAAGATCTCAGAAAAGAAGCATACCCAAAAAGCACAAAAACAAATGAGAGTCGAGATTGACCAGAATCTAGCTGTACCAGCCAGAAGGTGAAGATATGATAAACCTTCTGTCCCAGCCAAAAGGAGAAGACAAAATAGACCAGTTGTACTAGCCAAAAGGTGAAGATAAGATAGACCAGAAGATCAAATCCAGTTGTATTATACGATAAGATATAAGCCAACAGATATGATAGGTTTAAATTAGTTGTACACCACTTAGAAAAGCTATGATGAGTTTCCCTTATTAAGGATAAATGCAAATTGTCCATGTGTCTTAATTTCATCATATATCTCATAAAATCCAAAACTATCTCTTTTCGTTACTTGAGTTAGTAGGATTTCTTTCTGAACCACTACTTTTGTGAGTGGGTTTTCTTTTAGAAAATATTAGACAATTGAGTTGACGATGGAGCCCACAAAGCACCTGGACTCAATTATTTGATCATATCCTCCTTCCTTCCTCTTCTATACATATGAGGAGTCTCATCTTTTGTAATATACAGATCCCCCTTGAAGTCTTCTGGGAGGCCCTTTTAGATCCCCTATCACTTCTCTTCTTGTACAATACCTCACAAAAGCTTTCAGCTCAAGCATTGTAAAAGCTTTCAACCTAACTTCTTAACCTACATTGTATAAGGTGTGTTTATCGATTAAAGCTGTTTAATGTTTTTGTCGCTGTTGTTATATGTAACTTTAATGTTTAAAACTTTTATGAAACATCCAAAAAGGGTTTCCTCTTAAATTGCTCTCCAAATCCACGCTGCAATATTTTTAATTTTGATCATGGTATATGGGCTGGAAATTCTACATGCATTCCTATTGGAAGACGCTGAGACTATGAATATTTCACCTATATTTTAGAAACTAAAATGTCACATACCATAAACAACTGTTTTTCATTTTTTCATCATCAAACTTTCTTTACACACGATCACATCGTCCCGTATCTGATATTCGCCATCTTATCCATCATTTCAAATCGACCGCTTGCGACGTCGTTTTTAAAGATTAGCTGACAACGATGATATTCCTACAAGATGTTTAATTTGTAGCCAAACATTTATTTTTCGTATTTTATTATAAAGATTAGTTTTTTGTGTTGTAGAGAGTAAATACTAAAAAATAATGTGAAAGTGCAAAGAAGTGAAAATGCATTATTCCTTTTTTATTTTTATGTTTTTTCATCCACATGATATTAACATGGACCGACATCATCCATTAAAAGCAGCCTCAATGCTGGCAGTTTTTCTAAATTCCATAAAATATGAAATTCTTTTTTTTTTCGGTATTTTCATTTCATAAAAACACAAAGAAAATTATTCATATCTATACTACTCTTAAAAGTATGATGTGTTTTACACCTCTTAATTTACAAAACCATCATTTCTTTCACTTTTAATTTTCAAAAATATCATTTTGACAATACTAATAGTCATCTTTTCAATTATTTTGATTGAGATTTAATAAGAGTTTAACCGATATATTATTTTTATTACATTTTCAATAATTTTGATTGAGATTTAATACAGAGTTTAACCGATATTTTTATTTTTATCCTAATTCACTTGTTTTATATTTCATTTCCAAAACCTTGTTACTTTCACTTTTAATTTTTAGAAAGAGATTTGATATCGAGTTTAATTGTTATATTATTTTTATCCCAATTATTGGATAAAGTTAAACTGTGATGTACCTAATAAAGCTTTTATCTTTACTCAGATTGTGTCATCCCACGTTTTCACCATTTAGAAATCGTGTTTTTCAATATTCTGCTTGTGATGAATGCTCATAATTCTAGTAAATTATTTATCTGTCCATACTCATTTGCTTATTCTTATAAACTTTTTTATGCAAGACTAAGTTTTATTATGTTGGTCTTGTTTAGTTCAGTTGGTAGCTGATAACTATTAGCTGATTATAAATTACTGTTTTATGAAATAGCTGATATCTGATTAAAGATAAATTTACTTATATATACATAATATATATAAAAACAATATATACATAAGAAAAACTATGCAAATGCACAAACAAATACTCATATGTGATTTTCAATTTTTTTTGGAAAAAAATAACGCAATACAACACCCTACACTTGTCTAAAAAATATTTATTTTCATATCTATAACTATAGACTTTGTTTATCTTTTGTTTGATTTCAGTTCCCCTATATTTTCATTATACTAAATTTATGATAAATCATGTCATAATACTTTCAATATTTAAGTTTTTCATCTTTGTTTTTTATTTATTTCTATGTCATTATATAAATCATGTCATAAAATTTTTATTTTGATGTAGAGTTTATTTTGAGTTAGATTTATCATATTTTTTTAAGAAATGATTTATCATATTAAATAACTAAAATAAAAATTGAAAATTTGATATCAAATTAAAAATATTTTTTGAATAATCCATATAATTATCACAAATAAATTAAAACAAATTTTTATTTAAAATATTTATCTGTATACAAATAAAATAAGACAATTTTTTATTTAAAATATTTATTTGTATACAAATAAATTAATACAATTTTTAGTTAAAATATTTATCTTTATATAAAATAATTATGGTTGAAAATCAATTCAAAAAAAGATAAACTTAACGATAAATTTATTGAATAAAAATATTATCTCAAAATTATAAACTAATTAGATAACATAAATAGTTTTAAAAATAAAAGTTTGTTTGATAATTTATAAGATAAAAATGAAAAATGTAATATTTTAATCGAAGCGTTTCAGAAAAAGATACAATTTATAACTTTTCCTCGATCAACTCCGACATGCTGGCTTCACAACAGAATCGACCGAGGTGAATCAACTAGGCAGCTCCCATCTCGTGACGCCCATTCTCTGGGATCCGCTTGACAACCCTTCAACTCATGGAATACTAGCTGATGCTCGTAACCCCGACACCACTCATGAAAATCGGGCGAGTTTCCTTGCGCGGGAGTTCTACTGACAAACCCGCCTGCTCAAGGCCTCAATCAACCGAAACATTTACATAGTACTTAACCAAGTTAATAAACCCAAGTAGGGGAGAAACCCCTACCCTGAGTTTGTTGAAACTTTCTAAATCCTGGGCACTCCACGCTAAGCCCTCTCTCTCACAGAGAGCGCCTTCCTTCTTGTCCCGGCACCCGACGGCCTGATCATTCAAACCTAGAGAGAAGAAGACATCCTCTCTAAAATGAAATCCAAAGCCTTCCTCAAAGATTCCCCACCCCCTTTCTTCACGTTTTTCTCCCTTTTTGCTTTTTTGAAGAGGATGACACTATTCCTCTCATCTTTCAACTTAAAACAATTCCAAAACGACATTTACGTCCTTCTTTCTCGCCTTTGACATTCGCACTATCTCGACCGTCCATTTTCATCATTTCTCTACTCATACCACTTATGGCACATGAGTACTTGTTATATGTGACTTTCGTCGCATCGAAATTCGTTTTACGGCACCCGAACCGCGATGCCTCGAAAAACGTGTAAATTCCGACTGTCTCGAAATTTAACGAAATTTTACGTGCTAGCTAGATTTTGTGAGACGATTCCAACGGTGAAATCCGTTTTGTCATCCGAGATCTAGAAAATAAATTACGGATTTTTAACCGAAATTAAAATTTAGTAACCGAAATTACGATTTTGCCCTTTTTTCAGAAATTAGAATTTCTCGGGTCTTACAAAAATAATGGCCACTTGGGCCCATGCATTAATACTCATAAAATACATCAACTATATACAATAGTTCCAGAGTTAATAAATTACTCTTTACCAAACATATATCAAAATTCTGAGCTTTAATAAATGTTATACAAACGACACGCAAAGCCAGCAAACCCTGCTTTCTAAACGCGCCTCAAGTGAGCCGTCCTCCTGCGCACACTCCCCGTAATTCGAAATAGTGATCCTCGATTAGGGTGAGCAGCTCACTGATAATTTCCTACATGAGTTACTCTCCCCACATAAGTGCACATGTCATGGCAACAATCACATCCTACACCATACGAACCTAATTAATGTCTACATGCCTAATCCCATGTCCCGAGTCCTCATCGACTTCCTCATATATGCCTAAGCCGAATGCGAGTAAAATATCTAGTTTTCAAAACAAAAGATTTTTGTTCTCGAAAACTCACTACCGAATTTCTGTGAAATACATCGACTACCTCCGAGCTTAATTGCGGCGATATTTTTCCGAAACACCATGTCCTCATCCGAAGTGATCTCGTTGACAACTCTCCAAGGCAATTCTTCTAAAATCTTCCTTGAAATTCCTCTATAAACATTCGCTTTTCTTTGCACTCTCATGTCACGACTCACCCTAATATTCTAGCCCAGCATATGGAATGCATGATGTCAATCCCAACAAACCTACGCTTAATATATAAAACATGTATATACTAACATAATTAATCCATTACAAACCATGTTGCTGGGAATTCAGCATCATGAATATACCAAATGTACGCTTAATTAACAAACACAAAGAATTCATTTTCAATCACTCAACATCATAAAAATCACAAGCATTATTCACATCATTATCTCATGTGAACAAAGGGAAACCCCCACGCGGAATCGCTCTACGCCTACAACAACGAGGATTTTCTCCACTCGGGCCCCAAATGTTTTGAGATCTCAAAACACGCTAATCCAAGCCTCTGAACATCCCCAATCATTTACATGGCTCTTAGCCAAAGAATAACACAAGTAGGAAAAGATTCCTACCTCTTGGATTTGTCGAAACCCACCAACCTGTCCACGCCGCAGCTCCTCGCCACAGAGATCGACTTGCTTCTTGCCCGTCGAGAACCGACTACGATCTCGGCTTACAAATCTAGAGAGAAATAGAGCTCTTCTCTCTAAAATCACAAATACTTAATTACTCACCCATTTGTTCCAAATTTCCTGCCGATTTTCTCCATTTGGAGAAGATGAACACTATTTGCTTTTGTTTTATTCTCATTAACATCATATAATAGTACCTCTCTTCATGTCTTTTTTATCTTTATTTTTGACACTTGGCACAATCTAGGTCGTACATTTCCATCATCTCTCTAATCTTGCAACATGTGTCACAAGAGTACATATAGTAGGTGACTTTTGTCACATCACATGTCTCGCAAACCTGTTTTACTAAGACCCGACACTCACACCAAAACGCGGGAATTCGACGCCTCGAATTCACAAAATTCGACGCTGCTAACTAGATTTCGCGAGATCTATCTCCAACTAAGTGAAGTCCTCGCTTTGTCATCCGAGATTTAGAAAAAATTTCAGATTTTACTGAATTACAATTTTGCCATTTTCAAAATTGGAATTTTCCTGCCTTACATTCTCCCTCCTTAAAGGAATTTTGTCCCACTGACATCACACACTCACATGCATATGCAATGTGCACTATACCCTACATGTAAACTAGCCATTCAAGCAGCAACACTAAACCATGTATCTTCATCCTGTGTTCAAGAAGCGGATATAGCCCAGACGTGTCCTCGCCCACATTGACTCCTCCACTCCACCTGTTGCCATAGCACCCCTCACTAGCCTCACTAGCCTCGCGTCAGAAAACCCAATCCCACTATCCATAATGCACACTGGTCCCTCCTCGAAGGTCTCATCCATGTCAACCTCAATCTCTCCCCAATCCACTACATGAGCTGGATCTGGAGTGTACCTCCGGAGCATAGAGACGTGAAATACCTCGTGGACATCCGACACGGGCAGAGTTAATCGGCATGCTACAAGGCCTACCCTCTCGAGCATCCCCTAAGGGCCCACAAACCCGCCGGCGATAACTTCCTCCTTTGGCCGAACCCGACCACCCTCCCTTAGGCATCACCTTCTAAGACGTGATCACCAACCCCAACTCTAAGGCCGACGTCAGACATCAACATAACTCTTCTCGCGCTCGGGTCGTGAGAAGACGTTGTCAGATCAAGCCTCACTCTCTTGAGTGCCCGACCAAATCAAAACCGTTGATGGAGCCTCCCACCTCTGGGCCCAACATAATGCTGACTCACGGCTCCATACAATGCGCGTCTCATATGGTGTCATCCGTATACTCCGCCCGGGTGACAATCAAGTTAAGCTGTGTGCTTGACCCACTCAAGGGCAAAGTGCCTCCTGCCTACCCTTATGATCCAGACGCATGCCTCGCAAAGATGTCCTATAACACCTGAGATAGTCCCCGCACCACCCATCCGTCTCAGGTGGAAAGTTGTATTCATGGTCACCGTGTGCCCATAGCTCTGAAACTTCAAAGCATCAGAAACCCCCAAATCCCTATCCGACACTATGGATACATCGGGTAATCTACGTAAATTCTGACTATTCTCGCATACAAACTCGACAAAATCTCTCCAATGTGAAGGTCATCCGCACAGCTAGAAAATGTGTCGACTTCGTGAGCCGGTCCACTATCACCCATACCGCATCATGTCCCTGCGGTGTCCGTGGCAAGTGGATCACAAAATCCATCGTGACGTGCTCCCATTTCCACTCAGCCACCTCCAATGGCTGGAGTAGCCCCCCGTCATTCTCCGGTGCTCGTAACCTAACCTATCGACACGTGAGACATCAAGCCGAATAAAGTCCCCGCAGTTTTTCATCCCGCCTCCAATAGTATTAGTGACTAAGATCCCGCATCTTCGTACACCGATGCACGGCAAATCAAAAGCAAGAAACTCCCGGCACTTCTCCAAATCGGTCAACTGGGAAAACACTACCCATCCTCTATACCGAAAACTACCATCCACGTGGATCATCTCACCTCCTCATCACCCACGAATCGTATCGGCCCTCGATGGACACCTATCTCCGCATCCCCGCCTCTGAGACTCAACCCAAGCCTCGTCAATAGAGACGATGTAGCTACTAAACTCCCCAACGTACCCTGAGCCTGCTCGCGATACTGTAACCCAAACTGTCCTATAGTCTTGAGCATCCGCCACTCCCGGGAAGCTATACTAGCCAATGCTCCTCAAGACTAATAGCTGATTGGGCCATTTACATATCGCTTTTACTGTGATGGTAATGCAAAGCAGTCATAATCCTCAGAACTCATCCATCTCAAGGTTCTCATTCGAGGTCTCATTACAGGAAAATATACTTCACTTTTACGGTCCAGCACCCGAACTCGCTATAGGCATGGCGCCAAATCTTCAAGGCGAAGACTACGCCGCCAACCCCACGTCGTGGGGGTAACTCGCCGTGATTCTCTTCAATCGACGAGAACCATAAGCAACTACTCCCGGACGCAAAACACACATCCTAAATCCACTGGGAGGCATCACAATACATCAGGTAAATTGCCCTCTATCCGACTATCAAGATAGGAGCCGGGCGGTCTCCTTCCCCGAATGCCTCCGCACGGTCATCCTAATCAAATCCCACCTCCTTCCTCGTCATCTGCCATAAAGCCGCTAATCGAGAAATCTCAATGAATCTTCTATAGCATCTACCAACTTAAGAAACTACGTGACAAGATCGACTTCGGCCTCTCCCAACTCACGGCCTCGAACTTCTCTAGGTCCACCGACACGCCTAATGCTAACACCACGTGTCCTAAAAATCTCACCAAGAAGCCAAACTCTGCGACTCATCGAACTTCACGCACAAACATGATCTCTCAAGAATCAGAACACAACTCTCAATGATACTCATGTTCTAATTTAACGAGTAGACTAAATGTCATCCACTAAGACTATGGTTTAAATCGATCTAGATAAAGGTCAAAACACCTACATGAGGTCCATGAATGTTGCTGGGCACATTCGCCAATCCTGGGGAATCACCGTAAACTCAAAGTGCCTATAACGTCCCAACGTTGTCTTTGTGGATATCTCGCTTCCTAACCTCGCCGATGGTAACCAAAGTAAGGTCTCCGCTCTTAGCAGACTCTACTCCTCTCAACCGGATCAAACAAATCATCAATCCCAGAATGGTACCTATTCGATCGTAACCCTGTCCAACTGTTTGAATAACACAGCCAAGGGCCTGTCCTTCTTCTCACAAATGAACCCGAGCGCCCCATGGTGAAGTGCCTGCCTAATGAACCCCTCATTCAAGAACTCCCGAGGCCGGACTCGAAGTCTCTCGTAACTTCACTGCGCCATCCTATGCAAAGTCATAGAGATGGGCGAAGTACCAGGGTGTAACTCGATATCGAAGTCTACAACCCTCTGTGGAGGCAATCCCGATAGCTCATCCGAAAAAACATCCTCATACTTACTACTCGGTGATCTGGGTCCGGTCTCACTCGCCCTCCAGTGGTAAGGCTTACAAATTAACCCGCCTAACCGTCCCGACACCCGGGACTCGTGACACCGTTTCGGGGCAAAATATCACGTTGGCCCCCGAACACAACACAGCACCACCCTCGTGGGGCAGAACCCTCTACGCTCACAATCGATGACGACCTCGTAAGTTTGTCACCAATCCATCCCCGTGATGACACTGCAACTCTGACATGTCCATGACCTCAGTCCACCGGGTGGAGTAGAATCCCAGATCTCAACTCTGCAACCACAACATATCATCCCCATCTCGCCTAATCCCTAGTGGGAGAACTCATACAAAGGTTCCCCAAGGTCTCAACTCTAAGCCCAACTCTATCACAACCACGCAAAGAATGAATGAATGCTAAGCACCGAAAATCAACAACACTCTCGCCATAAAGTAGATAGAAAACGCACTCAGATAATCGGGTTGATCCGCCGACTCACCCAAGTGACGGGCGTAGACACACCAACCACCGTGACGCTCCTTCGCCTCGGGCCTCGCCCTCTCGCCTCACCCCCATAGTCCGCCTCGGGCCGGGCCGTAATCGGAGTACGCCGTGCGCCCCTCGAGACCGAAATCGGCTCCTCCGTCTCGTACGGCCGTGAGGAATATATTGTATCCCCTCTCCCCGGCCCTACCACCGACTGGACGACTGTTCAAACCGATCTCTCGTCTCTGGGCAACCTCCTCATGCCCGGCCGTCGGGCAATGGCAAGACACCATTTCGCCCTACTGATCGGCACTCCGATTCGCCCTCGTCCTGACGGTCGCGGCTCGAACCTCGTGAACTAGAAGCCCTTTACTTCTTTCCCGAACTAGAAGAAGACTAACTCTCCTTCCTCTTGCTACCAACACCCGCATCCCGAATGCTCTGAGCATCCTCGATCTCTCTCTATGGTCGTGGTCATCTCCAAACTACGAGTTCATGTCCCGAGATGGTTACTACAATCTCGCCCGACCGGACAACTTTAACCCATTCTCGAATCTCTTGACCTTGGCCACATCTGTGGCCACATAGTCATCACTAAAATGTGTCAACTCGGTGAATCTGGCCACATACTCCATCACCGCATCGCTCCCGCTTCTTGGGGATTTAGAACTCCCAGCCTTCGTGATGTCTCGCAAGATCCGAAAAAATACTTACCCAAGAACAGCCCCCAACTCGCCCCATGTCATCAGCTTCTAGGTCTCTAGAGGTTCAGCCTCAGCTTTCACCATACTAAGCCTTCACCCTGTACCGAACGTTACCTAGTCTAATCCCTAGCCATGTCAGAATCTCCATAAATTTCTAACACCTTCTCAATCTGCACGAACCAATGGTCTCAACCATCGACCCTCCTCCTTGCATCGCTCTGAGACGACGTGTCTCTTAAACCTCCTGGAAAGTTACCCTGACCTCTCCCCGGCTACCTACCGCACTAGCCTGCGCAATAGCAAACAGCCCGCATCCCTATACCTCAACAAAGGCCCGTTGTCAAATACTCGGTATGTCCGACCAGCACTCGCACGCCCTCTACATCCTCACCTCGACCAAATGATTCACACATGTCAAACGCTAGTTAAATTAATGCAAGGTCTCTAAGGAACAATGTACTCGAGACACTATTCATATATAGAAAACATTTATTTCATACACTATGTCCACGCATTTATAGGTAATACAAGACACACCAAGATATTAAATCATATGCAACAAAATTTTATTTTAGAAAATTTCATTTTAAAAGACTTTTATTTCATTTGGATTTTTTTATTTTATTTTTTTATTTTTGAAACCTCATGAACAAGGTTTCCATAAACAATGTCCCCAAACAAGTGACCAAAATGTTGCATTGAGTCAAAACTGGTCAAGTGCACCAAAGCACACTGCCCACTGGGGCGCACTCTGCGCCTGGGCCGCCGCACCGCGCCGTGTCGTGGGTGCTCGGGCCGAGTCAGACATCGTGGTGCACAAGGACCATGCTCGTGGCCCTCCCGGGCCACGTGTCGTCTGAGTCCCCGCCGTGTCATCGCTACCGGTGCACCGCGGCTCGCGAAGAAGGTCGCTTTTCGTTTCTGGCCACGATACAAAATTGTATCGCGAATTCAATCCATGCCACGACGCCTTACCACGCCACCGCGGTCAGTGCGCCGTCCGCCGCGGTCGCAAAGATGTCGCTACGTTATCGCAAATACATCGCGTTCTGCCGCGGCTATATCATGACCACCGTTGCCCTCGCCCACCGATACAATGCCTTGTATCGCGACTCGCTGCTCGGCGCTGAGCGCCGCTCCCACGCCAAGCAGCCAACATCACCGTGGCCCTCGATGGTCACAGTCACATGCAGCCCTACTGCGGTTGCGGGCCGAGTCCCGACCGCATCGTGGCCCTTGGTCAGCACTCATGCCTCAGCATATGTCATGATACACCTACCAGATCGTGACCCAAAGCCGGAAGACGGGGCAGAAATTTCAAATTTTCCCGAAGACAAATTTTTTTTTTCATCATTTTTTTTTCCCATTCTAACTATTGGAAAACCACCCAAAAAATATATATATTATTTTTTTTTCAGTAAACCAAATAAATTTATTAAAAATTATTTTATCCATTTTTTTTCCAGTTTTACACACTGTAAAACCTTTAAAAAAAAAATTCTTCACATCATCTCTTTTTTTTTTTTTCTCATGTAATTTTGGACTATTTGCCCAAAATTTTTCTTGAACACCTAAGGTTATATTTTCTCAACCTTAGTGTTCAACATTTTTCCTATGTTATTCACCAAGCATACAATTTCAATCACACATAGAACACACAATCCAATCACACATCATAATTCATTCCTCAAAATGCACAAAGGATGCATGATCTAACCCATGCCCCATCAAGCCCCTGTGTACTGCATAGCCTACGCCCGATACTGCCGCGGAAGCTGGCACGTAAATCCATACTTATAAACACACCCATCGAGCTCCCAAGGTAATCATTTACCTTAGCTCTGATACCAAGCTGTGACGCCCTATTCCCGGGGTCCGTTGACAACCTGTCAACCTCGGCGGACACAAGGGATGCCTGCAACCCGACACCACTATGAAAATAGACAGTCCCTTTCATATGAGCCACCTACAGACAAAACATGTCCTAACACTTACAATGACCAATAATGTGGTTCACATGAAGAAATAATAAATACTGGCCCTCGTATTAATACTACAAAATACATCAACTATATACACAAGCCCAGAGTTAATAAATTACTTTTTACCAAACATATATCAAAAATTTAGAGTTTTAATACATGTTATACAAAAACGAATACCCAAAGTCACAACCCGGCTTTCTTCTAAACGTCTCTGACGCCGTCTCCCCGTACACCTCCCGCATTTGAAATAAATGATCCCGACAGTGCGAGCAGCCCAAGAGGATAATTTCCTACATGGTTACTCTCCCCCACCTGTCAGCACACGCTACTAAGAAAACAATCACATCCAAGCAATTACATGAACCTACTCGAATGTCTACATGCCCAATCCCATGTCCCGAGTCCTCACCGACTTCCTCACATATGCCTAAGCCGAATGCGAGTAAAATATGCAGTTTTCAAAACAAAAGCTTTTTGTTCTCGAAACTCACTCACCGACCCTCTGCAGAAATACATCGACTACCTCCTCCGAGGCGAATTGCAGGATATTTTTCCGAAACAATCATGGTCCTCATCCAAGCGATCTGGCTTGACAACTCTTCACAAGGAATTTAAAAATCTTCCTTGAAATCTTCCTTTCACAAACATTTTCGCTTTTAATTTTTACTGCCATGCACTCACTCCTAATATTCTAGTATGTCCCAAATAAGATACGCGGGAATTCCATTTAATGTTTAATCCCAACAAACTCATGCTAATATATAAAACATATATATACTAACATAATTAATCCACATAAACCATGTTATTAAATTCACATTAATAACACCAAAATTAGCTCACATGGACTAATTAACAAACACAAGCAATTCATTTTGAATCACTCAACATCATAAAAATAACGTTACTATTCACATCACTATTCACATAAACAAGGAAACCCCTGGTCAGCACTATTCACTAGCCACAAGAATGCAGGATTTTCTCTGACGGCTCAAATGTTTTGAGACCGAAAACACAGCTAATCCAGCCCCAAAACATCCCCAACCATTTACATGGCTCTACCAAAAGACAACACAAAGAGGGAAAAGATCCTCACTTCTCGAGTTGTCTAACTCCAATTAAATCGCGTCCACGCCAGAACACTCGCTAGACGATTGTTTGCCCACAAGAACCGACCTTTTCCATCCGATTAGCCATAAATCTAAAGAGAAAGGAGCTCTTCTCTCTAAAATCACAACACTTCACCACGCCCATCTGTCTTACCCCCGCCGATTTTCTTCTCCATTTGAAGAAGATGAACACTATTTGTTTTTTGTTTTATTCTCATTAAAATTTGCAAGAATTCCCTTCATGTCCTTTTATATGATTTGACACTCAAGACAATCTACGCCGTCCATTTCATCATTCCTAATTCAGAATACGTGTCACAAGAGTACATGCAATAAAGACTTGCCACATCACATATATCTCAAACCCGCTTTTATGACACCCAATACCTTCCTGCATTTAAAAACGTGAAACTCCGACTATTTCGAAATTCGATGAAATTCAACGTGTTAGCTAGATTTCACGAGACAATTCCAACGGTGAAGTCCGTTTCATCATCCGAAATCTAGAAAAATTTCAGATTTTTACCGAAATTACCATTTTGCCCTTTTTCAAAAAATTGAAATTTTCCTTGGGTCTTACACCATCAAGCATGGCCATTGTGAAAGATCATTATTCATCTTGCGAAAGTTGCACAGGTTGTAAAAGCTAGGTATTTTAGTCACAATGTTTCATTTATGCAAAAAAAATTTCCTTCAAGTACTTGATAAAACGATTTCTCCAACTTCCGAGTTGTGCATATTATGTTGCACGAGATATGTCAAATAATGTATAATTAGTTTTCTACCCATACAACCACATCATTAATCCAATCATTCAGGAGCAATGGAGTTAGATACTTATACATGGAGGGAGACATTTTTCCATTGGATTTTCTAGGTCTTTAAACATTTTGATTGATATGTTTTTTTATTTATTTGAGAAGCTTTTGAAGAGAATTTGGGTAGAGAAAACCATAGAGCTCAACCTCATCATAGAATCAAAAGTGTATACTTGTTCACTAATTTTTCATGTTTAAATTCCTCCTTAATCAATATCTACCACCTAGCTTTTAGGACTTAATGTTTTTATTTTCTCACAATTTTATTTAATTTCATAATTAAATTAATATTCTAAAAAATGTAATATGTTTTATGGTTATACAAAATATCAAATAATATATTTGAAAGACTGAAAATACTTTTTAATTCTTTAAAAAAAATATTTCCTTTTTATCTACTCAAAAATAAAATCAAATAGTTTTTGAAAAATAAAAATAAACTATATTTTTTTAAATAATGATAAATTTTAAAGAAATTAATAAGGACAAGAAAATATTATTGTCATTAAGTTTTAGCATCTATGATTCTTTTTGACATCTAAACACTTTACTTATAATGTATTAAACAATTAATTTAGTTAAAATGTATTAAACAATCACCATTGGGACTCCGGACTCCAGACTCCTCCACCACATGAGCTAGGCATGTGACACCCCGACCCGGGGGTCAACCCGTGGAATACATGTAACCATTGAATGTCTCAACACCACAAAACGAGTGTCTCTCTACCCGAGACTCAAACATAAGTAAAAATGGTCGCGTCGGGCCTATACATCTATACTCACCAAACTATAATAAACTATATCACAATAGTTTCAAGAGTTAATTACACTCTTATACAAATATGTTTCAATCAGAATATCTCATACATGTTTTACAAAAACATATAATCAAAGCCACATGTCGGCTTTCTTCTCAAAAGCAAATTTCAGTGAGCGTCGCATTCCGAATACTCCCGCACTGCAGTGGGGATCCCACAACAGGGTGAGCAAAGCCCAATAGTGATAATATCCTACGAGGGTTGTTCCCCACCTAAGTACTCATGAAATGGTAAACACACACACTCAAGTGAATTCATGATTTCTACTCGAATGTCTGCATGTCCAATCCCATGCCTCGAGTATGACGCCCCTATCCCGGGGGTCCCGTTGACAACCCGTCAACGCGCAGAAACCTGTGGATATCAGGTGCCCCGATATCACACTCACATGTCTCATATATTGAGACCTATTCCTGTATAATTTTTCTTACAAATAACCCATTTCTTATAAAAATTCACAAGAGTTTGATGTACAACTCTTATACACTTTTTACATGCCAAAATTTATTAAAACTATATTATTCTAATATATTTTACAAAATGCGTCTCAAGGCCACAACCCGGCCTTCTTCGTACTCACGACCTCGAAGGAGCGTCGTCTTCTCATGTACCTGAAAAGGGGAATCCCACGACAAGGTGAGCAAAGCCCAGTAGTGATAATCCCCTACAAGGGTTACTCCCCACTTAAGTGCTCATGCAATGGCGCAACACAACACCCACATTCCATACACTTTACAATCTACACATGGAATGATTTATGTATCATGCATGAGATGTCTTGATGCCCATATCCCGAGTCATCATCGGCTCCTCACATGCCTATGCCAGTGTGACAACCGCCACTGGTAAAGTATTCACGACACTATGGCATCGAGCCCTTATCGGCTCACTAACACCCAATGCAAGTGTCAATGGGTAACTAATCCCGAGTCAATCCCGACTACTATCACCCAACTCGAAGTCTAAGTGATAACCATGACCGTGTCTTCGATAACGTACTTTTCTACCACGCGTTGTGTCTCTTATACCCATACGTAACTTTTAGATCATACCTGGTCTCTTACACCCATCACGTAACTTTCTCGGATAATATCTGTGCCCTTACACTTTTTACAAAACTTTTCTGATGATACCGTGGGTCTCCTTGCTACACCTAAATTCGCCAACACACATTACTTGCCATTTAACGCTTCTTTACACCCGTGAGTCTCTCTACTCTTGACTTCTCATTCCATTTTCCGAAAGCTTCACGACCCATTCACCAACACCTATGAATAAACAATACCTCATGCATCCACACCCTCGACTCCACGCGATGTACCCGTGCATATGAAATGCATGATGCCAATACATTTTCCTTCATGTTACATGTATATATGAGTGCTACATGAACATTTACATACCATGGATAATTATAATTGATACATATAATTAACATCCATATATAACCCATGTTAATACTTCAATGGCATACATTAACATGTTGTTTTTTACATTGCATGTTATCTCAAATAGTTTCATAACACACAACAAGGTCACAATTCGGGACTCCATCCAATGTGGTACCTCACTGGGGCCCCTTCACAACACAGAACCTGCCATCCCAATCATCCATACAACATCAAACAACCATAAAACCTAGAAACTTTAGCTTCGGGGCCAAACCCCAACCCACCATGGGCCTTAGGATCAGGTGAAACCTGGCCATAGAAATCCTTCGTCCTTCGGGCCCCAAGTTTTGGAACTAAACCATACGGCCTCTCGCGGCCTCCCATGCATGCACTCATACCATACCCAATATAATAGCCTACAACATGCCATGCAATGGCTGCGTCATATCCTCGGGTTATTCACCTCTACGATAACCATGCACCCCAGATTGGGGCTGTGAAACATGATTTTCAAGCAGGTTATGATCACCTAACACATGGCTGGAATCTCGACCACCAAGCCATAGTCCAAGAACACCTAAACTAGTTCTGACGAAGAAGTTAGATCATCCAAGTCGAGGCTCACACATGAGCAGCCACCCCACCCGCCAACCCACCCGACCCGCCCCGACCGACCCTCGCTCTCGCCTACCGCCCCGCACCCACCGCCTCCACAGCACACGGCTAGAATTTGTGACCAACGGGCTTCCATGTAGTTCAAGAACACCCAACCTGAGTTCGAACTAAGAAGCATGACCTCTCCTCAAGCTAGGAAATACATAAGCGTAGTCAAACCCAAAAACAGCTCGACCTAATCCTGGCCGAAGCCGATTCCCAAGCTGAATTCTAGTAACCTAATTCTAGCCGATTAGGACTGCTCAAGGTAAAAGGACCATAACTTGATTACATGTGAGAACCGAATTCGAGAAATCCAAAAGCCTAACATCAAGTTCACTAATGTGACTACACCTTCAATCAAGGACTCCACCGCCAAATTTCCTTTATTTCCCACCCAAAACCGCCTAAAGTCCAAGCACGTGTACTACCAATATGGCAAATTTTCCTCATGGTTCAAAATACAACCAAACATTCCCCTTAGGGCAAGACACCCAACATCGTTATTCATTTTAACTATAGCACATAAAAATGGCAATAATAAGGACACCATTGTCTGTAAATCATTCCCCCTGGATCGTCCGAAAAACAAATTCCTAATCTCCAAAGACACCATTCAAAGTCTTCGTAACTGCTCACACTCGCCACTCACTACCACACAACCCATGCCATTTGAATGGCTCCTTAGACAAAAGATTAAACAAAGCAGGAGAAAAATCCCTACCTCTCACAAATTTGCTCTAAAACTCTCCAACTCTAATTTGCGCGAAGCCCCTGGTCGCGATGATGAACTCTTCCTCTCGTCGCTTGAAAACGCCTACCGATCGTTAGGAAACTTAGAAAGAAGGAGTCTCTCTCTACAATTCCTCTCTTTCCTTCCTTCTTTCTTTCTCCTTTTTTTCCTCCCAAACCGGTTGCAAGCTGGCCGTCAAGGTTGAGATGTCCTCTCACTTGCCAAGTGTCAAGCTCTCATTAGCTCTTAGAATTACCCCTTATCCTTATCCACTCACTTTGAGATTTCCACCCAACCACATGGTTCCATGTGTCTTCTAAGGGTCCTACTTGAGCTCAATGTTTGACTAGCTCACAACATGACACATCTCATCTTGAGCCACTCAAATTTCGCTGCCGTCACGTCACTTTGCACTTCAAAAACGGAAATTCGACCGCCTCGAATTCACAAAATTCGGACGGTAGCTAGATTTCCTCGCGAGATCGATTCCAACTAGCTGGTCCGTTTCATCATCCGAGATCTAGAAAAATTCTTGATTTTTGACCAAAATTTACCGTTCTACCCTTCCTCAGAAATCTTGATTTTCCGGGGTTTCACATCAAGTCCTCACCGACTCTCTCACACATGCTTATGCCATGTATGAAAATCGTTTCCAAACAAAATATTTGTTTTATTGGTGGACAACCCTCCGATATAAATACGTTGGACAATCCTCCGAGGTGAATTTGTTGGATAACTCTCCGAAACAATTCATAGGCCTCTCCGACGTGAATTGTTGGACGATTTTCCGAAGACAATTCTTCTCGAACAACTTTCCTAAAAATTATTGACAACCTCTACGTACTAGTGAACATACTTTGATAATTTGTTGTTTGGACAACCCTCCAAAGTATTTCATGTCATGCACTCACACCTACTATTCTGTGGTGCCCCAGCTGCATACTTAAATGCAATACGCCAATTCACAATTCATGTTAATATTATCAAGCACGATATATTAACAAAAAATTAACACACAACAACATGTTATTCATCGTGCCAATAACACAAAAAATCTGGGCTTCACACTGGCCAATAGAAAATCCGACACCAATCCCTGCACCGCCCAAATCATCACAACACACAATCGTGACCACCCAAGGCGCCCCAACCCAACCTCAACCGGTCCGAACAAATTGTGGCCTCAAATTTCTTCGACCACCCTCGTGGGACCGAAACACACGACCTTCCCACTTCCTAAACACACCAACCATTTGTATGGGCTCTGGGACAAAATCCAAAACCAAGAGGTAAGAACCCTACCCCGATTTTGTCGAAACCCACAATACCGATACCCACGCATGCCTTTCGCAATGCGATCAACTTTGCTCGTCTGGCTGGTATCTCGACGACCGATCGCCGGAAAATCTGCAGCACACTCTCTCTCTAAAACCTCTCATTCCTTTCTCTCTCTTTTCTTTCTTCGTCTTCTCCCAAACCTATTAGTCAAGGTGATGCTCTCTCACTCGCAACATTAAGCTCCCATCGCCATCGGATTACACCTTTATCCCCTTATCCATCTAACTTGGGGATTCAATTCAATCCCATGTCATTACATGTCTTTCACGTCCCATTCAACTCATGTTTGACCTTATTCTTCACACGATTATCACGCAAGATATTCATTAACAACTCACACCAAGTGTCCCTGTGACATCCCAAGAGTTCGAAAAACGTGAAATTCGACCTGCCCCAAAATTTGACGAAATTAATGTCAGACTAGATTTGCAAAGACAATTCCACCATTTCATGTTCATTATTATCCGAGATCTAAAATTCCCATTTTGACCAAAATTACTGTTTTACCCTTTCTCGAAAATTCAGATTTTCTAGGGTTTCACAAGGCATATGGGCATGATTCATAGAATTTGATTGTGATAAACAATTTTTTTTTTTAAGTTTACAAATATGTATTATTTAATTTATATATATATATATATATATATAAAATTTTTTATATGTATTAAGTTACATATTTTCATTCCTATTGAAAAAAGACTCATTAGGTATAATATGAAATGTAAAAAAAAGTATAATATCTTATGATATATTTTTGGGAAAATACCAATTTAAATCCTCGACTTTATGACTCCTGTCATCATAACCAAAAGTTTTCTTAAATATATGTGCCTTCATTTTTAATGACACTTACCTTAGATATTCCTAACTATTAATACCTAACCTTGAGAATTAAGAAAATAAATTTGTGTTACGAATAGAAAATAAATTTGAATTTTTTAGGTTTTAGAAAAAATAAAATTTAATTTTAAAATTAAAAATAATAATTTAAAGTTTTTTTTATTTTAAAACAATTGAATTAAAATCTATAAAATATGAATTTACTAAATATAAATTAATTATTTAATTAAATAAAAAATTTAAAATTAAGTTTACAATTTGAATCAAATTATTAGTTCTGAAAGATAAATTCTGATTTCATGAATTAAAAAAAAATAAAATTCTTAAATTAAATATCAATAATCTAAAAATTCAATTTAAACACATTAATAAAAATTGTAATAGAAAATTAAAGACTATTTTTTTAATATTCAAATTTTATAAAAAAATTTATTCAAGTCAAAGTTATTAATTCATTTCTAAAAATCCAAAATTGGATTCTTTTTAAATCAAATTTTTAATTTAATTTTAATTAAATAATTAATTATCTTTGTGAATTAAAAATTTAATTGTGATTTGAAAAAATTGAATTTGGATTTTTAGAAAATTTGAGTTATTAACTTTAAAATGACTTTAAATATGTTTACTACCCATAACTAAAAGTATATTAAAAAAACTTAAAAATGAAAATCTTGAATCAAGAATTTAGAGAAAAAATTTCAATTTCTGAATATTAAGAAAATGATTATTTAGTTTTTTTATTACAAATTTTAGAAATGTTTAAATTATGATTACTAATTTTAATTAAAATTAATTTTTAATTCATAAAATCAACTTTTCCTTTCAAAAACTAATAATTTTATGCAATTTGCTAAACTTAAAATTCACATTTTTTTTATTTAATTAAGTAATTCATTTTTAGATTTAGAATATAAATTCAGATTTTCTACAATTTTAACTCAATTTAAAAATGACACTAATATTTTAATTTTTTAAAATAAAATTTATTTTTTTCTTAAAACCTAAAAAATTCAAATTTATTTTTTTATTCATAAATAATCGAATTTATTTTCTTAATTCTCAAGAGATTCATATTATGGTTAGGATAGATCTTTAAGATAGAAGTATCATTAAAATGAAAGTACATATATTTAAAATAAAACTTTTTTAGTTCCGAATGTAAATGACAAATTCCTAAAAGTTCAGGATTTAAATGGTATTTTCCCTATATTTTTTATTGAATGTATTATATAAAAATGTAATATTTTATATCCTAAAATACCATAACATAATCTTATCTAAAAACCAAACATCCTTTCAACTAATATTTTAAATTAAATTTATATCTTATGATATATTTTTTATTGAATGTATTATATAACAATATTATATTTTATATCCTAAAATATCTATAACATAATTTTTCTAAAAAAAAATGAACTTTCCTTAATTAATATTTTGAAATTAAAATTTATCTCCACCTACAAATCATCGCCCATAATTGTACCATGCTTATTTTTACTGATTAAAAGTAAGTAATAACTAATATATTTTTTAAACCTATGAATAATTATTGTTATATTCATTTTAATTGTTGCTTCCATATGTATCTTAAAAGAAGAATTAATGATTTAATAAATTTTTTATTTTTTATTATTTTTCGTTTTTAATATCACTCTCTTTTTTTTATTGTCATGTATTTTAATTTTAGAACATAAACGGAAAGAAAATCATTATTTATATTAATTATTTAAAAGTACAATATACATATATTGTTTGGAAGTTATTATTCGTTAAAGATAAAATATTTTGTATTATTATATAATTTTTGAAGAAAAGCATAAGAATAATTTGTATGACACCCCAAAACCCGGGGGTCCCGTTGACAACTCGTCAACCCGTGGAATTCCTGTAGATTTAGGGCAACCCGATACCACACCGTTGTATCCCATTTATCGGGATCCATATTTTCATAAAAATCGGGCAGAGTCTTCTTTGTTCGAGGAGCTCTACCTAATATACAACATGTATAACAATATATCAATGACTCATCCAAGGTCTCAACAGAAGTAGTAATGATCACACATGGTCCATATGTCCATAACCACAATATACAACTATATCACAAAAGTCCATAAGAGTTTATTAAAATACTCTTATACATAATATATATTAAAACGCCTTATCTCTAACATACACAAAATATTTATCAAAGCCACATCCCGGCTTTCTTCAAAATCACGGCCTCGAAGGAAGGCCATCCTCCAAGTGTACCACCCATACCGAACATGGTCCCATCGATCTGCGCGGAAGAATGCCCGCAGGGGTAACACCTGCGCGCTACTTCCCCACCTGTCAAGACACGCAATGCCATTTCATACATTCAAGTAAAAATATACACATTCCTACCAATGTCACATGTCACGGATGGCACGCGACTCATCCCGCCCCACGTCCCGTAGTCCCTCACCGACTCCTCACACATACATACGCCAAGTGCGAAAATCGCTATTTACGCTCCATCAAGTGACCATTTTTCCAAAACAAAAGCTTTTTGTTTTATAAATCAAAACTATCTCGACAAACTCGATATCTCACTGTTTTTTACCAAGTCCCGTGGTGTTTTTGTGGGTAATCTAATTTTCGTGGTCTTATCGTTGTGTTTCGGGCACACCTCTCGACACTTTCGCCAACTTTTATCGCCAGATACATATGTTCAATCAAGAATACTGGGTTTTTCACTCGACGGGTGATCTATCCTTCTCGCTATACCCAACACACGATTTTTCATTTCCTCTTTTTCTTTTCTTTTTTTTATGCAACCGTGAGATTCCTAGTCTGACGCTGGTCCCATTTATCTGAGCCCACCATCGGAACACCAAACACAATGTCGATTGTTTCAAAACTACGACTCACACCCATTTTATGCGATGTCTTCTGGTATATGCAATGCAAGATGTCATCAGATATTATATCACGCCACATACATAAATGAATGCTACATGGACAACACAATCCACACACCACTTACCGTCATTATGACAATCACATCACCTCGCATATGACTTCTATAAATCATTTCATTCATGTCAACCTATCATAAACATATATCAACATTCACATTCAACATGTCATTCTATGATCGCTAAATGACACGGGGGCAAGCCATGTAATGGCCATTACACACAATGTCACGCCCGAATCCACCTTGTGGGCATGATCACACTACCTCAAGCCTTCACCAAGGTCTGGGCAGCCAAGGAACGCACACTAACCTTTCAGAACTGATTGTCCACTACCAATCACATATTCGTAGCAACGCGTTAACCTTCTAAATTCATAAATTCTCCAAATTCAAAATTTCATGCCGATAAAAATTACTTCTAAATATTCAAATCTCAATTACGCATGTCATATAAAGTTGTTCATTATAATAATATTTTGAGACTTCAAATCTAACTTGTACTAATATAAGAAGGAATGTTCATCCAAGTGACTTTCTCAATTAACTTTCAAAACCAACATTTCACATAAACATTTAACTTACGAAGTTCAACACGATCCAACATGTTTCTCTAATCAAATCCTAATGACGACGACCCCAACTTAGCCATCACTCATCGCGAAACTAAAAGTACCAAAATATGTCAACGAATATGAGCTAAAGCTCAATAAGAAATACTAATACGCCTCATGGATTAAAAAGTTTTCAATCATATAACAAATAGGGAGATGTTTTTCATCAAAAACTTTTGATTCAAAAATAAGTCGGGAACATTAACAAAATATACTTCAAAACATTTCACATCCATTTCACTCCGCTTTCATATCAAATGTGATCCAAACAATTTCATATCAAATTTCATTCAAATGACTTTCATATCAAATCCAAAATCAACATATTTCAAATATATTTTTCTCTGGTCATCAAATATCACAGCCCAAGCATGTGGATCTTCAATGGCGATTAAACAAGAATCAGTTCTTTGGCTACGACTAGAATCAAACACTACTAAAATTAGTAACTCCTCTAACCAAACCCCTAGAGCTGTCGGGTTCAAATCACCCACATTCCCACCAAGAAACGGTGCCACAACTACATATTCCATTACAACGGGCCGACAAGTCAACTATTTATCCCGTCACAGCGGTTAAATAGGAAACAACTAAGGTTCTGCTGACAAGACCTAAATTCAATTTAGTCAAATATTTCATTCAAATTTTTAACATAAAACATCACATTCCACATTTTCAAACAAAACACCCCAAAAGTACAATCATACAAAACTATTTTTCATCCATGATAATCTAAATAAATAAAACAAGTAAAGCTTTTCATAAAACCAAGATTATATATAATTCAATTAAAATAATTTTCATCCTCAAATGAAGTAAAACAAACAATTTTCTTTTTTAAAAATCGCATTAATATCCCTTACACGTACATATATATAAAACACAATTTTTCAAAAGTTATATTGTAATCCCTTACCCTCAGTGAGCATCAAAATTTTGAAATATCTAATCCAAGAATTTTAATCAATGAAATATTTCTCCCCAAAATAATAATGAAGATCATCATCATTACTTATTTATTCTTAAAACTTTCCTAATTTGATATTTTAATAATTTTATATTATTTTTCGTTCACCTCAAACATTATCGTGACAACCTGCTCAAACGATAACTATCAATTATAATAGCTTTTACAAATTTTATAAAACTCATTCCTTTCTGGATCTTATTTTAATAATTTATTTATTTTTATGATCTTATCAAATATATGTATTTATTTCTATAATTACAAATAATTATTCTAATCAGCATATTCCTTATCTAATAAAATCTCAATCCTTAATAAAATATTTATCCGCCAAAAATACATATATTTAAATACTATCAAATACATATATTTATACAAAAATTCATGATTTTCAAATTTATCCTATTTGTTTATCAGTTATTTTCTTCAAAATTATCCTCAAATACTTTTTCATTCTCATACTCAAAGTAATTCAATATGACAATTACCAATCCTTATTTTATTTATTTCTTTTTTTTTAAGGAACGGTAGTGAAATCTAAATCTGACTCTTCAGTATTGATCTAAACTGAAAGAAGACAAAGAATCTACATCAAATAAATCTTAAAAATAAACGTATAAGATTTTACCTGTATAGTTTGTTTTTCAAAACCTTCTACATCCGAAAGTCGTACTGAAATTCTACCCGCCGAGATAAATTCAAAGAAGAATAAAGGATTTCCTTCTTATTCCAATTTATACTAGGTATCTATTAGAAAATTACCTTTACCCCCTATTTCATTGGGTAAATTAATTAATTAATTACTAATTGAATTACCATTATTATTTTCATAACGCTCTTTTTCATTAAAGTAATTAATTAATTACTAATTGAATTACCATTATTATTTTCATAACGTCTAATTGAATTATCATTATTTCCATAACGTCTAATCCATCATCATTATTATTTTCATAACCTATACTCAAGTAAAAATTCATGTCATTATTATTTTCCCAGAATTTATACCTATACAAATTCCCCGTCATTATTATTTTCCCTAACTTATACCTATACAAGTTCCCTTACTACATGATAACAATTCATGTCAACATATTAAAGACATACATCGACACCCAAACACGCCACTCTGGCCAAGCAACGACACTTGATCTCACACAAGCCAGGGCATAGAGATGCCCACAAACATTCCACACAATAAGCCATCATAGCTCACAAAATAGTTCCCGAACTTACCGTAACCAGTCCCCTAATAGTTCCCAAAATCAAGACAATAAACCATTAAACAAATTTCTTAAACAGAAGAGCCCCAAAACGGACTATAACTCGAGTTATGAGGTCCTGGATGAAGGTGGATTCAAAAATCCTAACATCAAGTTCTTAGATAGAGCTACAATTTCCTTTGAAGGATACTAGTCCAAATTCTCACTTTTCCTAACCAAAAATCGCCCCAAAAACTGACACAGTTCACCAAACAGTAAGGCAACCTATGGGCCTGCAAATGCATCACATAACTGGTTATGATGTCTAATTTTGGTGATTCAAAAGCCTAACATCAAGTTCTCAGATAGGAATACAATTTCCTTGAAGGATACTAGTCCAAATTCTCCATTTTTTTAATCGAAAATCAGCCCTAAAGACTGGACACTATATAGGGTCAAAACAGGGCACTATTCCCATAACCCATTATTTTACCAAACAGCCCCGTAGGGCAAAAAGGGTCAAACAGTCCCTTATGGCATTAAAACTCAACCAAACAACCCCTATAATGGAAAATAAATCAAAGTATGAAGAATTTCTACCTCTTGGAGCATAGGAAACACCGTTAGGAAATCTCGAAACACTTCCTAACCCAATGTTTTAAAATCGGATTCCACTATTGAACCTAAATGTTATCTGCTCACCTACGAACCATACGAACCGCTGGCCAAACCAATGATATCATAAATATATAATTTATATTTTTTAAAAATGAAAATTAAATTTAACAATTGAAAAACATATAATTTAATACTTATAATATTATTTATTCATAATTTAATTTCTATGAAACATATTAAACATAATAATTTTTTTAGGGAAAATAGCATAAAAAACCCCGAAATTTTGAAGATTTTAGTATATTGCTTTCAAATTAAAAATAGTATAAAAAACTCAACTTGATTGCCAGAATGAAGCCAAACAACCCGAATCTTGCCTCCATTTACAATAAAAAAATTTAAGTGCATGGTTTTTTATGTTATTTTTTTAGTTCGGGCTTAATATGCAAAATCCTTCAAAATTCAAGGTTTATTATGCTATTTTCTAATTTATTAAATTGAAAAGATAGAATAAGTATTTTTTTAAATAATAAAATTTGTTTTTGTTATAGTATTACACAAGTTGTGGTTAGCCTACTTGATCCAACAGGTTACCATCTTTTATGTTCTATAATGGATCATGAGTTCGATCCTCCGTTGCTACAAAAAAAAACTTTCTTTTTCATATGGAAACATCCTATCTTGTCCCACATCGGACAAGAATAAAGATGTACAAGCCTTTATAAGACTTGTTCACTCTTCTATCAATCACAGGAGCGTGGGTAGGACTACGTGTGGGATAAAGATGCATTAATAGTACGATTGGAACCGTTCTATTTAACTAAAACCACCCTGCTCGGGGCGCCTAGCTACTCAACCACCGGCTTATCTTTCGCTCAAGGACTCGCCTAATCAACCATCCAAATTTTTGAAGCTCAACCCAGACTAAACATGGGCCACGACGCTGAATTCCATCGAACCGGTTGATTCTGGCCCGCTTTAAAACATCGTCTCTAACTACCCGCAAATCCGATTTCCTCAAAATATCATCTTTTGGATCTTCGGTGAAATCTCTAATTTTTTGTGCCTATGTGTAGCCCTTGTCGAGACAAAGAACTTTAACTCTGGGCTCAATGATTTCCGACCAACAAAACCCAAGAAATTGTCGAAGGATTCTTTCCTCCCCTCTTTCTCTCTCTCTAACGCTTCCAACACATCTGATTTTGGGAGATATTTCCCCTAAATCAGTTTTTTTTTTTTTCCCCTTTATATTTCTCTTTGACAAGCCATCACGTCAGCCACGTGTCCTCACTTACTTGCCCATTGGCCAAACAATTTATTTCATCCCTACTCAAATTCAAATTATCTTTTATATAAAAATTTCTTTAAATTATTACCCAACTTTTAATATTTTCAAAACTCAAGCATCCATCGACACTGCTACATCGAAAAACACGAAAATTCTAACTATCTCAATTCAAACGAAATTCGACCAAAGAAATTTAAATTTCATGGTATCGATCTCCACCTGCAAAGCTCCATTTCACATCCGATATCTATAATTTTTTCAGGTTTTCAACCTGTACTACAACAACAAATTATAGTTTTGTCATTTTTCAAAAAAATTACATTTTTTTGGGTTTTACAATTTGGCAATCATTTAAATATTTAAAATAAAAAATAATGGGTTTCTTTGCCTCTCAATGTAAAAAATAAGTTGGCAGCTTTTATTTTTTGTGAAGATCTCTCTATTGAAGATGATATATGTTGGAGAAGCATATAACATTGGGAAATACTAAGAACATTTGGACCTAGATATGGAAGCTTTAGGTACTGAATTGAATATGCATATTTTTATGGCTTGTGAACCATGGGAGAATTATGTGTAACATTGAGAGAGTGAGGCGGGGGTTCACAGCTAATGGCCTCTGCCCCATGTGTAAGACTTGCTAGGAAAATGTTAATCATATCTTTAAGGAGTGTCCTATTGCTAATGATATCTGGAAAAGTTCGTTGTTGTCTAATCAAGTGCAACAATTTGAGAGTCTAACCTTCATGACTTGGCTTGAAGTTAATTTGAAAGGGAATGTGCAATGTCAGTATGTAGAGAAGTTAGAGTGTTGTCTTTTCTATCACCCTATGGTGGATTTGGCGCTTGAGGAATGAGTATGTTTTCTCTAATACTAATCACTTCTTGGGGGTATAAACTAGATTGGATAAAAAATCAAGTACATGAGGTTTCTGTCGCTTTTCGTCTATCATCTAGTTTTAGTGAGCATTCTACTGATTATGTTCTAAGGCCCCCTCCCCCGCTTATCATTGGGTAAAACTTAACACTAATGGGTGCTCAACACTATCGACAAACTTAGTATGAGCTGGGGGTTTAATTCGTGATAGCCATGGACATTGGATGAGTGGGTTTTCCCATAATATTGGCTCATGCGGTCCACTTGAGGCTGAGCTATGGGGGGTGCTCCAAGCTGATGCTAGCTTGGTTTAGGGGTTGCAGAAAAGTATTTCTTGAGGTTGATTATGAGGTAGCGGTTAGATGGCTACAAGAAGGAACTGTACCAAAAGTCCATATGACTAATCTTATTCATATGTGCAAGAATGAGGTTCACAAGCACTGAGATATTTGCATTAAATATATTTATAGGGGAATTAATGGTGTGGCAGACATGTTTGCTAAAGCAGGTTTGTAGGCTTTCGTATTATAGAAGAAATTCCGCCTAACCTGATGTCAATTTTCCAAGAGGATGTTTTTGGCTGTACTTAGCATAGAATGATTCATGTTTCTCGTTCTTAAGTCATTTTTATATGGGCTTCCACCCCACCCTTTAATTAAAATAATAATAAAAAAAAATCGATGTTATTTGTAACATCATACTTAAATAATTTTACTTGAATTATCATTTTATTCTGTTTTAATCTAGTTATTAACTTCCACAACAAAATTAACATTTACTTATAATGAAGAGAAGAAAAAGTTGCAAAATAAATAATAAGGGAAATTAATGTAAAGAAAGTGGTAATAAAATATAAATATTATGATTATTAACGTAGAAATGTATTTCAACTATATATAAAATAATCGACTAAAAACTGTTTAAATTAAATTTTAGAAAATGTTATAAGGATTAAGGTATTGCTATTCATTTTTTAATGAAAGAAAATTTGTTAAATAGAGTAAGAACTAAGAATTAAAAATTTTATTCCACTATTGCCTTAGTTAGCATCCTGTATTTGTTCATCTCCAATCTTTTGAAATTCTTGTCCACCTAATGGGGAAAAATAAAAAATTAATTAATCCAATATCAAAATTTCAATTTTACCAAAAAAATAGTTGTATAAAAATTTAAAATATGAAGTAAAAGTAAATTTTAGGCACAGAATAAATTACTTTAGATGCCAAAGGATTTTGTGCCATTGCATAAAAGTTGTATAATTAAAATTGGTTAAAAGTTATATATTTAATTTTTTATACGTATAAAAGTAAATTAATTTAAAGAAATTTTAAAAACAAATAAAAACAAATTATTAATATTGAATAAATAATAAGTTATTATAATTGAATCAAATGAATAAAAAATTAAATATTAGAGAATTGTGAATATAACAAGTGATATATAATAAAAGGATAATAAAAATACGCCATACAAAAAAGAAAAAAAAATAGAAAATCTCAACTAATTTTAAATTATATAAATATTGAAAAAAAATTAATCATTGTTAATACCCCATAATATTTTTTTTAAGTCATTCTAATTAATACATTATCAGCTTCTGATTTTATGTTTTTTTTTTAGCAATAAAAAAGGGAGAATTATGTTAAGGTGTTCGTATGGGATGAAAAATATAATAAATTTAAATTGAATAAGTATAAACAAGAAATTTGTCAAAAAAAAAAAAAAAGAAGGTATAAATATAGAATAATTATTAATTTTTATTGATTTATAAATTTTATTTTTATTAATTTGTAAAAACGTAAACGACTAAATGAAAGTGCAAAATTTTCAAATATAAAATTGAATAAATATATATTTTGATTTAATATTCTTTTTCATCATAAATTTGATGTTATATTTATTATTAATGGAAACTATTAAGGAAAATTAAAAAATAGGAGAGAAAATTTATAAAATTATTGACTAAAAGTAGCTTGAAATTGAAAAATTAAATATTTAATGAAAAAGTTTACTGACATCTCTTTAAATTAAAGTTTCTGTTTTTCTTAAATTTTGGTTTAGTAAGTTATATTTAAAACTAATTTTATAATAATAATAATAAAAGATGTTGGTAAAAATTATAAGATTTTGAGAATTATTAATATAATAAAATTAGTGTTAAGTATAACATAGAAAACACATATATTTAAAAAAAAATCTTAAATATTAAAAGATGTTGATGAACTTTTCTTTAAACAATTTTTTTTTCAATTTAGGTCTACAAATTTTTAGTAAACTTTAATTTTAGAAATTATTTTTATATTAATTTAAACTTATTTTATTTTCTATTTAATACATATAAAGTTTGCAAATTTTCTCTTTTCCTATTTTTCATTTTTTCCTAATAGTTTCCATGTAATCAATATAATCTCAAACTTTAATAATATTAAATCAAAATATATATTTTTAGTAAACTTTAATTTTAGAAATTATTTTTATATTAATTTAAACTTTTTTTTATTTTTTATTTAATAAGATATAAAGTTTGCAAATTTTCTTTCCTATTTTTCATTTTTTCCTTCATAGTTTCCATGTAATCAAATATAACCTCAAACTTTAATAATATTAAATCAAAATATATATTTCTTCAATCTTATATTTAAAATAAAATGAGCACTTTCCTTTTATTACACTGTTTTTATAAATTAATAAAAATAAAATTTTGAAATAGATAAAAATTAATAATTATTTCATGTTTATATACTTGTTCAATCTACTTTTACAATAATTGTCACACTGAATGACCTATCTAATTGGTGTCTATCTTCTATGTGGCAGTTGATGCTGACATATGAGGGGTATTTTGGTATTAAAAATGAGGGTTTAGTATGTTTTTATTATTTTGTTATACAGGACACATATTTTAAGTTTAAGGGTTTTTGTTTATTTTTTTATTCTTTTTGTGCTTGCTCCATGGTGCCTTAACACGATTCATTCAATTAAAAACCTAAGTATGAGTATGTAATATACAAAAATAAAATATTTTAGATGTAGGTTGAAGCGAGATTTGTACATTTAAAGAATGGACATAAATTTTTTGAAGAAAATAGAAGGGGCTTAAAAAGGTTAGTAGAAAAAAAAATACACTGTTTTAAAAATTGTTTTTCTTTAAACTGGTTGTAAAAGAGGTCAAATCGGCGGTAGAACCAGTCAAACTCATTTATAATTATTTTTATTTTTAATAATATATTAATTATCTATTTATGACCGGTACAACCATTGTTCGACCGTCAGTTCAACAAGTGAATCGTGAACCAATAAAATTTTTGGTTCAATTATCGGTCCGATTTTTTAAATATTGGGAAAATATCTTAAAACCAAGATTTAAAAAATCAACTTGTTTGTTTTTAAAAAGTGTAATTTAAAGAAAAATGTAAAAAAAAAATTCATTATATTTGATTGTCTTATAAAAATAAAAATTATATTACTAAAATTATTTAAAATTTATATATTCATAAAATATTTAATTTTATATAGATAAATCAAAATTATATAACTACAATTATTTAAAAATCATATATTCATAAACCATTTAATTTTATATAGATAAATCAAAATTATTTCCATAAATTTTAAAATAAATAAAATTATTTTATTAATTTTGACTATATAGTAAGTTAGTAACATTTAAATCACATTAGTAACAAAAATCAAATATTAAAGGCATGTGTAATAATGAATAATTTATAATAAAAGATTGATAGGGTTTGAAAAATGGGCTCGCAGACCCACTCGCCAAAACTCCAAAGAAGAGCACAAGTGGCCCATTGAAGCACTCGTGCCTTGACGCCAAAATTTCGTAACGGCGCTCATTCGCACTCCGCCCAAAGGCCTACATGTAATCGGCAGTTCCACATTCGCAAATCAAAATAAATCTCATCGACAAGGGAATAATAATCCCTAATAAAATATTATACCGCAATCCAATAAATCTCACCACAATGAAATAAGATAATTCACGCATATAAAAGCTCATCCCCGCTTGATCGCTTCCTGATCCCCTGAATGAGGAAGAAGGATGATTCTAAATAAACTATTATGTCAATATCCCTAATCAAATCCGATACCGATAAAAGCAAGAAATATCTCGTCCAATGGGAAATAATCCTAATCATCATCCAACTGGGAAAAAAAATACTATAAAATATCAGCCACCCACTCCGCGAGTACGCAAAACATTCGCCTCTACAGCCTATCTTTTCTCTCAGAATCGACTTAGTATCTGAGCGCCACCCATTGCCCCCCGCCGAATCTCTTCTCTTCTTTCTTGTTCGCAGGAGTGCCACATCTGGTAGCTAGCCCACCTCAACAAATAGAATTTCAATTTCGCTTCAACGACCCCAAACGCTTCCAAATTTCGCCCGTTGAAAACAAAGATTACTGGCGCCACACTGTGGGAACGACGCCTTTGATAAATAAAGACCGATTTCTCGCCATCGGGACAGACAACTCGAACATAAAGAAAAGAACGTCAATCCACCAGCGACGCAGATCCGCCAGACGCGACAAACAGACTCGCGCTGCTAAGCAATGCAAGCCAAATGCAAGCCAACACGAACGAGGTGGAGGCGTCACCACCAACCAACGCCGATAGAGAGCGAGCAACCCACCGTGCAAGATGCAACGCCCACGGAGGCACCGATGCTCTCGGGTGAAGGTCACAACTTTCCTCCTACGGCGGCAACACAATCTCGACATTCCCAGGTGCCAAATGTGGCTAAAGTCCAAATGAGCTGTGGCATGAATTCGCTAATCAATCTGGAGAGGAGTGGCAACGGCAACACCCTGAGGGGCATGTCGGGGAACGAAGAACTCACGCCATCCTCGCAGCGGTTAGGAGCAATCATCATGGGAGCAAATTCAAGAGCCTCCAAAGAAGAGCTCACTGCAGGAAGGAGGTGGTAAGAGGACGGCTCGACACTCCATGACACCTTGGTGCAATGATGAGTCACCGCTCACTACGAGGTGTGCTCCACTTCCCCCTTCCAAGTTCAAATGCCAAGCTTAGCATTCGATGGTGTCGCAGATCCGGGCTGGATCATCTCAACACTTACAAAAACCAAATGGAGCGTACTGCATCAAAACCCCGTGCGATGTGTAGCCGCATTTACATAAAGGCCCGTACTGCCTAGTTTAACAGTTTCCGCCCCTCATCAATCCCCTCTATTCAGAGGCTATCCATCGCCTGCCTTCACTTCATCAGCCAGGACGTATAGAAAGCCAAGCTTACTCATCTATCAATCAAGTAGAGCTCGCAGAAAGTCCGAGGTCCTATGTTCAAAGGTTCAACGCAGTCTCTGAAGGTAGATACTGACGAAAGTTCGCGATCAACGAGATTCACTGATGGATTAGAGCACGAAAGACTCATGTTTTCCATTCAAAAATCCCTGCCAAGCATGGTCGGTGTGCTCGCAAAGGTGAGAAGTACATTAACTGGCCAAGAGTCTCATATCCAAGAAAGTGAGCCCTCCACCCATAAAGAAAAAGCTGACAGATGTTTAATGATGACTGAGTCTCAAAAGACAAAGTGACCTGAGAGGTCCCCGAAGAAAGATGGAGAACGGCCCCGAAAAAGGCGTGGAAACCTCGTGAGATCGTCTGGCCCACCGCAACTCCAAAAGACGACAACGCATTCACCCTACGGCTCACCCCTTAACTGGCCGCACGCAGCGTCCCGCATCGGCGAATAAACGAACAGCCTCTGAGGCGGCTAACCTAAAATGGTCGACTCCCGCCACAAGAGACAACACCCGTATATCATAGTTCCATAGGGATTACTTCGCACCGCACAGATGATTGTATACAAACAAGAAGGAAATATAGAGACGACACGCGTGGGGTACTCCACGCCCATACCTCGAAAATCGCCTCAGACCGTTCGTAACTAAGCTCAAGCCAAAGAACACCACCACCTCGACAGACAACAACTCAAGACCAACAAATTTTCTTGTGGGAAATCCACGCGTGATCTCGTGAGGATTTGGTGTGGGAGTGGGAATCCAAACACAGAAAGCCTATTCACAGAAGATCGTCGCCAGAGATAGCAAGACAAGCAAAGAAGGTCCAAACCGCTCTACTCAGTCACATCCATAACGCTTCTTCATTTCATACCGAGGGATGCTAGCACCTCTAAGACTTTACCCTTGGTAATTCGAGCAGCCAGGGCTAACAAAACGGCCATCAGTCCTAGTTGACAAAGGAAGTTCAAATACATCATCTCACTACTTCACAGACGGGCATCGAAAGAGATATAATGGAACCCGTCACACCCATCCGCGAGACCTGAGAAAAGTATACTCAGCTCACTAAGGTCAGTACTCACCTCGAGATCCCCCCATGCCGTGCAACCTATCTACAAGAAGATTCCCGCTGTAGACGCATCCGCATATAATATGTCAGTTAGCGCACTTCCTCTCAATGTAATAAAACCATTCCTCCGCTTTACCACATGATGATCAAGTTTCCTACCGAATGAGTAGGAATGGTTCGAGAGACCAACGAGGTGTCAGTGGAATGCTACCAAGATCCATGAAGCAAAAACTGGGCTGACACATATCTCTCGATGAGTCGACACGCGCCGACGAGTGTTCACCCGACCCGAGCCCTCGAAGAGCCGGAACCTATACCGCTGGATGACGACCAACATCTTCCGCCTACACGCACCCTGGCCAATGCAAGACCTCAAAAGCCCCTTCTCACCCATTTTTCGAGATTGCACAAAGACGCCTTCGTGGAAGCAGCTGACATGGGAGTGGGAATTGACCCTACAAGAATTACCATGTGTGAACGTTAGTCCATCTTCGCCGCAGTCAAAAGAGAGGAGCTCACAGATGTGCAAAAGCGATCAACGAGGAGGTCGGCAACCTCCAAGCGGGCACTAGAGAGGTGTGTAAAAGCAAACTGAAGTGGCGACTTCAGACTGACTTCCACCGACATCAACAAGAGCGTGCCCAAAAGACACCCCTCTTCACGCTTGATCGACCCCACCAGACACCACTACCATGAACTCCTCAGCTTTATGGATGCCGTCCGGCCACAACCAGATCAAAGATGGACCCGCATGACAAGAAAAGACCTCGCTCACGTGGCGTGAACCCATTGTTATCGCAGGTGCCTTGGGCTCAAGAACGCATGAGCTACTCCACGAGCTTCAAAACAGGATGTCCATAAGGCATATAGGAACGACTATGGTGTGTACATAGATGACATGTCGTAGTCCACCATCGCTTTGAGCGCCCACATGGCTCATCCTGGTCCGAGCGTTCCGCATCCCGTGAAGTACAACATGAAACTCCAATCTAGCTAAGTGCGCCTTCGTGAGTATCAAATTTAAAATCTTGTGGTCGACAACAAACAACCGAGGAATTGAGGTAAATCCAGACAAAATAAAGGCTGTGCTCGACATGCCATCGCCCTCAAGCATAAAGGAGGTCCAGCGTCTGACAAGAAGGATTATTGCTTTAAGCCGATTCGTATCCAGGGCGAGTGATAAGTGTCAGCCCTTCTTCCAAGTTTTAAAGAAGGTCTTTCAATGGGATACGAAATCTGTTAGGTGAAGGATTCTCAAGATTTAAAACAGACTAGCCTCCCTCCATTCGTAAGCCCTGGTTATGGGGATTCTCAATTTATACTTAGTTGTTTCAGACTCAACCCAAGGCTGTCCCGTCTGGGACAAAGACCGAGTACAACACCCGCTTATTATTAGTACCGAGCTCTAAGAGAGCTATATGATCCAAGGATGGAAAACTAATCTGCATTAGTAACGCAGCTTCTGAAGCTCCACGCCTCTTACTGTGCTTTATACCATAGAAGTTCCAAGATAATATCCGAGTGAAGCAAGTGACAGCATAAGCCAAAGACCGAAGGCTTCAACACAATATAGAGCTGGAAGGAATAAGATATCGATATAAGCCAAAAACTGCAATAAAAGGGAAGGTTTTAGCAGATTTCGTCATGGAATCTAATTCACGAGCCCGCGAGAATCACCAAGCACCAACCCACCGCACCCATATGGAAACTTTCCGTAGACGGGCCACAAACGCACGCGAAGCTTGTTTCCGCGAATCCCGACCTCCTGCAATGAACAGGATATCGAGTATGCGCCGCATCTCTGGATTCCAAGCCTCCATCAACGAGGTCATGGCCGTCATACAGCCTCAACCTCGCCCATTCATTAGAAATTGACCACCTTAAGGTCCGCAAACACCCCACCCCAAAGAGTAAGACAAATAGAGCCAAAAGCTTAAGAATGATCCTGGCACTTCAAAAAGGTACAGATTACGTAAAACTGCCTCGGTCCAGTCGAGATATCCCCGTAATCGTAGAATGAACTCCCCGAAGCCGATGCTCGCAAAACTAGCGACAATTTCAATGAAGACCTCAGTCAACACCTGTCATCACTCGCAGAGCCTCTCGGCGCAAATCTGCGGAAGTTGGCCCAACCGGGTCCGGTACCGAGTCGACGGACCCCATTCGGGATTACATATCGCATGCACGCCTACCCGACGATCCGAAGAGCGTGTACCAAAATCGTGACGAGGTCGCCAGATTAACTAATCATAAGGAAGCCTTTACAAGCGAGGTTTCTTCGTATACCCATCCTTAAATGTATCAAGGGAAAAACACCGAATATGTGCTAAGGGAAGTACACGGCGCGAGCGCGGAAATCATATCTGAGCTCTGCATTAGCGTAAGGTCTTACAGCAGATACTATCGCCCACGATACTAAAGATGCTGGTTCTAATTTGGGCCGAGATGCAAGATTTGCCAGGAGCATGCTAAGATCTCACGCCTCCCATCCCGAGCCTGACATCAATTACAAGCCCCCGACCTTTCCAGTCAGCTGGTTTCACATACTGGACCTCTCGCCTCGGGAAGGGCTAATGTAAATTCATCATCGCTGTAGTAGATTACTTCACCATGGGCTCAGGCAAACCTTTCGCTACAATCACATAACAAGATACGACTTGTGTGGCGAACCATCATATGCGTGCTCATCCCAAGAGCCCCGTATCGCATAAATGGAGCAATTGACAACGCTAAGTTCGTGGATTTGCGTCGAGCCCAATTGAACACTATTATTCATCCTCAAAGACATCCGCAATCTAATGGTCAGCAAATGAGTCACCATCGAACTCCTTAAGGCCGTATCACACCAAATTGAAGATCTTAAAGCGTAAATGGGTAGAATACTCCCCGAGGTGCTGGCCCACAGACTACGCCAAGAAGTCAAGAACTCCAGAAACCCCATCTCATTCTAGCCTCGCGTACCAAAACAAGAGGCTCTCACTAAGCTCCAAGTTAAAGTCCCAGCTGACCGAAATACGATAGTGGACACAATGACGAGGCTCTCCGCCAAATTCGACCCCAGATGAAAAGCGTGAGCAGTCCAAGGCGCATCAAGATTACCAAAGGAAGACTAGCGAGATATTATAACCAAAAAAGTCAAAACCCAGAGCTGGCATGTCGTGTGACCTAGTCTTCAAGCTCCCCGCCAACAAGGAAGAATCCTAGCAGATGGAAAACTAGGGCCCCAATCTGTGAAGGCCCCTACATCATATTCACATCGCACTACTGTGCAACATGAAATTCCGCACAAAGTTGGAGGGAAAAATTTACATCATGTTTTGAATGCGGAACACCTTAAGCGTTTTTAGATTTAGACTCTAGGTTTGTACCTTAAATTAGCATTATCAATTTTCGACATGATTTGAGCATCGTTATTTTGTATTAGACGCCCCAAATGCTTACATATTATGCTCGAAAAAATTACATACAAATGTAATGTGAAAGTTCATGGTCAAAATAGGAAAATTCTCTTATTCCAATCAAATTACACTCAATTACAATCAAGAAGGTTATCTAAGACACTTTAAGTACACACAAGACGCAGCTTCCCAAAAAAAAAAAAAAAAAGCCTGTAAGCAAGGAGCAGGAAAGGAAAACGAGATGAAAATAAATGGAAGAAAGGCGTAAAGGTGGAAAAGAGAAGAAGAAGAGGTATAGATGGAAAAGGGGAGAAGAAGAAAATGATGGAAAGAGCTCAGGCGAAAGAAAAAAAAAGGAGAATGAGATGTAAGAAAAGAAGAAAGAAAGAGTAGAATGAAAGAGAAGAAGAAAGAGAAGAAATGAGAGGAAGAGAAAGAAGAATGTAGCTGCAGTAAAACGACACAGTTAAACGTGACCGCCTCTCCGACGCATTCCCTAGCACGGCTGGGGGTGGAATAAACATAACCCCATAAAGTGAGACTAGTGGAAAACACAACTCCTGACAAGCAGAGGTCCAACAAAGTCGAACCGTAATCTTCAGTGGATCCCCATTAAGACGCATCAAGCTTCACGCCCATTTCAAGCAGATCTCGCTACGCACCCGTAAAGGGCAGAATACCCGGGCGTATAAACCCCATAGCAAATGAAGCCGCCATTTATAAGAAGGCTAAAGCACTCTAAATTCACGCAATCAAGCCTAATTCCATGAACCAAGATTAAAGACACTCGCTTTCCCAAAAGGAGTCGAATGGCTGGCACGCGAACGACTCACGACCGAGTTCGATGACTGCGCAAAGAAAATTCTGGGGAGCCGGCGAGCTCGGGGCTGAACCCATAGCTCAACGCCGGAGCCCAAAGAGCCCGCCGACGAGCTCGACCACAGACAAAAGCCATGCAAATTCCTAAGAGTCGATCGCCTAAAGCTTTCAACCCACAAGGCCCCGCCCTGCAGCCTAGTAGCTTAGATCAAGAGCTCGACTACCCCGCATGCTTCTACGAACCTAAGAGTTCGGTTTCAACAGTTTTCAAACTTCAAAGGCCTCGGGCCATTTTGTCTCAAAGAAATTAATTTGACGAAGTTCGACTACTCCGCACATGCCACGTGAACCCAAGAGTCGATCGCCTCAGCGCTTTCACCCTACGGCAGCCTCTACCGGAGCTCCAAGAAATTTCAACACGAGTCTAACCACTCAGAGACAGCCACGTGTTCCTAAGAATCATATCAGACAAGCCAAATTTCACAAGGCCTCAAATACCTGAGCCCAAGAAATTGGGCCAAGAGTCTCGACCACTCGCACAGCCATGCAAATTTAAGATCGGGCTTCAACAAAGCCAAATTCCCAATAAGGCCTCAACGCCCCTGAGCCCAAGAAATTTCGCCCTTAACGGAAGTCTGACTACTCGTATAGGTCACGTAGTTTAAGAGTCGGGATTACCAGCTTTTCAACCTACAAGGCCTCGCCGGAGCCCAGAAATTCGCTTTGACGAGTTCAATACCCGCACAGTCACGATCCTAAGATCGATCACCAGCTTTGAACCCACAAGGCTCAAATACCGGAGCTCGCCAGCCTCTCGCCGCTTGATCGAGCTCGACCACTCCGCACAGCCACACGTTCCCAAGAGTCGATCACCAGCCACCCACGCAGCCTCAACGCCCGAGCCCGGAAGAAATCGCCGACGAGTTCGACCACTCGCACAGCCACGCAACCCAAGAGTCGATCAGCCTCAGCTTTCAACCCACAATGCCTTATCGCCCGGAGCCTAAGAACACTTCAGTCGACGAGTCTCACCACTCCATAGGCCACGCAACCTTAAGAGCCGACCACCTCAGCTTCAACCCACAAGGCTCTGCCAAAGGGGTCTCTGAGCCCAGCCAGGCCTCGCTTTGATTAAGCCTGACCACTCAAGACTGTGCCACGCAGAGCCTCAAGAGTCGATTAGCCAGCTTTTCACCCACAAGGCCTCGGGCCGCCTCGAGCCTAGTAGCTCAGCCGACGAGCTCACTACTCTCCACAGCCACAGCCTCAAGAGTCACTACCAGTTTTTCACCATAAGGCCTCGTCGCTCGGCCCAAGAGCTCGGGCCTCGACGTGAGCCCGACTACTCTCCACAGCCACGCAACCTAAGAGTCGGGCCTCTCGCCAGCCAAATTCACGGGCCTCGCCCGGGAGCCTGGGGCCAGGGCTCGCCTTAAAGAGGCCCGACTACTCCGCACAAGTCACGCAACCCAGAGTCGATCGCCAAAGCGGTTCACCCCATAAGGCCTCAACGCCAGGATCCCGACAACTCAATTATGAGAGCTCAACTGCTCAACTCTAGCCATATAATCTAGGAGCTGCTTAGCACAGACGCTCAACTCAGGCAATGTAGCCAAGAAATTAATTCAGTTCATGCAGAACAACGCGAAATGCATAAGTAGAGACAGAAGTGATAAAAAATAAACATTTATTAAGGAAAATGCTACATACGTCCTGGGTCCCAGGCCTAGCAAAAAATAAATAAGACAAAAATCGACATCGATATGCACCAAAGAATCAGCATCGAAGGAGGAGCAAGAGGCAACAAAGGAGCGGGCCTCGCCGGGGTGTCCTGGGCTCTCTAGAATAGTCACAGAGAGGGATTCCCAGCCCTCCTCGTCGTTGTGGATGTCAAAGTTGAAGTCCAGCCGAGGTAGGCATTACCAGCCTGGTCTCCAAAGGCAAGCCACCCAGAAGCCCATCGAGTACAGGCCTCATCCCTCAATCCTCCTATAACTTCATCCCTACCGAGCAAACTGTGAGTTATTTGTCGATGAAGATCCCCACGCGTTCTTATGGCACTCTCGCCAGCGCGTTCGCCGAAGCTCTCAGAAATTCAGAGGCCTCACGACGAGCCCCATCTAGTAGCGCTGTCTTATCGCACCATCGACCGCGCATGTCTCTCATAGTTTTCCAGATCAGTCACTGATGTAAGAAGCTCATCCATAACCACCGTTCATACTGGGCGATCGCAACCCGTCCCTAGCCTCTAGCAAGTCATTCAGGTGTACCCGCACCGGTCTCCGAACTCCTCCCGGGCCGCCTTCGCCGCCCTCAAGCTATTTCCCTGCCTCATCTACCTCTACCGCGAGCACGCGGCCGACATGGTGTGCTTCAATCAGATGGCTTTCCACCGCTCCTGGCCATATGTTGCACTCCGACCCTACAACAAATTACAAGGAAGCCACCCGCCAGAACCCGGGCGCCAAGACGCCTCGCTTAGCTTAGCTCGCCAAACCCTTCAAATGAGTAGCCACCGCTACATCCAACGAGAATCAATATCCAACTAAGATCAACACTTTAACCTTAATGAAACCAGACACGACAAGATACGTGGAACTTACATAGGCGACTGGAGGATTGTGAGCTAAAGCCTCATCAACGGGCAACACGCCCGACTTCGAGGTCGAACCCAAGAATGGACGACCGCTACCGTCGCTAGTTCGTATCGAAGCAAGGAGCCGCCATTCCGCTAGTTTCGAGTCTTTCCTCTTCAATCCTTCCGCCCTGAAGCGTGCCTAACACTCTTCTCGCAGCGACCTGGGATGCTGACGCATAACCGCCAATCTACCGCTCAACGACCCTACCTTAAGGAACCTTCTTGAGCCTCCCTCGCAGCCAGACCCGCAATCCGGGCCGTTGACCAAGACTCTTTAGAGCCTTCACCCGCAGGCGATGAACTCCGTCTGACCTTCTGACACGGGTAGATCTGAGAAGAGGAATGCCCCACTCTGTAACCTTTACCAGCCGACCGGGATTTTTTTTCAACTGAGTCCAAGGTCTTCCCGTTTCATGCTGCCCGGCTTCCAAGACAAATACTCCAACCGAGCCGTAATCCTCCCGTGGGTTTGGCACGGAGGTCCCGGAGGGGAGAGAGACTTCATGGTGGGCTGAGGCGAAGGCCTCAAAGCAAAGAGAGCTATCGACCTCGAGCCTAAAGCGGTACGTGAATATCCGACCTGATCAGCTCAACGTAAGGACGTGGAGGACACTTAGCCAACGCCAGCGTTATGGCGTTATCCTCAGGGCTGAGATTGGGTCGAGCACCTGAGAGGCACTTGAACAATGCAGAATTAGAGATATCCAACAACCTCATACAAGTTATACCAAAAACAAAGCAACACTCACGCAGATTGCTCCGGTGGTCCATAAACCGTAACGCCCAGGTGTCGCCCTTGTCAAGAGAGGATTATATTCCCACTGGCGGTCGCTAACAGCATAGCTGCCTTCCGCAGTCTGTGGGAAAAGGGAACGGAATCACCGTGAGGAGCCAAAGACTCGAAAAATAGAGGAAACCTCGCGGCTTCCTTCGTGACTAAAAAGTATAAAGGAGCAAAGCTATGCTGGGAACACCGAGCCCCCTGTCCCTAAAGAAAACCAATAGACCAACCAAAATACCCTAGCCATTGGGCGAAAGTTGAGAAGGACAGACATTGAAGTGTTGCAAAACCCCTTTTATGAAGGGATGCAGAGGGAAGCGAAGACCATTATCGAAAGCTACTTCAAAGAAGCATACCATCTTAGGTACGGAAACCACATAGGAGGTCAAAACATCAGGGGACCAGACTTGGACGCCAAAAGGAGAATGCAACGCCTAGCAAAAGTGGCCCCATACAAGGGACCAACCTCTAGGCCCTACAAATCCAAAGCAGCATGCTAAACGACTGATTTAGATATTCCGACCCCTGTGATACTTAACTGCCCAGTTCTCCCTTACCCTGTCTAAGGGAAAGCACCCCCTGGGCATCTCAAGATCGACTCACTGGCCAAATGGCTCCTGAGGCATCGCTGGCTCGTCTGCAACCCAGCAGCCAAGAGCCACCCAATACGCAGAGAATAAGAGCCGACCGACCCATGGTGTGATAGTAATGGGGAACGAACTCTGCACCTAACCCTAACGCCTCGACGTATCACCCAAGAGAGAAAGACACAGCGGTCCCAGGAATAAAACCGGAAAAAGCTATTTCAGGAAAGACGCCAGAAAAGGACTCTGCACAAAGGGGTCAGATGGAAACTAAGGAAGAGGGAAGTCCGAACTCGCGTGCTAAAGAAAAAGTTTCAAGATTGTAAGACAAGATGTATGATGTCTCAAGGAAGAAACAGAGGAAATTGAAAGAAGCTGAGATATGAGCTTAAAACCAAAGAGTCAATATCGTAGGGCGTATGACGGCACCAAGCCTTAACTAACCCAAACTCGAGCAAACACATGGAAATCAGACTCGACACGAAACGTTACGTGCCCTCAGCCCACGCACAACCGCACACAAGGGTCAAAAAGAGGTCCTGACAGGTTGGGCGCAACCATCACAGCCCACTCGCTCAAACCCAAAAGAGGCGCGCCCATTGAAGACTCGTGCCTTTAACGCTTAGCCCATAATGAAGGTCTAACCACAGCCCCCAAAGGCCAAGCATGGGTAATCGAGAAAGCCCACATTCTGCAAATCAAAATAAATCCCATCGATAAGGGAAATAGAATAATCCCTAATAAAATATTATCCTGCAAATCCAAATAAATCTCACCAATAAGGAAAATAAGATAATTCACGATATAACAGCTCATCCTGCGGATCAAGCCGGATCCCCCCAATGAGAAAGAAGGATGATTCTAAATAAACTGCTCTGTCTAATCAAATCCTATACCGATAAAAGCAAGAAATATCCCGTCCAATGGGAAAGAATCCTAATCTTCATCCAACTGGGAAAACATATACTATAAATACTAGGCCACCCTATCGGTGAAAGGTACACAAAAACATTCGCCTCTAAGGCGCCTATCTTTTTCTCTCATGTAGAAACTAACTTATACTTGAGCTGCCACCATAAGCCCCACGACCCCTTTCTTCTTTCTTGTCTTTACAGAGGAGTGCCACATCCAGAGGTTCCAAATTGCACTCAAACAGCCACTTCAAAATCTCACCAACGACCCTCAAACGCTCCAAATCTCACCCCAGGCTTGAAAAACAAAGATCATCAAAGATTAACCAAAAAATATAAAACAAACTGATAAAGTGGGTGGGTTGAAGATAGGTTAGATAGGGGTCCAATTAAAAACTATTCAGAAAATTTTCCGACTAAAATTATATTATTTGTTTTATCAAAATCTATTCTCAAGAACAATTTAAAATAAAAGGGAACCAAACACCTTAACATAATTCTCCTTAAAAATAAGGAGTTTAAAAGGAATTTCTAATAATTATTTTATAATATTTTCGCTTATTTTCAATAATAGCTTACAGGACGCCTCATTTCTCTAGGCCCACTGACAACCCGTCAATTAAATATTTTAACATTCTGCAACTCCGACACCACTCCATTGAGTCCCCTTTCCCAAGACTCAAGATTTAATGAAAATCGGGCAGTCTCCTTTGTATGGGGAGCCCTACCTAAGATACAACTTGTCCCAACATTGTACAACGATCACACCAGGTCCACATGTGAGTAAAACGCCACTCGCCCACGATCAATACTCACAAAAATACAACAACTATATTGCACAATAGTTCAAGAGTTATTATATTACTCTTAATCAAACATTATATCGAAATTTAGCATTCTAATACATGTTTTACAAAATGAATACCAAAGCCACAATCCGACTTTCTTCTAAAAAAAAATTTCAATGAGCTGTCGTCCTCCCGTACACTTCGTAATAAATAACGATCCCTCGAAAGCATGAAAGAAAGCCTCGCAGTTGATAATCTCTATTCATATTTCCCACCTGCGCACATGTGTAATGACAAATCAAACATACTCAAACAACATTCTACTAACGCCTACATATCCAATCCCATGTCTAGAGTCCTCACCGACTCTCTCATACATGCCTAAATCGAATGTGAGAAAAATACAGTTTTCAAAACAAAAGGTTTTTGTTCTCGAAAACTTACTACTGAGTTTTGGTAAATATATCGACAACCTCCGGTAGGGAATTGCCGATAACTCTTTGAAACAAGCCAGGTCGTACCGGTATGAATTGGCTTGACAACCCCAAGTGCAATTATTCGAAAATCTTCATTGAAATTCATTTCACAACCATTTTCATATTTTTCATTTTTGTGTCATGCACTCACACCTATCGTTTCCTAGTACGCCCCTAGCAAGATACGAACGCATTGATGTTATTTCCAAACAATTTACGCTAATATATTTTACACGATATATTAACAAAATTAATTCATATAATTCATGCTATTCAATTCACAAACTAATAACACCAAATTTAACCTCACATCATAATAACAATCCAAACACCATTTTAAATCACCTAACAAACACAAAAAATTACACAACATGTCAAGCCAACGTGTAACCCTGTGCTCCATTAATCGCTCATGACCACAAAAGTAGGGATTTTCTTCACTGATTCAAAGATTCAGATTCAAAAACACCTACCATCCAAATTTCAACAAATTTCCATCAATTAAAACGACTTCAACAAAAGAATAAACCAAGAGAAGCATCCCCACCTCTCGAGTTTAACCCACAAAACTGCGCCCACGCGCAACCCCCGCCGCTGTAACTTTTGCTATTTCGCTCCATTTAATCGGCTAACCGAAAACCTGAAAATCTGTGAGAGAGTATAATTCTTCTCTCTCTAAACCAATTTCACACCTACCGCACGCTTCAAATGGTAAAATCGATAATTCTTAAGATGTCTCATCTCCATTTATTTAATCTTTTCACTTAATTCCCATTTCTCCCTTTCGACTTAACTATTTCACTTAAAGGTCTTTTTTTGACACTCTACTAATCTAAACCATTCATTTCAATCATCTCACTAATCACATGCAAATACGTTGCTATATTGTGGTACACGTAAAGAGCGACTTTGTTAAATCACATGGCTCTCATAAGCCGTCATACCCATCCTATTGCCATCTAAGGCTCTAAAACGCGTAAACTGACCGTCTTAAAATTCGACTTAAATTCCGACGCGTAGCTGCATTTCTCATGGTATTTATCTAAACTAGCCAGTTCGCTTCACATCCGAGATCTAGAAAAATTTCTATTTCACCGAAATTACCATTTTACCATTTTATCAAAAATTCGAATTTTTTCTGCTTCATGCTTTAAAAAATAATCGTCACATGTAATATAATTAAAAACAAAGATTAGAAATTTTAATTTTTTTTTACTAAACACTAAAAATATATTAAAAAACTTTAGGGTATGTTTTAAAAAAACGTTATTAACAATTTTTTAAAATACAGAAAATATATATATATATATATATATATATATATATATATTATATATATATATATATATATATATATATATATATATATTTATGTTTTTAAAAAAATTATTTTATTTTAATATTTTACGTGTTTTTTATATTTTTCAGAATAAAAATGCTGGGTTCTTCTTGTTTTTAACAACAGTGACCAAACTAATTTGTATTGGCTGCACCCTCTAACAATTTAAAGCATTAAATATATAATAACGCAAATAAAACCATTCTGAAAAATTGATAATTTGATTCTGAAAGTCGATGCGCGATTTTGTTTGGTCCGTCTGTCTCTGACTCGCGCCCTTTCCATCAATTCATTCCTCCTTTATTTATACAAGTTGTATGATTTTGAAAAACCCTAACTGGTCCCCAACACCTTCGGATCCCTAGACATGGAAGATGCGGAAGGAGTTCTGAGTTTTGATTTTGAGGGCGGTCTTGATGCTGGCCCCGGCACCGCGACCACCGCCACACCTTTGATACAATCTGACCCGACCGCGGCGGCGGCGGCGGCTCCTTCTTCTGTAGTCCCCGTGGAGCCCGCTCCCAGCGGCGCCCCCGGACGGCGGAGCTTTCGGCAGACTGTGTGTCGGCACTGGCTCCGCAGCCTCTGTATGAAAGGTGATGCCTGCGGCTTCCTCCACCAGTATGACAAGTCGCGTATGCCTGTTTGCCGATTCTTTAGATTGTATGGAGAGTGTCGTGAGCAGGATTGCGTTTACAAGCATACCAATGAAGATATCAAGGAGTGTAACATGTATGTTTGACTTTATTTTGATTAATTTCTCTTAATTCTGATATTTAATTTTTAAATTTTTCTAAATATCTGATTGGAATGTGCTGTGTTTGATTTGACGTATTGAGGGGTTGTGATATGAATTTGAGAAAATGTTGATTTTGAGGTCTTACAGATGGTATTTGGACTCCATTGATATGTTATTGTGGTTGATCATTTTTTTTGCTTTTGTTTCTCTCTCTCTCTTCTCTCCATTTAATTGGAGTATGCTGTGTTTCAATTTGATAAAGTTGGGCTTGCTTGGGTTATATATAATGATGGATATGGAGTAAATCCTTGAGGTTGAGATGTCACATGTCGTGTCTGAAATCTTTTTGGGAGTGCCAATGAGCTGTTTGGGAACCCATGGTGGAAATAACTAAGAAGTAAAGGTTTGTGCTTTTAGAGTTGGCCCAATCTGATGAATTAAGCTTGGAGAATGGATGCGTTTCTAAAGGTGATAAGCTTGAGGATGAGGCGTTTAAATATATGTGTTGGTTTTATCATGTATTGTGACAACCCAATTTAATTATTTTAGGTTTTATTTGGTTTTCAATCAGGGTTCTACTTGCCTCCTGCATGTCAAGGGTACTCAAAAATGATAAGCCCAGGAGATCCTTAAGGACCCCCAAGCCCAATTCCCAGTTACTTGGGTTAAGCCTATGCCGTAGTGGTGAACGTGTTTCCTAAAGACTCGGGTCAAGTAAGTTCAGTTATGCAATTATGTGCAAAACTGCTGAAGAAAGAGGAAAAAGGGGGAGAGAAGTTATTATCGAAACTGTTGTTGAATTCTCACTCAAAGGATAATTTTGTTTCCTGTAACTTTGTGTTGAACTTCTACACTCTGATTGGGACCTATTATTGATATTAGAGCTATAGATGGCAACCAACAAGGAGCGAATCGAACAATTAGAACAAGGACTTGGGGGATTACAAGACAACATGCAACAAATGGAGATCGGAGTTGCTGATAAATTGCAGCAGCTTGAGATGACTTTGGCGAGGGTTTCAGATGTCTTACTAACTGGATGGGATTCACCTAGCCACCATAATTTCAGCCGCGAAGGCTCAAGTCGGACCCTTAGAGAAGGGGGCGACTACAACAAACCGTTTTCCTCCAAGATTGCAAACCTGGATTTTCCGAGATTTTCGGGAGATTGACCGATGGAATGGCTCAATAGGGTTAATCAATTCTGTGATTTTTAGGAAATTGTGGAGGAACAAAAGGTTAGATTGGCTTCATTCCATCTTGAAGGGGAAGCTAATCAGTGGTGGCAATGGCTCCGAAAACATTAGATGAGGAAAGGAGACAAATTTCTTGGGAGATATTTGAAGATGAAGTGAGAGCAAGGTTTGGACCTCCGAAGTTGGAAGACTTTGATGAAGCATTGTCGCGAGTCCTCCAAATTGGATCGTTGAGGGATTATCAAAGAGAATTTGAAAGATTGGGGAACCGGGTTCGAGGGTGGACGCAAAAGGCACTCGTGGGAACGTTCATGGGTGGATTCAAAGCAGAAATAGCGGATGGAATTAGAATGTTCAGGCCGCAAACTGTGAAGGAAGCTATTAGTTTGGCAAAAATGAAAGATGACCAGGTTACACGATAGCGGCGAGTTATTCGACCCAATCCATTAAGGTCGCTATCAACGTCGAGCAACTCAGGGATTATTCAAGCTTCAACTCTAGCAACTATCAAAAGAATATCTTGGGATGAGATGCAAAAAAGGAGAGCCCAGGGGTTGTGCTTTGATTGCAACAATAAATTCACCCTAGGGCACAGGTGTCAAGTGCCTCAATTGATGATACTTGAGAATATAGCTCAAGATGATGTTACAGCAGTGGAGGTGGATTCGATAAAACAAGAAGAAGAAACTACACCTATTGAAAGGAGAGAAGGAATGGAGGAACCTGAGATAACATTACACGCACTCACAAGATGGGCTGCTCAATGTAGATCAATGTTACGATAAAAAATCGGGAATTTATTGCCTTGATTGATAGTGGATCTACTCATAACTTTGTCAATGATCGAATAGATGAAGCCTTGCAACTACACGTGAAGCCTACAAAGCCGTTTCTAGTTCGAGTGGCGAATGGGGAGCGACTGTCTTACAAAGGAAAGTATGAGAATATTGGGATCAATATTCAAGGTACCAAATTTCAACTTGATCTTTTCTCTTTGTCGTTAAAGGGATTAGATTTAGTGTTGGGAATACACAATGGCTTCAAACTCTTGGTGTTGTGTTATGTGATTGGAAGAGGTTAACCATGACCTTTATGTGGGATAATAGTAGGAGATGGATACAAGGAATGGAAGTTGTGCCAATCAAGACTACAACTGTCCAAAGTTTAGCTAAAGAATGTCGACAGGAACAGAGCTTGTTTTTACTCTGTTTACAAGTAAATCAACAACTGACACTAGAAGAAACCCAACCTGATATGCAAGCTGTCATACAATCATATTCAGAAGTGTTTGATGAGCCCAAATCATTGCCACCATCTCGTGAAATTGATCATATTATTTCATGGGATTGTGCTTACATCGTGAGACCATATCGCTATGCTTATTTCAAAAGGTCAAATTGAGAAACAAAAGTTCAAGAAATGTTGACGCTGTTAATTCGACTAAGTACTGTAACAAATTCTTCAATTCAGAGCATTCAGGGAAGAAAAGGATGGAACATGGAGATTTTGTACGGACTATTGAGCTCTCAATGCTGCCACTATCAAAGATCGATTTCTAATTTCGACGGTGGATGATATGTTGGATGAGTTACATGGAGCCACGTATTTTACCAAGTTAGACCTTCGAGCGGGATATCACCAAATCCGAGTATGTGCTTCAGATGTTTCCAAAACTGCGTTTCGAACTCATAATGGGCATAATGAATACTTAGTCATGCCATTTGAATTGTGCAACGCACCTTCAACCTTTCAAATTGCGATGAATACAATCTTTAGACCACAGCTTAGAAAATTCATTTTAGTGTTCTTTGATGACATATTGATCTACAGTCCTACATGAGAACAACATCTTCAGCTTGTCCAACAAACATTACAAATTCTACAACAACATCAATTCTATGGCAAGCTAAGCAAGTGTGCTTTTGGAAAACAGGAGTTGGAGTATCTGGGTCACATAATCTCATTCCAAGGAGTCAAAGCTGATCCTAAGAAGGTGGACACCATGAAAGCTTGGCCGCAACCATCTAACGTTTATGAGCTCCGAGGATTCCTTGGCTTTATGGGGTACTATCGCAAGTTTGCACTAGGATATGGAATAATAGCAAGACCACTCGCTAATTTATTGAAGAAAGGAAGATTTCAATGGAATGATGAAGCTGAAGCAGCCTTTGTCACTTTGAAGCAAGCCATGACAACCACACCAACTTTAGCCATGCCTAATTTTGCTGAGCCATTTACCATTGAAATAGATGCATCAAGGGAAGGAATTGGGGCAGTTCTTACACAACACCAAAAATTGATCGCTTACATGAGCAAAGCTTTAGGTGTTACCAAGAAATCTTGGTCTATTTATGCCAAAGAAATGTTGGCAATAGTGGAAGCTATTCGGCAGTGGAGGCCCTATTTACTCGATAAGAAATTTTTTATACTGGCAGATTAACGAAGTTTGAAATTCTTTCTTGAACAACGAGTTGCTACATTCGAGCAGCAAAAGTGGGTGGTGAAACTGTTAGGATATGACTGACATTCTCTACAGACCGGGGAAGGAAAATTTAGCAGCTGATGCTTTATCTAGAAAAACTGAAAGTCCCATGATATATGTTGTTCATCTTGCTAATGTGAGTATTTGGTTTGAGATTAGAGCGGCTAGTATCAATGATGCATACATTGCAACCATGAAAATCCAAGTTGTTGAGAATCCGCAAAGATCTTTCAGTTGGCGTCAAGGACTGCTTTTCTACAAAGATTGAGTAGTAGTGCCTGCAAATTCATCGATACGTTCGAATCTCCTACATGAATTCCACGATTCCAAACTTGGTGGGCACAAAGGTGTTTTACGTACCTACAAGAAATTAAAGCAACAATTTTATTAGCCTAAAATGCACAAAGAAGTTCAGGTTTATATTTAGCAATCTGTAGTATGCCAGCTTATGAAAGCAGAAGGATTACTTCAACCCTTACCCATTCCTTCACAAATATGGGAAGATATCAGCCTTGATTTTATTGACGAACTTCCTTGCTCCAATAGAAAGGACACTATTTTGGTAGTGGTGGATAGACTTAGCAAGTTTGCTCACTTTATTCCACTCACTCATCCTTTCTCAGCCAAAACAACTGCTGAGAAATTTATTGAGCATGTATTTAAGCTTCATGGTATGCCACGTTCCATTGTTAGTGATAGAGATTCATTTTTTGTGAGCAATTTTTGGTAGGAATTCTTTGAAAAAATGTCAGGCTCTAAATTAGCACTCAGCTCGGCCTACCATCCCCAAACAAATGGCCAAACCGAAGTTGTCAACAGATGTGTGGAACAGTACTTATGCTGCTTTGTTCATCAGTGGCCATGCAAATGGAGCACCTTTTTAGCTTGGGCTGAATATTGGTATAATACCACCTATCATGCTTCTACGAAAATGACACCTTATCAAGCTCTTTATGCCACTGATTTCAGCTTTCAAAGGAGGAGATTTCCCTGTCCATGAGGTCGATCTCAATCAGACTTTACAAACTCGAGATGAGCTGCTTCAACAATTGAAACAAAATCTGGATATGGCAATTAATCGAATGAAGCAAACTGCTGATGCAAAAAGACGAGAGGTTCACTTTGAAGTTGGCTATACTGCCTGCAGTCCGTCTTTAAACGTACACATCAAAAACTTGCTTGTAAGTACTATGGACCTTTTCGAATCCTTGAGAAGTTGGGTACAATAGCCTATACATTACAGCTCCCTGCAACGGCCCGCATACACCCTGTATTTCACGTTTCTTTGTTGAAACCATTCGTTGGCGTACCTGCTGGACGTTCTCTCGACCTACCACCCATTACCTATGATGGGATTATTCAGCTAGAGCCACAATCCATCATGGATACACGATGGATCAAACAGGGTGACAACTTTGTTGCATAGCACTTGATTAAATGGAGACACTTGCCTATTCAAGATGCCACCTGGGAGTCTGCTGCCATCCTGCTGCATCAGTTTCCTAATTTGGAGCTTGAGGACAAGACTCCACTTCACAAAGGAAGGGGGCGGGGTGGCTTATGCACATTGATAAGCCCATGAGATCCTTAAGGACCCCCAAGCCCAATTCCCGTTACTTGGGTTAAGACTATGCCGTATTGGAGAATGAGTCTCCTAGAGACTCGGGTCAAGTAAGTTTAGTTATGCAATTATGTACAAAACTGCTGAAGAAAGAGGAAAAAGGGTGAGAGAAGTTATTATCGAAACTGTGGTTGGATTCTCACCCAAAGGAGAATTTTGTTTTCTGTAACTTTGTGTTGAACTTCTACACTCTGATTGGGACCTATTAAAAAAACACTAGTTTTTTGCATCCCGATTATTTATTATTTTTTCAAAAATAGAAACAAAAAGTTATTCAGTAAGAATTTAAAAAAAACACATGAAGGATGAGAATCCTTCCCTAATATGTAAAATCTAATCAAAGGAAAAGATGAATAAGCTTTCTCTAATGTGAAGTGTCAATGCATCTCCTAACAGAAAGATACCTAATCTGTACTCCTTGCTTTACTATTTTTCACCCTTTGTATCTGGATTATCTGTCATTTATGTGGTGAGTTCCAGAGGAAATGGCTTCACTGGGCCACATGATCTTGATCATCTGTTGTTCTTCCATGTGTTCAATGAACCAGATTTCGTGAGACATCAATTTGGTCTTAAAAGGAGGGAACCACTTCTTATAATTTCTGGTTTATATCTAACAGTTGTATGTGATTATGACAATCCTAGAGAACTCAATGTCATTGCTGTATTTTTCTAAAGTTGTAAAGCTGCCATAAGCAAAAATGATTCTTTTGCTTGACTTCTGTTGCTAGGTTGGGTTGTGAACAAATCAACTACTTCATACAACATCATGTATGTTTCATGGAAATAATTCTGATGAAAAAATATTTTGCCAAAATAATCTATTTGGATAGGATCTGTACATCGTATGAGGAGTATCCCTTACATATGAGAGCATCGGTTGTGTGTTTCTAAGGGTGAATTCTGTCATTGCAGGTACAAGTTGGGCTTTTGTCCAAATGGTTCAGACTGCCGGTATAGGCATGCAAAGCTGCCTGGACCTCCACCTTCCGTGGAGGAAGTCTTTCAGAAGATTCAGCAGTTGAGTTCCTTCAATTATGGCTCCTCAAACAGGTTCTATCAAAACCGGAACTCATACACCCAACAAACAGAAAAATCTCAGATGCAGCCAGGTTCCAATGCTGCTAATCTGGCTACAGTTGCAAAATCGTTAACCACAGAGGCTCCTAATGTTCAGCAACAACAAATTCAACCGCCCCAACAACAGGTCAGTCAGACCCAGATGCAAAATCTTCCCAATGGCCTGCCTAATCAAGGGAACAAAACCGCTTCACCACTTCCTCAAGGAATATCTAGGTGTGTTAAGAGTTTTGAGGTTTTTTATTAGATTTTGTAAAGTGGTTTTGTATTTCTTTTGGACATTATTATAAGAGGCTCTATCCTCATCCATGAACTGTAATTAGCTTTAAAACACCTATGATAGAGAGTGATCCACACATTCCATGCTGTATTATTTCTGTTTGAGTTTTTCTCATTTGATGTTAGAATTTTGTGTCTCCTCATGTGCATTATTTTTGGGAGCCCTTTTGTTATTTCTTTTGCATGGATAAATGGGAAAGGGCGGTGAATAGAGGTGGTATTAGCTTGTGAATCTCCTAGCCTTAAGTGATTCTCTTTAGCAGTAAGCAGGAAATTCTGTTTCTTCTCTTTTTGAAGAGAAACTAGAGAAATCGTGTTAATAAGAATAGAAGTATGAGGAAGGATGGGCTATCCTTCAAATTAAACTCTGGGAAAGAAAACTATTAAAAGATCCTTGTTCAGATGGCATCAAAATACCCCCACTGTAATCCCTCAACTGAACCCAACATAATCTTGTTCTATGTAAAATGTCACCTAATGGGGAAAGATATTCCCTACAAAATCTTCTATGTTTGAGGCTCCTTGTCTGGTTTAGCTATCTACTGATTTGTTTCCAATATAGGCTTCCAAGAAAAAGTATGATGGCGAGAGTAACTGACTTTTGGACTTTTTTGGCTCCTCTTGCTTTGAGACACTGATGAGAGAGCAGAAACTAGAGTTTACCTTCACATGAAGATTCTTGAGGTTGGTTTGAAGGGCTTAAAGACATCATGGACATGGTCAAGTAGTACATCTTGCATAATTCCTTTTTTAATTGTGGTTATGAACAATTTTAAGAGAGAAATTTACACAACCATTTTTATAATAGCTTGGGGCAACATACGTGGCCCTACTAAATACAATTGTTAGCTTTCTTAACAATTGCCTTAAATTAAATGCTGCCTTTTTTGTTTGGCACATGTGTAAATGTATTAAATGCATCTGCAATGAGGTGCATCAATGTACGCATGATGCATAGAAAGAATGATTAGAAGGATGAGGGGAGATAAACAAAAGATATAAGGCTGGGTGGAAGAGATGGTTTTCTTCTTTTGATGGGTTGTTGGGCACTTTGCTTCTCTAGGCGACTTATTGATTAGGGACTTATTGATTAGGAAGTGGATATTGTGGAATGTTTCCTCTTAAGGTTGCAAGAGTGGAGGATGTATAAGGATGCGGAGGATAAATTGGTGTGAACTAAGGTGGAGAAGGAAAAACTTTTTGTTTAACTTCTTTGGAAAGTGCCTTGAGTGAAGAACTCTTAAAAAAAAACCTATGACCTTAGATGTGATTGTGTCCCAACATGATTACTAAATCTCCATGGTAAAGCTTTTTGGCCTTGGAGCCTTGTCCCTACTTATACCACAGAAAAAGAGTTTTGAAACCTCCTTCTGCAAAGATGGTTTAATCTAATCTCTTGGAATAGTTGTTGCTTAAAATCTTAGAACTCAATCCTTTGATGCTCAGTCTCCAATCTTCCAACTTAGAGACTAGGGAGTGAAAAGCTCCAAACACCCCATCCATGACCTTTCTCTTCTTAGATCAACTAGTACAATTAACCCTTACTTTGGTCAACAAATTTCTCTGATTGCCTGCATTGGCCATTTTGGGAAAAAACTTGGTGTTTGAATTTCCATCCTTTAGCGAAATTTCTCTAGATTTTTGTCAAGTTTCTTCCATTGATACCCACTTTTTGCCTCCAAAGCTACCCTTCTAGACTCGACCACTTCAATTGGAAGGAGAGACACTCTCCTTAGACTCCCAAAAACCAGTTTGAGAATGAGCCTCCGCCTTTCCAACCATCACATTCTCAAAGACTTCTTTTTTCCATGCTTTAAGATCCTTTTGAAGAGCCTTAGGCTTTATTGCAAGACAATGATTGCTATATTTGCTAGTCTTTTTTATTTTTTATTTTTTTGATAGGTAAAGAGAAGTATCATTGAAGAAAATATGTATACAGGGAGTATACAAAAGGGGCCCAAGAGGCCAAGGGAGAAAGAAGAGCTAGAAAAAACACAAACCAACCCACAAAAACAAAAGCTAGCTCCTAAGCATAGCCATAGAAATTGAACAAAAGCAAATTTCTTAGTTAAAGAAATATCCGCATTCAATACAAACTGTTCCCAAGTAAAAGAGAGCTTGACACTGGAGTGTTTTAGCTCGAGGGTCGAGAGCGGCATCTTCAAAGACAACTCATTTCTTTCTTTCCAAATGGCCCATAAGAGAATTAAAGGTTGCTCCTCCACAGACGCATTTTTTTCAACAGAAAGTACTACTAAGGAGATCTTCTAACACCAAAAAAGAGGAACCCTACTTGCACCAAAATTAGAAAGAGATTAGTCCACGCTCCAAATCAGACATGGACAGAATATGTTCAGCCTCTTCCTTTCCATAGAAAGGGCACTTGCTAGCTAAGTGGAAACCCTTTTCTTCAATGTGAAGGCAAGGACTTTATTCCCACCAAGCATCCCAGCATAAAAACCATCTTGGAGGTGGACGTGAGGTTCCAAAGAATTTTGATGGGGCCGCACAAGAGGGACTTCCATAGAATTGAAATAGCTCCTTTACCGTGAACAACTCTAGAGACATTGCCCTCTTCCGTATAAGTTTATCCTATAATCGAGGAATGATAAACTCATCGTTGATTCGCCTATAAAAGTCTGGATCGCCACCATCTCCAAATGAGAGTGAAAGGCCCTTTTCAACCTGTCCTGTTTTCCTTGATCTCCAAAACACCCACATGTTCAAATCATAGCCCTTTGAAGCAACATTATTGTAAAGAGTAGAAGGTTTACCTTAGGCAAACCCCACACCAAGTGTTCTTCAAAATTCATCCTTTTTTGCCACTCTATACTAACCCACAAATGCTTAAATCCAAATGTTTTTTGAAATAGCTTTCCAAAGGCCTAAACAATAACTTTCTTTAGAATAACATCTATAACCCCTCTTGCTACCATAGGTGGAATAACCTAAGAAGACACACTCTGCTTTACGCAAGTCATTTCTCATTCCAAGAGTAAGAATATGAACAAAACTTACACAACCAAAGACACGAGGAGAAAGGTAGAAGAGAGGTTGATTAGGAAAAAAGATAGAATGAGAGATCTGATCATGTAAAACAGAGGATCAAATAACATGCAGCTGGGGGCCAGCATCCCACAAACATTGAGAGCTTTATAAGGAGGAGAAAGGTGTGAATGGGCCCCAAATAAATGACGGTTCTCGCACTCAACTACCCATCTCATTTATGTAAACACATGATTTAAGGAAGAATCCCACGGGTAAAGACATGTTAAGAGAATGACATAGAGATATGCCTTTATATTATATCACTTCTTAGAATACAAATAGTAGAAGTATTAAATTGAGCTTGAATTTCAAGATGGAATTTAAAGATAGAAATATCGCTGAGTTTCACTAAAATATTAAGTACATCGAGAATAATCGTCGATAAAAGTAACAAAGTATTGAAATCCTAAGATAGATTCAGACGTAGGACCCCCACACCAAGTGTCTTTCCAAAATCTGATCCTTTTGCCAGCCCTAAGGACCGGCTCACAGTTCTGCTTAAACCAGCTTGTTTATTTAGAAATAGCTTTCCAAAAGCCTAAACAATAACTTCCTCTAGGGGATAGAGTGTACCGGCCCCCTACCTCTATACCATACTTTGTGCTGATTTAGACTTTCCAGGTTGAACTCTCCTCCACAGCGAACCTCCAAACCCACTTTCCCAACAAGGCCCTATTTTAGCATGGAATTTTTGAAAGATAGACATTCAAAACATGAGGACGCTCTACAGAGGAGAGGGAAGAGGAATCCTCAAAGAAAGTGATATCAAAATAGATGAAATACCGATTTGTTTCAGTAGAATAACATCTATAATCCCTCTGAAGTCGAGAATAACCCAAGAAGACACACTTTGTGGCTTTGGCGGAGAGCTGGTCTTGCCCAGGAGTAAGAATATGAACAAAACTTACACAACCAAAGACAAGAGGAGAAAGGTAGAAGAGTGGTTGATTAGGAAAAAGGATAGAATGAGATATTTGATCATGTAAAACAGAGGATCAAATAACATGCAGCTAAAATAGCATCCCCACAAAACGTTGAGGAGCTTTATGGTGGAGGAGAAAGGTGTGAGCGCCTCAATTCAATGATTTGCTACAGCCAACTACCCACCTCCTGCTGGAGTAGTGTATGCCGGGCGCATGACATGGGAAGACCGCACGTGGAAAAACATAATGGTAAGAGAAATGACATAGAGATATTCTCTTAAGCATTACTTTCACTTAGAACACAAATAGTAGAAGTATTAAATCGAGTTTGAATTCCTCAAAGATGGAATTTAAAAGATAGAAAAATATCAGCCTGAGTTTTCACACACAGCTGGCACACGAGAATAATCAAGTGATAAAAGTAACAAAGTACTGAAATCCTAAGATAGATTCAGACGTAGAACCCTAAACATTAGTGTGGACAAGCTCAAAATGAGACTTTGTTCGATAATTTAAATGCTTTAGGAATGGAACACGAGTATGTTTCCCAAGCTGACATAACTCCCACTCAAGTGACGATAAACTAGAAAAATGAGAAACAGACCTTCGAAACTTGGAAAGGCTTGGATGACCTAAACGATTGTGGATGAGGAGAGGAGTATCTGTAGAAGTGCAAATAATGGAACATGAAGGTGAGCTGAGGTGAAAGAGGCCTTGAGACTCATGTCCTATGCCAATCGTCCACCCCGTACTCCAGTCCTGCAAGTTAGTTACTGATGGAAATAAAATTTAAAGGAGAATCGGGAACATAAAGGATAGAAGTAAAGGGCAAGGAAGGGAGGGGAACCCGATTCCTTTAGCTATGGTTTGAGATCCGTTAGCTAAGGTAACCATGAGTAACAGAGAAGTAAAGGTAAGAGAAGAAAAATGTTCTTATTACCAAAAGATGATCGTAGGGTCTTAATCGTGAATCTAGGTCTCAATGAAAGTGTGAAAGGCAAGGAGAGATATTAGCAATCTGAGCAACAGAAGCAGCGGGTGCATGTTTGGCTACTTGAGTGAGATGGAGGTACAACTCATATTCGTTGGACATAAGAATGAATCCCTGAGGTGTGGATGAGCTCCCTCTAGTAGCCATAAAACCCAACAACCAAAGAAATCACAACTGGTTTTTAGATGAACACGAGAAGGGTTTTTAGATCAAGGCAGAAGAAGAGAATTGATGACACGACTATCTGTAGTGGTCCAAACAGTGATAAGAGGTGCCAGGATGGAGATGGAAACACTCCCTGGGCACATGCAGGGGTTTAGGACAAGAGGAGGTTGCCATAAAAGTCAGAAAAACCCAAGGGAAGTTGTAGCTGGACACAAAAATGGGAAAAAGTGTGATTTTTTGGCAATGGCGAAGCATGACAGGGGGGTTAAGAAAGACTTGTTGGCGTGGGGTGAGTCTGGTGGTAGAGGTGCGTGGTAATACAGTGTCCCATGCCCCCCCATGTGTCGACGCGTGGATTTCACTGTCGAAAAATAGATCGGCGCATGTGATGTTGGTTTCCGACGAGGTTCTCACCAGAGGATAGATTGGAGTGGGATGCTCTTGTCAGGTGCATAATACTGAAAATCTCATTTCTACGCGAGGTTTGTGGTGCATGGCTTTTTGATGCTCTCAAACCTTTAACCCGAATATTTCCAATATCGTCTATGACTTTGATACCATGTTGAGAGAAAAGGAATTTCTACTTACTTTGTTACCCTCGTTGCTCGTACTCGGATTTGCCGCTTTTGGTGGCTTCAGGTCCGACAACCCTCTTTGCCTAGGGTTCTCGTGAGATTTTTTGAGTTTCTAATCTCTAAAGGTACTCTCTGGCCCTAATCTACTTCCCTTGGCTTCATAATGATTGATTCAATAGATAAGAAGCCTGTTTCGGTGCCCGAAGTGGTCCCGATGATGTCCAAAATCACTGGCGACAAGTCGACCTAGCCCCAATTACTCAGACGGGAAGAAACAATCCGCCCCTACTGGCGAGTATTCGCATGACTAGTCAAATCTTAATGAAGACCCTCTTACCGATGATTCGCGACTAAGGGTCGGAGATGATGCCTGCCTCTTTCTCCAAATTCGTAACTCCATTGATGGTAAAGTACTCACTTTCATTAATCACTGAGTTTGTTAAGGAGCTAATGGATTATTTGGAATTTGTGTATTCTTGAAAGGGAAATATTTCTTGCATCTTCGATGTGTGTCGAGTCTTTTATCTCTTTGAGAAACAAAATCGATCGCTTACAGAATTTTTCATGGACTATAAAAAGACTTATGAGAAACTGAATGTGCTCTTACCCTTTAGTCCAGATGTTAAGGTCCAACAAGATTTGCGGGAAAAGATGGTAGTGATGGGCTTCCTAGCCACCCTCCCTTTTGAGTATAATTCTGTGAGGGCACAGATTCTGTCAAGCTCTAAAGTTTCTTCTTTCCAAGGAACATTTAGCCGAATACTATGCATAGAAATATCCTCACCGCTTCCATCTCGCCCAGACACAAAGGTTCTTTTGTCAAATGCAGAAAGCTAGGAAAGCCACAATACAAATAGTATCGGCGAGGTAACACTAGAGGGCCAAATTCTGGAGGGGTTGTGTGTTATTACTGTTGTAAGCCTGGACATGTGATACAAGATTGTAAGAAACTACAGAACCGGAATCAGAGATTTCCATCTGCCTATATAGTCTCCTCTAATGAGGCATCTGCTCAGTTAGTTCAATACTCTGTAGATGAACTCGCCAGGTTCCACTTGTATTGGGAATCATTGAAGTCTCCATCTACTCCAATTACAACTATCGCTGAATCAGGTTACCCAAACACATGCCTTGTCTCTTCGTCGCCCTTGAATAGCCATTGATTCCTGAGCCATAGACATATGATGTAATTCCAGTTTCATTTTCTACCTTCACCACAACCTTCATCTTCCATTGTCACTTTAGCCGATGGGTCACAGTCCTGTGTTATTGGTCTAGGCACCATTTTTCCCACTCCTTCTATTCCCTATCATCCGCTTCGAGTTTCACTCCACTTTCCTTTTAATTTGCATCTCGTGAGCAAACTAACTCGGTTCTTAAAACGCTAAGTGCGTCTCATTCCTTCCCGATTATTGTCTTTTCAGTGATCTAGAACGATTGTTGCATTGATTTAGAGAGAGGACATAAGAAACTGGGGTCTCAACATTCTCGATTCCCCGTAGAAGACTTATGACCCACGGCATGGGTTCCCGGTTACTACACCCTATTTGAGACTTATCGCAACCTCCTGGGGCCAACTCCCTTCCTTTATCAAGCAATCGTGTCCCAAATTTCAAGTCATCGTCCTTAGATTGTGCAATCTCGCCATAAACATCATCGTCTTGGGGCCTCGCCTTGTAGCCAATAAACGAATGACATTCTTTCGAGTTAGTCTATTCTGACAAAGGGTCTTTTGTCCGGGGCCAGGTTCCAACTGGTTTCGTATTTTGTTACATTTGTCAATGATTATTCACGAACAAATTGGTTATATTTAATGAAAAACCATTCGGAGTTATTTTTTCACTTTCGTGCATTTTGTGCTGAAATTCACACTCAGTTTCATGTTTTTGTTCAAAATCTGAGAAGTGATAATGCCAAAGAATATATGTCCGAACAATTTTAGTCGTTCATGCTTTAGAATGACATCCTTTATCAGACATCTTGTGTTGATACTTCTTCTCAGAATGGAGTTGCTGAAAGAAAAAATAGACACCTTTTTGAAACCGTTCGGACTTTACTATTTCAAATGCACGTGCCCTAGCATTTCTGGGCTGATGTTGTATCCACCGCTTGTTTTTTGATTAATCGGATGCCTTCCTCTGTCTTGGATTGGGCCACTCAGTTTCAAATCCTCTTTCCCCATAAATCTTTGTTTCCCATTAAGCCTCGGGTGTTTAGGTGTACCTTTTTTTTGTTCGGGATGTTCGTCTCCATGCATCTAAACTCGATCCTAAGTCATTGAAGTCTATCATCCTTGGTTACTCTCGAGTTCAGAAGGGGTATAGGTGTTATTGTTCTAGTCTTCGCAAGTAGCTGGTTTATGCTAATGTCACATTTCTTGAGAATACCCCTTTTTTTCGGGACCCGATCCACACTAGTCAGGGGGAGGGTGATGATTTGCTCGCTTATACTCTTGCCTCGCCAGTTCTAGCTTCTGTTCCACCACTGACAAAGCCTCCTATCACTTAAGTCTATGCTTGGTGCCTACACCCCCTAGTCTCGAGCCCTCCACTGATTGCTTCGACATCGGATCTAGTTCTTGTGAGCGATGACCTCCGGTCAAGCCTCCGTGAGCCAAACAAATTGCACTCATCCAATATCCTCCGCTTTTATAACCATTTGTCATCCCATTCCTCGCTTCGCTTATCAGATTCGACTCTATTTCATTGCCTAACAAGGATTCTGATGCCCTAGCTCATCCTGGTTAGCATTGTGCTATGATATAAGAGATGGATGCCTTGATTGATAATGATACTGTGACTTTAGACGCTTACCGCCTAGGAAGAAAGTCATCATCGCCGATGAGTGTTTACAAGAAGGTTAACTCCGGCGGATTAATCAGCTAAAGGTCCATCTTCATACAGCGGCATGCTCGCACTCCGTGGATTATTCTAATACTTTTTTCCCGCCATGTTTAATTTCATTTGATTGTTTATCTCCGGCCCACCTGCATTTCGATCTTCATCAACTCGATATTAAAAACGCCTTTCTTCATAGTGACTCTCAGGCGAGGTTTATATGGAGCAACCTCTGGTTTGTTGCTTAGAGGAGTTTTGGTAGAGTTTGTCGCCTTCGAAAAACATTATACGGTTTAAAACAAAGTCCCTTACGTGGTTTGTCACCCGAGCGGAAGTGATTATAAATTTGGCATGCAAGAGCAAATCCGATAATTTCGCTTTTATTGAAACTCTGCTGCGTATCATCTTGTTACTGTGTATCATGACGATATTATCATTATTGTGATGATATGATATAGATATCTTCACTCGTGTTCTTTCTTCATAAATTTCCAATTTCACAAAGGACTTATATGACGCTTAAAATACTTTTAAAGGCTGGCGTTGATGGTAAGAAACTGGAGAATCTTCTTATCTCAAAGGAAATATGTGTTTGCATTTATCAGTCTCAACAAGTGAAATTAAGGTGAGTCATGCGCTTCCTATGGTACAAAGCCTTACATTTTACTAGAGGCAGGAATTATTCAAGACTCGGTAGATATAAAGGGCTGGTCAGAAGTCAACTACCTTACAATAACACGTCCCATATCAGATACTGTTAATGGCTAGAACCAATACATGTCTTTTCCAACAGCTTGATCATCATCAGCGGCAGAGAATGTATCATCTATTTTACTGAAAGGAGCCCTGGATATGTATTTTATACAAGAATCATGGGCATAATAGAATTGGAGTGTTTCACCGATGTAGACGGGGAAGGATCTATGATGTAAGGTCTACTGAGTTACCGTGTGTTTGTTGGGAGGAAACTAGTTTCATGGGAAGAGTAAGAAACAAAGCGCTATCTCTCAATTTTTAACAGAGACTGAGATGTGTTGAATGACACACCGCATGCGAGATTATACCCATCAACTTTCGCTAAGCCGCATAAAACCTCGCTTCCAAGAAAGCTCTGGGTGACAACTTGTCAGTTTTTCATATCGCTTCTCTAATCCTGTTTCGGCGAACAAACTAAACACATAGAGATAGATTGACATTTCGTTCGTGAGAAAATGCAATTCGGTTTGATTTCTACAGGATATGTGAAGACTGGAGAACAATTAGGCTATATCTTCACAAAGGCTTTAAGTGGAGATCAAGAAGATTATCAATAAGTCGGGTAATGATTAACATCTATGCTCCAACTGGAGGACTGCTTATAAGATGTGATATATCGTTAACATATGGTTATAGTATGTATCATACTTTAACATATTGGTTTGTATCTTATTGTGGACACTTTACTTATGTGGTCAGAACCATTTAGGTAGAGGCATCATCTTACCTAACGATACTTTAACCTTTCTCAGATATATATACGTATCGGCGAATCAATGGAAAATATAAGGAATTCATTTCTCCAACTCTTCCTCTCTTTGTTTCTATAGGTTGAAAAGGAGATTGAAGGAGGTTTTCTGACAGGGTGTAATCTCAAGGGAAGAAATGGGGTTTCAGTGAATGTCTCACATTTATTATTTGCAGATGACACTCTGGTTTTTTGAAACTCTTCTGAAGACCAAATAGCCTATCTGAACTAGATCCTTCTGTGGTTTGAAGCACTATATGGGCTGAAAATAAATTTAGAGAAAAGCAGACTTGCTCTGGGTGATGGAGAACCTAGTGCAAAGCGAACGTGAGCTCGGGTGTAGAGTCAGTCCATCCCTCACAACTACCTAGGTCTCGCTCGCTTACGCGGTGCTCATCAAGGTGTGGGAAGGAATAAAAGAAAAATTTAGAAGAAGGCTCTCAGCTTGGAAGAGACAATACATTTCAAAAGGAATAGAGGTCTTCGCTTATTAGAAGTGATCAGGTTCAAAATGTAAACCTTGATATGTTAAAATAAGGCCTTCCGTAAGTGGGTCTGATACATAGTGGAGAGATCGATCAGCACGTGATCAAGATCAAGCATGGCACAGACACGAGGGTCAAGTTCACCTTGATCCTGGGAGGAAGCTATGGGCTGGTTCGAAAGCTATAGCGAAAGAAACTTCTGTCAAGCAAGACCGTGAGCTAGTTCTTGGGGATGGCAAGAGAATTAGATTATGAGGACATCAAAGTGGGGCGCCAGGTGAAGCCTTCCCTGGTCTTTATAGTTTTGTTGAATCTAAAGGGGCAATGGTTGCAGATTTGTGGGTGGATATAGGCGATTCTAGTGCTTGGGACCCTAAGTTTGAGAGGTTGTTCAATGACTAGGAGCTGGAGGCATTACAAGCTTTTTAGGCGAGACAAATAACTCGTGTTATTTGGCCCTGACTATGGCAAATAGTTGATCTGGAAGGGCAATGCCTCTAGGGTTTTTACAATAAAAGATTATTTTAACTTACTAGAAGGTGCTCCCTTTGCCTCTGGTCTAGTCCATACTAATATCATCTAGAATCCTCACATCCCTTCAAAATTTGTTTTTTTTGCTTGGCAAGCTTGGTGGGGGAAAAGTTTTACCCACTGCTCAGTTGAGGAAAAGAGGCTTTCACTTAGCGTGCAAGTGACCTTTCTATGGAAGGAAGGAAGAAGAGCTAGAGTATATTTTGATCCATTGTCCCTCAATATGGGGGCGGTGGACTGATCTTCTTCAAGCCTTTAGGGTAAGCTGGGTTTGTCCCCTTTTGGTAAAAGATTTCCTTCTTAGTTGGACGCATTTCCCGATTAGGAAAAAAACAAAAGTTCTGTGGAGGGTGTGAAGACATATAAGAAAATGATGCTTTTCTTATTGAAAATTGAATGAGTGAGTCAATATTACATAGTATAGAGACACCTATATATATACAAAAGAATAGAATAAACCAGAAGATATTCTAAGAATATCCTAGGGAATAAACCATAGGATAGGATATTCTTAGAATATCCTAAGGAATAAATCAGAGGTTATTCTAAGAATATCCTTTGATTCTCAACACTTCTTCAACCGAGCATATAAAAAGAGACGCACCAAACTCGTTATAAATGCCAAGACTTAATCTTATTCGACGACAAGATTGACACCCGGCTGCTCCACGACGAGCTGGGATGCGGGACGGACAGACCACCTCGAGAAGATCCGGCAGGAGAAGATCCGACTAAGAAGATCTGTCGAAGGGGATCCAACTAAGAAGATCCGTTGTAGGAGATCTGACTGAGAAGATCCACCGGAAGAGATTCGTCTGAGAAGATCCGCCGGAGGAGATTCGACTAAGAAGATCCGTCGAAGGAGATCCGACAGAGAAGATCCGACTGAAAAGATCTGTCGGAGGATATCCGACCGAGAAGATTCGCCGGAGGAGATCTGACCGAGAAGATCCGCCGAAGGAGATTTGATCGGTAAGATCCGTCTGGCGAGGCGCTCACTCCGTAACCTACCATGGCTCGATAACATGTGAAGAAATATAAGAAAATGATGCTTTTCTTATTGAAAATGAATGAGTCAATATTACATAGTATAGAGACACCTATATATATATAGAAAATAATGGAGTAAACGAGAGGATATTCTAAGAATATCCTAGGGAATAAATTAGAGGATATTCTAAGAATATCCTATGATTCTCAACAAAGGGTAGCCCCCTTAATGCCCTTTTGGGCCATTTGGAAAGAAAGAACTAGTTATTTTTGAGGACGCTACTTTGTCTAATTCTGCACTAAAGCTCACTATTTTTCTCGTTGGGGCTGGTTTGTTGTCCTCCTCTCGCTCCCCTTTGGCCATTCCCGGGTCTTTTCAGAGGCTACTGTGACGTTGTTTTAATTTGAAGGGTTATCCTCTGTTGCCTATTAAAAAAAACAAAAAGGAAAAAAAATTAGTTGGAGGGTCTTTAACAAGATGATTATCCATGTCTATATTGCTTAGGTAGAGATGAATTGTCTTGCTCTAATCCAAATAATTGCGACCATTAAGTTTATGGTTTGTAGTTTTTGACATCAACGGAACCACATCCGACACAACAACTGGATTTTTACTAGCCATACTACTCATCAGAAAGTCGAAGGATAGAGATTAGGTCCAAAAACAAACTCCAGAACACACAACCACAAAGATTCTCGAAGAAAACCTAGATCCCGCACCTTTTTTCACACAAAACTCCAAAACTTGTTGGATTTTGGTGTTGCAAATTTAGAAAATCACACGAATTGACTCTTAGAGCTAAGACGCATCCCATAGTGGTCGTTGAAGACTAATAAGAGGTATCACTCGCTGCGTGTGAGAAACGGGGTTGAATGATTGTGGCGGCACGTGTGGCTCACGTGCCTCTCCTTTGGCCACTGGACTTAGTGGAGGTACCGATTAGGGCTGGTGCTTCTTCCTAGGTGGGCGGTGTCACCCTACACTCCCTTGAAATTGGTGTTTCAAAAATCATCCCCACTGCTCTTCTGTACTCTGAACTTGGCTGGAAAATCTTCCCTACTTTGGCTCAAATCCGAGCCTTAGACTCTGATACCATGTAGAAAACAAGATGAGAAGATTTGTGAAATGAATTCCTTGTAAATTTCATTGATTCAACATATGTATATACACAAGAGTGTGAGTACAGTAGAACCTCCCTAAATTGATACTCTATAAATTAATAACCTCCATTATTTAATGAAAAATCAATCCACTGACTCCGTGGAATGTGTATAATTTAATAATTCTACTATCTATTGTTTAATGCAAATAGAAAAACACTTATGTAAAAATATTAATTTATAGAATCAATAATATTCCTTATAAATCTAAAAATACTTATACATCATAGATAAAATATATTAAGCTCAGAAACTAATATTCCTTACAAAATACCTATCTAAAGTAGTTTGTTTTTTTTTCAATAGTCCGTATCTCAAATTGTATGTTTCTGCCACTTATGAGCTATAACATGATCTGATTTGAAAGATCAAGAAATGAAATACAAGAATGAAGAACACGACTCTCAGCCTTTATAATTCAAGTTGTATGCATAGCCTTTATAATTCAAGTGAGGAACTTTTGATATTCCACACCTGAAAACTTTCTTGAAACATGGTCACGACCTTTGGTATTTCAAAATTCTAAGTTGATTAATTTAAGCACAACTTTTAACTTTGGAAATTGACGTTGAATTTATCGAGGTTGTATGGATTAATCATGCAATATCTTTGATATATTTTCTCGATTTTTTAGGTGAAGGTTCTATAAATTAATAACCTCCGGTAATTAATAATTTTTTGTGCTACGGATCGTATTAATTTAGAGAGGTTCTACTGTATATACAATAGGAAAATTAATCTAATATTCCTCATCAGTCACAAACCTATGAGTAAAGTATTTTACGTACTATAACAATTCTAACCATAGACTAACTTGTAAGGTAGTGGTGATCTTTGATAAATGGTGCAGTTGATGCTATCCTTGTTCATGGTATCAAAGCATGGTTGTGGCATGATTTCTTTCTATCTTTTTTAAGTAAAATGTTTTCTCAGCTAAGAAATTTGCTAGCTTAGCTTGTTCAAGGTTGTTGAGAATCATAGGATTAATATCCTCTAGTTTATTCCCTAGGATATTCTTATAATATCCTTTGGTTTATTTCATTCTTTTGTATATATATAGGTGTCTCTATGTTATGTAAAATGAACTCACTCATTCAATCAATAAGAAAAACTTCATTTTCTTATATTTCTTCACATGGTATCAGAGCCAGGTTGGTTTTGGAGTGAGTTCACTTCTCCCGCGGATCTTCCTTAACCTGATCTTCTCGGGCTGATCTCCTCCATCGACCTCTCGTTGATTTCTCCCACTGATCTTCTCACCGGACTCCTCTCGACAGATCTCTCTCGCTGACCTCCTCTAACGGATCTTCAATCGTATCTTCTCATGGATCTCTCCTCCCAAGGATCTTTCGCTGACCTCCTACTCGATCGCGATCTTCTGCCTGATCCCTTTGACGGATCTTCTCACCTGGATCTCCTCCTCCCGCCTGATCTCCTCCAAATGGATATTCTTAGTCGGATCTCCTCCGACGGATCTTTTCAGTCCTATTTCCTCCGGCAGATCTTCTCACAACCTCCGACGGGATCTCCTCGGCTGATCTTCTCAATCGATCTCCTCCGCGATCTTCTCACTGGATCTTCTTCGACTCGCTCTTCTCACCGGATTTCCTTCCGACGGATCTTCTCGCCTGATCTTCTCGCCGACCCTTTCTCACCCATACTTTATAACAAGGTTAAGATATAACCTATATGCTCACTATGGGAGTCATTGAGAATCAAAGGATATTCTTAGAATATCCTCTCGATTTATTCCCTTAGATATTCTCGTATCATCCTCTAAGTTTATTCTCTAGATATTCTTAACAGTTCCTCGCTTATTCCATTCTTCAGATATGTTGCCTCTATATTATGTACAATGAACTCATTCATTCAATCAATAAGAAAAGTATCATTTTCTTATATTTCTTCACAAAGGTTTGGATAAGTAGTAGAAGAAGTTGGGCATGATGGTTCCCCTTTTATTCTTATGTGCATTTTCTGAGCATGGAATTATATGGTAGTCTCTTTAGTGCGGAGAATAGTCTTGATGTTGAAAGAGTTGCTCCCAAAATATCTATAGGAGTGCTCTAGAGTATATCTAGGCTGATGAACTATTTTTTTTGTTAGATTTCACAGTTGCTTTGCCTTTGGGCTAGGGAGTAGTTCTTGGTCTTTATTCTATTTTACTTGATTTTTTATTTTCTACGAGAAACAGAATACTCCCCAAAAATATTGATAAATGGTTCACTTCTTGTGCCATGCAAAGAGAATTGGTCATCCAAATTACCCTTTTCCTTTTCTTTACTCATATCATTGTGGTACTCTGTTCATCCTTTCTGTATTAATGGGTTGCACTTCCTTTGTCATTAGGCACTCATTTATATAAATTTGTCTATCCTACATCTTTCAAATAAATTAGTTAATTTGTCTTGCCTACAAAAAGGAAAAGAATTACTCTGTTTCAAATTTGGGAAAGGATTCATTTCCTCAAAGGCCACTATGAATTTCAAGTGACCATAATATCTCTGATATCTGTGATGTTTACAATGCATTACATGGAACTATGGTATTCTATTTGAAGCTGTTAGTTGGAGAGGAAGGAAAGTGAACATAATGCACCCCTTCTCTCTCGTTTTTGGAAAAAATATTTTTCTATCAAATAAAAAATGTTCAGCATTTGATAAAATTAAAAAAAAAGAAAAAAGAAAACGAGGGTAGACTGATGAAGTAAGAAGATCTTCAATGTTTGTTATACATATAATACACTTTTCTATTTTAGTGAAAATGGAACTGGATGGATTTCCCTTCTATTCCCCCCAGAGGTATGCTTCTGCCGAGCCAAACAAGAAAGGAGAAATTTATGTTAATAACATTTTTTTAAGTTTAATTGAACTTGAAATATAATGGGCCATCATTTTGATAAGTTTGCAAAGTATTTGGCATATTCCTTATTTTAGTACACTGTGTGAGAGATGGCCCAGGCAAGTGGTTGGGGCTTTCTAAGGTCATGCTACAAGGAGATAAATTATTTTCTAAGTTAAATGTCATGTCAAGTTTGTATGATGCCTTGTTTGTGATCCTATTCATTTCACAATGTTTAATTTTAGCTCTATCAGTCTTTCCACCTGACGGAAGTCTCCTGCATTAAATATATTTGCTATTTCATCTTCTTCTGACCCCTTTGATTTATTTGGTTTGGTTTCCCAAAGTATTTAGACTTTACTCTTTTATTTTTATATATGGAATCTAGGTATTTTATTGTTAAAAGCTGCAACCGTGAAAATTTGGAATTATCTGTACAACAAGGGGTATGGGCAACCCAAAGGAGCAATGAAGCTAAACTAAATGAAGCTTTTGACAGTGTTGAGAATGTGATTTTGATCTTTTCAGTGAACCGGACTCGCCATTTTCAGGTAAGTTTCAGATGTAATCCTGTATATGTTGTGGGAAGTGTTTTGTGGATCCTCATGTTTCCAACCAACAGATTCCTTGCATTACTTCTGTAAGTTATACCACCAAATTAGGCCAAAATCCATATTCATCTTTGTCTTGTATATTGAATGCTGTTCTGTTAAGTTTGGTGAAATCCATGTAATTTGCTCTATCTGAGATGTCAAATCCAAAATTATTTGTTGTTTTTTAGGGTTGTGCAAAGATGACATCTAAAATTGGTGGATTTGTTGGTGGAGGGAATTGGAAATATGCACATGGGACTGCACACTATGGACGGAATTTCTCTGTCAAATGGTTAAAGGTAGATTCTTTTTTTTTTTAGTTTTTTTTAAAATAAATTTTATCTGTTAAATTTTTAGGTAGTTACTTATTATGCTGTGATTCTCCTTCTGATCCAATTGTTGTAACTGTTTGCAAATGCAGTCTAATGCTTCTAGTTTTTTCTGTTTGCTGTACCAGATTTCTCTTGATAGGAGACTATCAGATTGTTACCACTTGTATGTTCTTATCTGAACTTAAGTGATGAGGAGAAAAAAATACTGCTTGTCTGATATGCTCTGGGCAAATTATAGAATAAAGGAACACTGATATTAATTTTGTGAAATAGAACAACCAAGCATTTGAGAGGCTTGGAACTCTCCAAATTGAGCAAGCTCAATACCAAATGTAATTTTCTTTTCCCTCCCCCCTTTCCAACCAGTATTTCACCTTATATTCCCCTCTACCTGGCCACAACAGAAAATCCTAACAGAATACTCATTACAAACCCCACTCTCTAATCATGTTTAACAAAATAACCGCCACAAACCACACTCTCTACTCTCTTATCATGTCTAACAAAATAAGCACCACAATCCCCACTCTCTACTCATGCCTAACATTACCTCCCCCCAAAACTTTCACCTTGTCCTCAAGGTGGAAATTAGGGAATTGTTGTTGAATCAAGTGAAAATCTTCCAAAGTGGCTTCATACTCTGGCAAGGACTCCCACTTCCCGATTAATTTTGGTAGCCTCCAATTCGGGCTTTGCTTCTTCCAAATCTTCAGCCTTTCCTCACTCTCCTTCATCTGCATCATGGATAAGGACACTTCAACTCTTTCTTCTTGCAACAGTGCCTAGGCGCCCATTTTTCATCACACCGATAGCACAACCCTTTCTCTCGTCTCCTTTGTAGTTCCAAATCGGAAAGGTTCTCACTCTCTTGTCAAATTAGTTGTAGAGTGATTTGCCCCAAAAGTTGGTTGGGAAGCTTTAGAAGGCATATTTGTGGCCTATGTTGTCCTGCTTGCTAGAGGAATGGTTACCCATAACTTCTCTTCTATCTTTTGGGCTAATTCCATGGCCTGACCCAAGTTACTGGGTTCTAAGATCCTAACTTCAACTTTGATTTTTGGCTTCAACCCATTGATGAAGTTTCCCAAAGCCACTTCATCCGAGACATTCTCCAATGGTGCTGATAATTCAATAAACTTTTGACGATACTCTTGCGTGTTGCCATCTTGAACAAGAGCGAACCACCGTTCGTGAAGTAAGCCGGCTTGGCTTGTTCCAAACTGCTTCAAGAGAAGCATCTTTATCTCTTCCCAAGGAAGAATGAATCATTTTTTATTTTCCCATTGATAATAAAGTTGAGCATCTCCTTCAAATGCCACTATTGCTGCCTCAAGCTTCTCTTAATTCGTTAATCGATTAAGGACAAAATATCGTTCCGCCTTCAAAATCCATGCATCCAGATCCGAGACATTGAACAATGGCATCTCAAGCATCCGATATCGGTATTCAGGGCGAAATCCAGTAGAGCTAGAGTTGCCATCTAACCCCTGAGTCTCCTCCATGAATGGGCTAATTACCCTGTTTCCCCAGAAAAAAGTGCACCAACGCGAGCTGTATCCTCCTGCAATTTGATGAACTGTTCAAGTCTTTGGTGCATATTTTGCAATTCCTCCTTCAACATGCCTATTTCACGCTGAAATTCTGCTTTAATGGTTGCAACCATTTCCTCCATAGCATCCATTTGCTGAGCCACATTTTTGGCTGCCATTTCCCTAGTAAGTTGGTGCTCTGATACCAATTTGATATGCTTTGGGAAAATTATAGAATAAAGGAACACTGATATTAATTTTGTGAAATAGAACAACCAAGCATTCAAGAGGCTTGGAACTCTCCAAATCGAGCAAGCTCAATACCAAATGAAATAGAACAACCAATCATTCGAGAGGCTTAGAAATTGAATGGTGGAATTTGTATAATTATTGGTCTTTTATGATTTCAGGTTAACTCAAGGATGGAAATATCTAAGCCGACGATATATCGTATTTGAATTTACTTGGATATATCGATATATTCCAAGGATATTTTTACATGAATATCGATATATCAGAAATTAACAAAAATACTTTGAAATTCATGGAAATACTTTGTAAAAGTGTAAAAATGACATTAATAATGAAATATAGATATTGATATTACATTGCTATGGTCTTTCACCACCAAAATGAAGATCGATGTACTCTATCAAGTAAATATTTGATTGGGCTTTATCCCATCTCATGTAAGATAATACCATACCAGACACGGCAGAGCCTGAGTTAATATTGATTATAGTATCGAACACGCCATTCATAAACGCTCTCGACTGCACCCACAACCTTCTCCACGGATAGAAATTCGGCAGTTCACCACATATTCGCTTTGAAATCCTTATTGCATTTGATATGGAATGTAGAATGACATTTGTTCAAGATGCAGGATAATTTATCATTCCATATTCTTCATCACTCAAGCCGAAGGATTTGAAGAAGGCCGACCATAAGTCATTGTGTTAGAGGAAAAATGTTACCGTCATTGGATGAATCACCGTGATTGCGCCAATGCTCATAAACTCAAAACTACCAATAATGAATCCTCATCATGATGTGCCATACTTCGCGTCGACTTATATGGCTTTCCAATGGCTCCAATACCCTAATTCACCTTCCCAGACCGCGGGTCTTCATCTTGTGTATGTGTGAAATCATCTTCACCAAGGGAATGGACTCACGGATATTGACTTACTTGCCGATCTCGCAATATCCACCATCATTTCCATCACTACCATCATTGGTCCCTCCTCTTGAGCCATCATATTCGTAGTTGAAGTACCGCAAAACTAGGTCTACTACTATGTTCAAATACCTCTGAATCAAATGAGGGTCGGTGAAGTTAACAATGGGTTGAAATGAGTCTCTCGTGTCTCGACCAAACTTTCATTACGAATTTCTTCAGATAAAACACGATCAACATCAACACCGCCTTCGAACATGTGCAACACCCGCGGGATCAGATTTCCATCTTCATCATCCAAACTATATGCTCTTAACCCATCGACAACATTATTCTTTCACCAAACTCTACCGAAATGTCGAGTAAATCAAAGCAATTCTTTTCAGCAACTTTATCCGACTTTGCTTGCATATCACGATCTTTAGTTGCATGTTATAAGAACAAAAACTAATTGTCGGTACCTTGTGGTAAAGAAGCCGATTTCTTTGTTTTGTATGTGATAGCAAATGTGTACCCAATTTCTCTCACATGTCAAGAAGATGCGCTAGAAAGAACTTTAATGGCCAAATTCCTTAATGTGGAGTGTGGTTTCCATACATGAATCACCATTCAAATTGCTGCAATAAAAATAAGTACATTCAAAAATCTAATAATAACATAATAATAGCTTTACTTTTAATGTTTAATGAGAAATAAATTAACTAGAACCATTAAATCTCTGAGGCTATTGTCGCCTATCATCAATCCTCTTTTCACATCTCGAACATTATGTCGTGGAATTGAAAATGTACATGTCAAATTAGTATACGTAAGTGTAACCAATTAAATTGAATTAAATAATGGAATTGTAACCAATCGATGTACCTTACTTCCAAAATTACCAATGCCTCGCAGTAGGTAGAAGATAATCTTGCAAATACGCCATGCAAAAATGAACAACTCGGAGTAACTCAGTGGTCACTACTAACCTGTGTCTATTGAAATCTTGACCAAATAATATGCTACAAAAGTGATTTAGAATTAGTATGTGATAAAAGGAAAATAATATACATTAAATGTGATTATGATATCGCTTAGTTACCTACTGCATGAAGAGGATGTTTGAGGGTTCTATCCCAACGATTTGCGATGATTGTTTTGACCCAATCTTTGGCATTAAGTTGATGTAAATTTTGCTTCATTACCCGAATTAACTCATACACAAATGGCATTGTTGACGACTTCTAATTAACAACAATGCTAAGAACTCCGTATATAGTGCCTCATAGATCGGGATACTAGCTTAGAGACCTCCCTAATATGTATGATCAAACATGAGCACTTTAACCTCATGTCCAATGGTCGATCGACTGCTTCTCAGAGAAGCCCATTCATCACTAATAAAGATCTTCTTCAAATCAAATTCTTCTTTTAGAAGACTTTCAGATCGATGTAATTTGTCGCAAATCTTGTTGCCCCTGACGCATAATATCTCCACCACGCACTTTCACTTTCGCAAGCAAACCAACCGCGATCAGGATGGTCGTGATTTTATGCGGCATCGTACTCAATTCAAACAAGAGTTTCTTTACCAATATCTCAAACATCAAGTCAATGCAAGAAGCCGCTGCGATGAAGTCCAATATAAATCACTTCATTAGCAACTTCTCGCCTTCACAAATGCCGATCCACGCCTATAACAATTTCGCACAACATTTGCTTCACCAACTTCCTTGATCGCCCCTTCAACAAACCGTAAATGTATTTGTTGTCTTTTATCTTGTCGATGCATCAACCGACCAGGAATATTGTGTTTCTTTCGAATATACCATTTAAATTAATAATGCTCACTCGTGGGCCTCGGTCCATCCATCGTACATAATCGTACACCCATAAGTCTTCCATTTCTCCCTTTCTTCGATGTCTACATAATCTTCCATGTTCCTTATACTTCATATCCAAAGTATTTGCTTTTGATTTCATGGAGATGGTGGCTCTATTCCCATGCCTACAAGTCGAATTAATGGAATAATTATCTAGTTTTCATAATTATAATATACATAATAATTTATTGTAAACTGAAAGTGCGATTGTCACATACTCATCTGTTGTGCACCAATAATCATAAAACAGTGAAATGGTGAGAAATCATTGCGGAGGTGCAACACTCTCATATATGAAGAATTTATTGATTAGTCGGCCCATCGTTTCTTTGATTGCACCACCTTTGAAAAGATTTTTAATGTTCTTTATCTGCTGCTTAAGATTGTATAATGATGGGAGCAAGAGGTGGTGATGGATCCGATTGTCTCACACTTTGAGATCTTGCATGCACTCGGCTGATTAGTTTCTAATAAGGGACAAGTGCTACTCACCACTGCACATTCACTAAATCAAAGTAAATTGCTATTTTATAAAAAATTAATTTAATTTAAAGATTTACCTCATTTTTCTTTTGCCTCTCATAAATCCTTCTTCTATTGCCTGCCCATTCGCAGCTTTGGATTTACGATATGTCGCCGATAATCGCCTTTATCGTGTCAGTATCACCCAGATACATATATATCCTCCCTCTTCTTCCTCTCATTCATCATCATCAATGAGATGTTTATCACGTCCCAATCGCTAAGTTCTCGTAGTCGCTGTAATTTCTTCTATATCAGCCGCTTCGCTTTTCTTTATTTTTTCTGGTCTAAATTTCTTCATTTCTTGTTTCACTTCCGAGGCAATATCGGGGCATTTTTTTGATTTAAAGTGGGATCCGAATGCTGTATAGATGATATTTAAAGCGAGTGATCCCACTACCTCTTATCACAAAAACCACGTGAATTGCATACTGCACTCCATTTCTATTTCCTCCATATGTGTGCACTATTTCCATGTTGGATCTCTGCCTTCAATATTACTTCCACTAGCCATCCTATTAAATTGAACTATATTATTATACAATTCAAAATAATTTATTTTTCATATAAACGCTGATTTATTATATCTATACACACAATATTAACTAATATATAACTTAATTCTAAAATATTAACTAATACGAAAGTTTTTAATTAATTTATTAATATGCATACATAATATTAATAACATGAAAAGTTAATTAATTAATTAATTAATATATTACTAATATATAGTTATTTTAAATAAGTCACATTATTAAATTTATTATACTATATAAAGCTATAGTATTATATGATATTTACCTTAAACTAATATATATTTCTATTTTATGAAATTTATAATCTAATGTGAAATTATAAAAAAACTAATATATAGTTATTTTAAAGAAGGTCATTAATATTAAATTTATTATACTATATAAACTATAGTAGTGAGCATGATATTTACCTTAAACTAATATATATTTCTATTTTATGAAATTTATAATCTAATGTGAAATTATAAAGAAAACTAATATATAGTTATTTTAAAGAAGTCATTAATATTAAATTTATTATACTATATAAAACTATAGTAGTATATGATATTTACCTTTAAATCTTAATATATATTTCTATTTTATGAAATTTATAAACTAATGTGAAATTATAAAAAAAAAACAATATATAGTTATTTTAAAGAAGTCATTAATATTAAATTTATTATACTATATAAAACTATAGTATTATATGATATTTACCTTAAACTAATATATATTTCTATTTATGAAATTTATAATCTAATGTGAAATTATAAAAAACTAAATATATAGTTATTTTAAAGAAGTCATTAATATTAAATTTATTATACTATATAAACTATAGTAGTATATGATATTCACTTTAAACTAATATATATTTCTATTTTATGAAATTTATAATCTAATGTGAAATTATAAAAAAACTAATATATAATTAACATAAATACAAAACATAAATTGTAAACTATTAAGTACACAAAACATAACACAATAAGTACATACCTTTAATTAACCTTGTTGAAATTTAAAACTTGAACCTTAAACACCAAAATTTCCACTCCGAGATATATAACAAAGAAAAAAATTGGAGATGAAATGAAGATTGGATGAGTAGAGAGAGTTTAAGTATAAAATTGAAAGATTTTGAGAGGTGACTTATATTTTTTGGGGGTCAAAAAGCTATAGGATGGTCAAAATATATTTAAAATTTAATTCTAACCGTTGATTTAATTTTGGCAAATCGACCGCTAGATCTTCTTCAAACCGCTCAGGATCAATCCATACGCTTGATCAAGTCAAGATTTAAATTTGGCCATGGGATAAATAATCACCGCTGGATGATTTAAATTCGGTGAAATCAATGCTGATCGTGCCGATTCAAAGAAGGAAAGAGAAAGAGATTTTGTGTAAGTTGGACATTGAAAAGGCTTATGATCACATCAGGTGTGATTTTATACTGCAGACGCTCGAGAGAATGGGGTTTGGCTCAAAATGAATTAGGATTAATCGTGCATCCTACGCTTCGTTTCTCAATATGTTTTACTAGCTTCTCCCATCGGGGTTTTTTCTTGAGTTCCAGAGGCCCCGAGACAAGGATCCTTCATCGCCCTATCTTTTTGTTACTCCAGATGAAGTCCCGAGTTGTCCGCAAAGCGCGCAAGTGAAGACAATTTTATTTCTGGGTGCAGAATGGGGGATAGAGATGGTGGGGAGTTGGTCATCTCCCACCTATTATATGCTGATGATACTATCATTTTCTTTGAAGCCAAATCTGAGCAGCTGATGTGCTTAAGATGGACTTTAATGTGGTTCGAAGCCTTTTCAGGTTTGAAAATTAACCCGAACAAAAGTGTGATTATCCCCTAGGTAGGTGACAACGCGGAGTCGCATGCTGAACTTGGTCATGGGGTCGGGTCCCTCCCCACTACGTACTGTCTCCCCTCCCTGGGGCTCTCACTGTGGCTTTCGGTCTGCGATCTGGACAAGAAGATTTAGAAAAAAAGATTTCATCCTCCTGGAAAAGACAATATATCTCAAAGGGCGGGAGGCTCACCCTTATTCGAAGTACTTTGTCTAGCCTCCCCATTTACTTCCTCTCTCTGTTTAGAATGCCAAAGATTGTTTGTTCGAGACCTATAATATCTGCACTTTCTTGTGGTGCATAGGGGAATTTTGAAATGCAAACCACACCTCACAATCGAAAACCGGTTTGCCAAGAGAAAAGTACAGTGCTAGTGCCAAAGGCCTCCATGATGAATCAAGTATCACAGGTAAGTGGTGTCGGGCGGTTTGCTAATGAGAGGACTTCTCCGAGACAGTGATCGCATCAGTTTGGAGAGGAAGATGGGTTGGAACACTAGGGACATCAGGGGTGCTTATGGTACTGGCTTATGGAAAGACATCAGAAAAGAATGGCCCACCTTCTCTCAAAACACTATTTCCTCCTTAGGAAATGGTAGAAGGTGGGATTTTGGAAGGACCCTTGGTGCGATGAGACCTGCCGGTAATGCTTTCCCCACTGCTCAACTTAAGAGCCACAAAGACGCTTAGTAAGAAGAGATGTCCTTAGACCTTCAAGCGGAGAGGATGGGGTCGGTCCCCACTTCTAAGACCTTTAATGATTAGAGATGGAAGAGTAGCTGGTGCGTTCCTTCATTTCCTTCACAACAAGAAAATTAGGCCTTTTCAAGAGGATCGTCTATTATTAAAGGAGTCTATTACTGATGGCTTTTCAGTTAGACATATGTATCATAAGCTGATGTATTCTCCTCCTTTAGACTTCCCTTGTCGATCCATCTGGAACCCAATCGTTCCCCCCAAATTGGGTTTTTTCGCTTGGGAAGCTTCCTGGGGTAAGGTGCTTACGCTAGACCAACTAAAGAGGAGGGTGATTCCCTTAGTAAATAGGTGTTTCTTATGCGAAGAGAATGAGGAAACAATAGACCACCTGCTTATTCATTGTTCGAGAGCCAAGATGTTATGGGATCTTCTTTTGGCAATTACTGAAGCAAATTGGGTGTTCCCCCTCGCACGTTCGACAACTTTCCTTGCCACAAAGTCACGGCAAGGTTTCACAAAAAAAGGAAGAGAGTTTGATGGCGGCGTCTTCAGATATTCCTTGACTGGTTGGAGCGACCAAAAGTTTTCAGAATGAGGCCCTCTCGCTTCATAGGATGAAATCTTTCTTTTTTACCTCGTGGTCGGCTGGCGCGCATGTTGTCGATAACTTTAAATTCTTTGCGGGTTTTTCGGTCTCGACGGTATAGGTGAGAGTGGAGCCAGGTTTCCTTTGTACTCTCTTGTGTACTCTCGAGCCTCAGCTTTTTCATCTATATACCCGCTTTACCGATAAAAAAAAAAAAAAAAAATCGGGTTACGGACCGCCAACCAGCCGCTGACAAGGGGGACAAATCTGACCGTTGATCTTTCAAGGCAGATCAATTCCCAACCACACACGTAGCCGCTTGATATATCGGTAAATATCGATATAGTGAGTCGCCATATATCGCTAATATTGGACATATCGATTTCCAGAATTTGAAAATGCCCCCACGCGTGCGCAGTTTTAGTGTCAAAAATCGACCGATATTTCGGTCCCTGGCCGATATATCGGCAATATTTCGCTGATATTTTCCGATTTTTCTATTAAACGATTTTCGATTGCAAAAATCGTTTCGATGGGCACCGATATCCGATATATCGGCGATATATCGGAAATTTCAATCCTTGGTTACTCTCACTTGAACATTTTAGGAAGGCCAAGCAGGCTGCAACGGATATGAACAGTGGAGCTATATTACATGAGACCTTTTTTGTGGGGTTTTTTTTGCCACCTTGTGTTCTGTAGATGTGATAATTTACTTAATTTCTTTAACCAGTCTTCCTCCTTTTATCATCTTTAATTTTTCTTGAAGAATATCTTAATCCTTGTACTTTCATCTATATTGATGAACTTTATGTTTCTTTTATTGAAAAATGCAAAGGTAGGAGAGGAAAAAAAATAGAGAAATTGTAGATAGGTAGAATAGCATGGGTTTGGAATTTAGATGGACTCCCAGATCCAGCAAGCAAATAATCTTGTCAAAGGGAAAGCTGATTTCCTCTGTAGCTTTTTGGAGAAATTCACACTCCATTTAGCTTTTGGTTTCAGGTTGGTTCTGGCTGGGGGAGTTGTAGGATTTTGGGCAGGGTGGGTGTGCTTCTGTGTTTTATTTCTTGGATGATGGATTTTTTTCTTTGTCCTTAATGCACATAACCTGAAGAATCTTGTCCTACTTTTTATTCTCTTCGTGCACGTTTCTGGTTTTCCAGAAAACCATAGTGATGGCAATTCATTTCTGAATATAAGAATGTGAAACAAAACGCCTTCCATTTTCTTGTACCTGTTATTCTTTGTTGACTGTACCTTTACTTTTTGGAGCCTGAGGTTCATATCTGTATGACTGTATCTATGCTGCAGAAGTCATACTTAGCATGTGGTACTACCATTTTTGTAAAACTAGTGGAATGGCCTTTGCAATTGGATGTCTTTAGATCAAGGCACATAATTCCAAAATTGTTATGCGGTCTTTTTTACTGCTATGATTGAATACTCTATATATTATGATTTGAATAACCATGATTTCTGTTGCAGCTATGTGAACTGTCATTCCACAAAACTCGCCATTTGAGGAATCCATATAATGAGAACCTACCAGTGAAGGTAGAATCTAAGCTTCATCTAAATTATCTGGATTTTATTTTGTCATTCTATCTTCTTTTTAATTTGAGAATCAATCTAAGCTTAGTCATATGCTATTTAGATATTATTTTTGTTGTTTCATCTGGAATATTGAATCTAAGCTTAATCACATGTCATCTGAACTCTCACTCATCTGTCTTTCTTGATCTTCTTTGCTGCTGCTTCTTCTTGTGGCTACAACAATGAGTTTTACCACCTTACCATTTATATTTCCGAAATACAGGAAATCAGTTTTACCTTCTTTCCTCTTCTATTTCTAAAGCACAAGAAATCAGTTTTACCTTCTTCTTTCCACTTATATTTATTTATGAAGAACATGAATGAAGGCCTTCTTCCCAATTTGTTAGTTTTGGTCCAATCAGCGTACTTTTTGAAATTTACTAGATGCTAATAAGCATGTTGGAATCAGAAGCTAATAATCATGTTAGACCACGGCTGTTTGATGCATAAATTTAACATCTAAGAGTTCTAATTTTGAACTGTGGATTAGAACTCAAGTTTGACCAGGCATGCAAAAAGCCTCTCAGTTCTGATGCTTTTGGAAGGCGTTAGCAAAGTCAAAGTATAATGTGCGTGTAAGCCTCTCAGTTCATTCCAATCAGAGATTCTTTGAATAACTGATGTAGGACAACCCTAGGAAGGTTGCCTTCACTCAAGTTGGGTAGGCTATGGTTTTATATAATTTGGGGTTTAAGGAGAGGAACAAGGGATAAAATTGAAAAAATATAGATAAAAGATATAATAGGGAAAATAGAATAATAAAAATAGAAAGGATGTACTAGAAGGGGATGGGAATCTCACTAAGGTCTTTTATGAGTCTCACCTAGAAGAAAGTCAATGGAGTCTCACCATTGAAAATTGCAAAGTTTGCAAATAAAAGAAAATATTATTACTCAATCAAATCTGTCTTAACTTACATCAATTAGCTTTATTTATAGGCTTCCCTATGAAATCCAAAATCATCTAAAATTCTAATAACCTAATGTGACTTTAACCCTAATTTGATTCTAACTAATAATCATAATTTGATGATCCTAATTTAAATTGAAATGCCTTTTCTAACTAATAATCATAATTTGACTCGAATTAATAATTCTAATTTAAAATGTGTTTCCCTTTTTTCCTTGAATAGACTTTGTAAGACTTTCCTTCATCAATAACCTTTATAGGCAAATAATCCCTATATGGCTATAACAACTAGAAAACATTTGGGTAACTCTTGTAGCTTGCAATAAATCATGTCCATGTAATTCCACTGGATCTTTATCAGCATTCAAAAGGTATTTTTCCATAGTAGAATTGGATCTGATATCATAATTTTGTAACCAAATCTTGATGGGTTCTCTGTTTTCTTATGATTTTATTGCTGTGCTTTGTAAAAGTGCAGATAAGCAGAGACTGCCAGGAGCTGGAGCCCTCTATTGGTGAACAGTTGGCTTCCTTACTATATCTTGAGCCAGACAGTGAACTTATGGTATGTCTATTATTTTATTTTTGGCATTGGGAATGTATTGCTAATATTAGGAAAAATGAAAGAAACTAATAGAAGAACAAATTGATAATAATAATGAGAATAAATTGCATGGAAGCTGAGTTTCTATTTTAAAGTTACTCATGATTGTAAAGGATCATTATTCCTTTTTTCTGAATTTCTGATGACATACTTGCTCTTACACAGGAAATGAGTGAATAAAAAATTATTTTTTTTTATCATGAACAAGGCCAAAAACATGAAGATAACAAGCACAGGCTGTATACAAAGTTGTAATAAATATCATATGCTAGTATTTGTTGATTGTATATAAATCACGCTGCCAAAAAATGAAAAGGATAGAGACAGGAAAAGATGTGCATCACAGCCAGAGTTCATGAAAGTGCTGAATTTCATCCAGTCCTTGTGATTACGTAGCTAGTTGAAATGTCAAGGGGGAAATGAGTCAAAACTGGTATCTTTATAGGATAATGATGTTGAACAATTTTAAAATATTAGTATGTTCGATCTGCTTGTTGAATAGCAGGTTACTAGGAATCTGATTAAAGTGTAACTAGTTGCATAAGATGGATTAGGTGGTAGTGTGATCTGGAGAGTGAATGAGCTGTTGTCATGGTGTGATCAGATTTAAGGCATCAGATATGCAGAGGATTGCCTTCTTAAATAAACGATATATACAATCTAGATGAGAATAAGTTTTCTAATTTCTTGTTTCTATATAAGGTGTAAATGTTTAGCATGGATGATTTTATTTCTTTTATTTTAATTTTCTTTGGGGGGTGGGGAGCTTTGAGACGCAGAAGGAGAACTAGGAGGGAAGAAAAAAATGGTTTCCCTATTTTTGGACTAGGGTTTTGGTTTGGTTTTTAATACCAACTAATCTAAAGATGAAATTCTTACCCTTTAAATGTTATTTAGAAAAAAGAATTAGATCGGAAGAAACATTTCCTTTCCAAGAACCAACATCTATTGTCTGGAGTAAATTAGGATTGGGAGAATTTCTGAGGATTGAAAAGTGAAAGGTAATTAATTTCATAACCATTGAGATTTTTTGTCAATGCCGAAACTCCATGAATCATATTCTCTGAAAAGGTGTAAAAGTTTTTGATTGGATGTGTTTTTTTTCCATTCATAAATAATATAAATGAGGAAGTGAAAAGTTGATCTCCTCTCCAATAATTTAAAGGTAAGTATCTAGGTCTTTTAAAGTTATTTAGAGAATTTAGATTTGTAATATCTTACCACTTGACCAAGCCCTCAAGGGCAGTGTATAAAAAAGTTTCTCTAATATGTGTACATTGCTTTTTTGTTTTTCTTTGTGAAGGTGTTCTTGTTTTTTTGTCTAGCAGGGCTAGCTTACTTTCTGATCAATAATTGTATATTTTCAAAGAATTCCTTGTCCCTTGTTGTATTTATCATTCAATAGATGAATATATTTGCTTTTTATTAAAGAAAAAGAAAAGGTAAAGACATTTGCATGGCTTGTGGTAACTAAGAAAGTAAATACTACTGATTTGGTTTAAGTAATGTAGTTTAGTATCAACAAACGAGGAGTGGGGAATCAATTGACCTTGTTTTTCGCATTGCCCTGGAGCCTCTTGCACGGTAGAGTAGGTGGTTTAGGTTTTCAGACTGGGTTCCACACAAAAGTGTGGTGTCTGATAATTTCCTTCAAGGATTTGGGGGGAACTTAATTGAGGTAGGACTTTATGGTACATTGATAGCCTCACTTGAATTTGCATAATTTGGTAGGTAAAATAGAAGAATTTATTAAGATAGGTGGAGGACTTTGGATGTAATTTTCAACATGTTCTAGCTCTCTTCTTTCTTCTGGTTTTTTTTTTGGTAAGGACCTTGTTTGCTCCCCTTTGAGCCTTACACTACTGGATTGTAATTCCAAGCAAGTTTGAAGGCCGTAAAGTGTTTCTGCTTCTGTTCCTATTTTCTCCATCCTTGGTTCCCCTTTCATCCGTTCAGTATGTCTTTTGAATTTTTGAACTAACTGCTCTCTATTAATATGGTTCAACATGAGGAAACTCTGATGCTGTAATTAAGGGTGAACACTTGCTTGCCAATTTAGTAGGACTGATCATTAGATGTGAGATATCATGACTTAGTGGTCTGGTTCACCATCTAACCACTGGATGGGACTCTCATTTCATGGGAGAAGATGGGGGTGGGAATAAATGCTTGTTACTCACGATAATAATATGCCTCTTGTATCTTGTAATTGGATGCACAAGTTTCTACAAAATCTGAGTAATGTTTTTCTCTTTTGCTTTGGCCATAGGCAATATCAGTTGCAGCAGAATCAAAACGTGAGGAGGAAAAAGCAAAGGGGGTCAATCCAGAGAATGGAGGTGAGAATCCGGACATCGTTCCATTTGAAGACAATGAAGAGGAGGAGGAGGAAGAAAGTGAAGAAGAAGAGGAGAGCTTTGGCCAGGCGGGTCTTGGGCCAGCAGCAGCAGCAGCAGCAGCGGCAGCAGCAGCAGCTCAAGGGAGAGGAAGGGGAGGAAGAGGAATCATGTGGCCTCCTCCTCACATGCCACTTGCACGAGGAGGGGGTAGACCTATTCCTGGGATGAGGGGGTTCCCCCCTGTCATGATGGGTGCTGATGGATTTTCTTATGGTGCTGTTCCACCTGATGGTTTTGCAATGCCAGATATCTTTGGTGTGGGTCCTCGTGCTTTCTCTCCATATGGTCCCAGGTTTTCTGGGGATTTCACAGGTCCTGCATCTGGCATGATGTTTCCAGGCCGTGGTCAACCTGGAGCTGTCTTTCCAGCTGGCGGGGGCGGGGGGTATGGGATGATGATGGGTCCAGGACGTGCTCCATTCATGGGAGGGATGGGAGTTCCTGCAGCAGCCCCAAATCGAGCTGGTAGGCCTGTTGCTATGCCTCCCATGTTCCTACCCCTACCGCCACCGCCTCCACCCCCAACCTCCACCTCTCTGAACAACAACCGAGCTAAAAGGGATCAGAGAACACCAGTTAATGACCGGAATGACAGATACAGCAGTGGAGGAGGCTCAGGGTCAGACCAGGGCAGGGGCCAAGACATGGCTGCTGCCGGTCCAGGTCCAGGTCCAGATGATGAGACACAATATCAGCAAGGATTGAAGTCTCAACAGGACGATCAATTTGGAGGTGGAAATAGCTTTAGAAACGATGAAAGCGAAAGTGAGGATGAGGCTCCAAGGCGGTCGAGGCATGGTGAGGGTAAGAAGAAGCGGTGACTGGTGAGGGTGAGAGAGGACAGGACGGTGCTATCACTCATTCTTATCACTGCCAAATAAATTTTGCCCACTACTGCGGGAAGCCATCCCATCACCTGCATTATGTTCCCTCGTTTCTTCTCTATAAGAGATATTGTCATTATACCGTTTTGCTTTCCATATCAAATTCTTAATTGTTTTTTGCATTAATATTTATAGAGATGCATAAATATCCAGGCGCTTAGGAACAAATCTCTATTTATATGTATGCTACATGTAGATATAATAACTAACCAAGTCAGGGCAAGGGGAAGGGGAAGGGCACCAGTGGTTATATGGGGGGAAAGGATCGGGACATATAATTTTTCTTCAGTTACTCTTCTACTTAGTACTGTAATAGTACGTTGAACTTGTGACTTCTCCAACTCGGCACTCGGTGTTAAGCGAGGGTATTATTTTTTATTTTTTATTTTTTTCATGTTTACTATAAATCTATAAACTTTAAGCCTATTCATTTATATAATGTTAAACATTTAAGCATACTTATGATACGTAGCGGCCAGTTACAAAATATATCACGATTTTTATATATAAAAGTGTTCAACATTTATAATATTTACATTGTTTACAAAAGAAACAAAAATACATATATATTAGACCAAATGATCTTTCAATGGGTACCTAGTGATGTGTTGACTTTGATTGTTGATGCGGATTGTCCGAATCCTGCGGTTTCTTTTATCTTGCGGATGAAAGCAAGCGCGTGTTAAACATAAAAACTAGTGGGAATATCTTTCGTGGGCTGACGCTTAATAAGGATCGTATCATTTTAAACCGCGTCATATCTTTTATGACAAATATAACATTTACATATATTTATAAATTTAACACCTCTTTAGTTTAAATAGCATGTTTCATTTTATCATGGCCCCATTATCTTTTGGTGTCATCTTATTTTACTTCTTGTTCTTTATGGCAAGTATCACATCATCCAGCATGCGCAGTGTTATCTTACCGTATCATGTCGTATATCATAAGCTTGTCATTTGTGTTTTACTTGTCATTTGCTTTTATATTTAAATGCTTTGCATGCGCGCGAAGTGGATACGAAAAGAGTATATGTCTTGCAGATATATCAACGCATGCTGAGGCAGTGATCTATCATATGGCCCGAAGGGGCCGTTATAATGTCGGCAGGATCATGTCGTCGGCAGCAGGTGCCGATATCCCCATAAGCTGTATCTTTGTATGATTGTAATATATAGACATGCCTATCTATCTAATTAACCAGTCATAAACAGACAATCAATTTTATTATGTTTTCTTAACATTATTTCAGGTATTAGAAAAATATGCCATGTACGAATAGCTAAATATAAATGTATCTTGTAAGATATTCGTTTATCGAATAATATCTTATAAACATTCTTGTATTTTTCATATATAAGTATCGTGCATTCTCTTTCGCTTTCCATGCTATGCGTATTATCATGATCATGTCTTATGATGCATCATTTAAGCCTGTAATACATTTATATAGCAGCTTTATCTGATTTCATTTGGCTAACCCGATTATGTGACTAATTCGAGCGGAGTTTAAAGTCGATTTCGATTACAATTTTGTCATATGACGGGATTGTTAGAGAGAAAGTGATCTTCTAACTCAATATACCCTATGTCTTAAGTTTCTTATGATTCAAACGTCGTATCATTTAGAACTTAATTTGGGAGATATGGTCTAAACATTTGGTGCTCTGGACAGGAGTTTCCGGGGAGCAGGAAATTTAGGTGTGTCGCATATTTGAAAAATTTTGGGAATGTCAAAGACATAATTTAACCATAATTTCTTTATGAAAGTTGTTCTCCCGGATGTCTGGATTTGTATGAAATTGGAGAAATACTTGTGTGGGCCAGAATTATAACCGAGTTATGATTTAAGCAATCATATTCTCGAGTTAGGAGGGTATTATGAGATAGATTTTAGGGATCGAATTGTTTACTTACTTTGACGAATTTTCTGGGTCTAATGGGGTCTAAATTTGGATTTACTTATCAGGGAGATTTGTTCTTGAAATTTGGATTCTGCGAAATTTGAATAACTCAATTTGGATGGGGTGAGCTGATTATGGCACAAATACGAGCGTGCCGAAGCGCGTATCGAGGCGGGCAGTGACAAAGCGAGCTTCACTTTGACGAATTTTCTGGGTCAAATGAGGTCCAAATTTGGATACACTTATTTAAGATAGATTTGTTATCCTAGAAGTTTAGTTTACCCAAAAATTTTAATCACTCAATTTGGATGAGTAAAACTCAACTTATAGCCTAAATATAAAAGCTGATTAGAAACCCAAAGCGTATTAGAATTATTTCGAAAACAGCTGTCCTTTGGCGAATTTTCTGATTATTTGGGATCCAAATTTACATACTAAACTCAAGAAAGATTTGTTATAGAAGTTTAGTTTCTCAAAATTTGAATAACTCAATTTGGATGGTGATGACAGTTATGGCCAGAAAGCAACATGAGTTTAAAAAAGCGGATAGCATCCTCATAAGCCAGCATTTTCTCTGCCACAAATTTTCCTCGGAATTGAGGACCTGTCATAAACAACCATTAGAACAAGATTACATACAAGAGGTATTAGCACTGCAAATAAGTATCAAAAATACAAAATTCCATACACAAATTCATACCAAAATTCCTTACATATCCATTTCTGATTTATTCTTCTTCTTAAACTTCTCTTCGTCCCTTCTTCTCCTCTTCTTCTTCCTCTCTTCTTCTCCTCTTCTCTCTTCCTCCACGTAAAAGTCCTAACCAAATTATTTATTTTGTCTTAAGATAAGGTCATGTTTGGCCTTATCATATTTTTAAGCCCATTTCTTCAGTTTTTGCAATTTAGTCATTCATTATCACATTATTTGCAAATGAAACATTCAATTCTATTTAACATATAATCTTTTTCTTTTATGTCATTTGGGTCCTTAATTGGTAATTTATCAATTTACCCTTGATTTTTGTATTAATTTCAGGTTTTGTTTATTTTTTTTTTAATATTATTTTATTCCGAAAAAATATATATTTATTTTATTATCTGCGACGTGTTATAAAGCTGTGTGATATAATTTGGGATGTTCACATGTGGTTGGTGAATGGGATCCCAAATGGAAAACGAGAAGCGGTCACGATAGGGGGCATGTGGCTGCCCATGGGCATGATTTGTTTCATTTAGTTGTGGCCACCCAATTCATGAGCCTCTCCTTCAGGATGATGTTCACCATTTGATCTATAGATGCATACAATTTCCTTTCTCTGTTTGTTCTGTTGTTTAATGACCCCATCCCATATGTTTTTATTCCATTACTGAATTTTTTTTTTCTTTCTAGCTAATCTTTTTGGATTTCAACCAATATTGATCAGAGAGAACAGAAACTGAAAATTTATTGATGCAACTATATTCTAATACAAAACCGATGGTGAACTATACAACTACTTATATATGAAGATGAGAGTACAGGTCACGTGTTTCAGGAAGGTTCTAGAACGTATATAGAAGGTGAGACTCACGTGTATGCTGCCATGGACACGTGTAACACGGCTGAGTCGTATGTTCATCAAATATATTAACCTTTTTGTCATTATATTGGTTTATTTTTAACCAACTGATTCCGGGAAATCTTTAGGGTCGACTCACTGATTCTAGAAAATCGTGGTACCTTCGTCTTGAAACAGTAGATTGAGAATTTTTAATCACCCATTGTCAAGCTTTTCAAATATAGTTACAGTGACGTTTTTCTGTTTTTCTGTTATGAATTTGAAATGTTTTTGACATATTTTTATGTTTTTAAATATTTCTTAAAAATGATTTTTGCTCATTTTTAATATAATAATTGTGATTTTAAGCTGTGAGGGCCTGTGCCAACAAGATCTAGTTGTTAAAGAGCAGAAGTGGGTATACGAAAAGGGTCTAGAGTTCGAGTACTGAATATTATAACGCAATGCAAAGTGAGACAACAACAACAACAAAAAAAAAAAAAAAAAAAGGCAATAAGGGACCGTTTAGCCTTGTTCGGGCTGTTACATCAATACGGAAAATTACAAACCAATGCCAGGGAAAATAATTACTTCACAAACTCAGTAACAAGCAAACAAAGAGAGAGAACTCTACTGGCATGAAAATATGTTCAGGAAATGTTTTACAAAGAAAGCTGAACTTACCTTGCTTGTTGCAGAAGTGGGGACTTAGTGGTTGCCAAGAAATGGTTTTATTAGTTTTATTTATTTTATTTGTTTTTAAACTAAAAATGGGGGACATTTACAACGAGACTTTCTTTTTCTTTTTTTTTTGTTTCTTTCTTTGATTTTTTCAAATTGAATATTATGCACCTTTTTTTTTTCATTTTCTATCTAATGAATATTTTATAATCCTAATAAATTAATTGAATCATGAAAGAGAATAACATGCCAAAAAAGAAAACAATTGAAAAAATAATATTATAAAATGTAAGCACACTAAAATTTAATTAATAGATAATTCACCAATAAAAAACAACCATATTCTCACTATAACTTGCTGCTTCTTTTATCATATATCTTACATTTTCATGTTTATTAGAAGTCTCTACTTAACTTGGACAATATCCTGTTAGAGAGGAGGGTGGTTTTTTGGTCTTTCTTGGTCTGGAATCACCCATTTTATTATTTCGTCTAATTAGATCTAGACTTTATCCCTTAATAAAGTGGTTTCTTCCATCTAATTTGAGTTTTTTCATTTGATTTTCCTTTGTTTTCTTATGTTTTTGTCGTCGATTTATTGTGACGTATGGTTGTTGGTTTTTTCATTGCAAGACCAATTCGGGCGGCCATTCTTTGATGAAGTTACTTCCGTCTCCGTTCGTAGATTATGTTTTATGAGGCCTGAAATGCATATTTTTGATATATTAGGATTATTTCTTGTATAGGTCTTGAGCCGTTTCTTTTTACTATTAACTTAGATGCTGTGTCATTTTCTAATGTTTTTAATAGTTTAATTTATATGTTCAGATGTAAAAAGAAGTCTCTACTTGTAACTTATATTTTTCTCTTTATTATATATCTCATCACTTTACATATATATATATATATATATATATATATATATATATATATATATATATATATATATATATATATATATATATAGATGGAAAGAAAATGGATTAGTGGGATACTGGAGGGTACTAAAATAAAAGGCAAAATGATGATAATTATTTTCATAAATTCCATTTTTATTAAAATGATTTACTCAATATTTTATTAAAATAAAATATCAAGACGTGCACCAATTGTTATTGATTATCATATTATGATCTCAAGTTCTAAGAGGATGGAAAATATTAATGAGGATTGGCATAACACTCAAATACCACAGGATGGAAATCAATAAAGATTTCGCACTATGAGAGATGAGAGATCTTATGTATCGTCCGTACTTTAGATGAGTACTCCCTTTTGCTGGTTTTTTCTTATATCTACGGCTTATTACAAAAATAATATTTAAAATGGATGATTGAAAATATATTTTTAATATTAGGATAGTTTTTGTTGATTAAGAAAAAGAAGTTTAAAAATCGTGTTACTAAGAAACGAGTTTATTTTAGATTTAAAAAAATTGAAAGAGAAGTTTAAAAATTGTGTTTTGAAGAAATGAGTTTGTTTTAGATGTAAAAAGGATATTTCAATATCGTCTTTTCTAGAGTTTTCATCTTCTAATACCGTCTTTTTTAAAGATGATTTTTTTTGTCTTCCAATATTGTCTTTTTCTAAAGACGATTTATGGTATTTCTTTGTCCTTCCAAGATCACCTTTTTTAGAGATGATTTAGTTTCTTGGCTTTTGGCTTCTAATATCGTTTTTTCTAAAGACGATTTCCTTCTTGTTTCTCCCAAACTTTGAATTTTTTGTTTGTGAAATGTTGTTTGCAACTACTTTTTATTTTTTTCTTAGAGGAATCGTGTTTACAAAAAACGATATTAATTTTTTTTTAAATCTTTTGCAACAAATTTTTTTTTTTTGATTGTAATATCTACATGATTGGATCAAATCGTTATAACTTTAGCCTGATGTGGTTGCAAATTCAAGCTTGCATTTGACGCTTTAGCTGATAAAAACTCACATAAGGAATTTCTCAAAACACATCCAAAATCCACCAGTCCACTATTAGAGAATAATGCTGCATCCACATTAAGCTTACTTTTGCCTCGAATTGGAAGTTCCCAACGTGAAGGAGATGGGGGTGTCTTGCATCATAGGAATTATTGTTTGGATTCTTTGTTGGATTATTTAAATTTATTTATGAGCTCATATGTGAATATTATGTATTGTAAACCCTGAAAGATAAAGTCGAAATTAAGTGATCTTCTTAAGTTTTTTTTTTAGGCTTTTATGAATCAAGTTTGCAATGTATTTCCTCATATATGTGTAGAGACATTTAGTTTTCTGTTTTGTTGATGGGCCAAAATAGAAAACCCTAATAGAGAAGTGACGCTTTGTGAAACGTCACATCCCTAGCCCTAGCATAAGAGGGGTCTTGGTCCCCAAATTAATCATAGGTTCATTTTCTGAAATTTCCCATTTAATTCAATTAGAAAACAAAGAAGACTTAGAGGAACTCTCTAGAACTACATTGCAATTTGGAAGGCCTAAACTCTTCTCGATCTACATCATTTAGTGCATATGGATTCAAGTACACTTTCTTTAATTGTTTATGGTTCTTAATGATAAAACATGATTGATCTTAGAGTTTTAGGGTGATGGTTTTCACCATAAGGATTAGGTTTAGTTTTTTTTCACAATTGGTATCATAGTAGACATGTTTTGATCATTAGGAATTATGTAAGGTTTCTGGTTTTGTGATCTTCTTCATGATTCTAGGGTTTTACAAAGTGATGATTTTCACTGTAAAGTTTCAGTTTGGTTTCTACATTTGCAAAACATCAAGTTTTGAATCACGGTCAGAATGATGTTTGTATTGAATAATTTCATACAAAAAAAAATCTTGTTCTATTCCATTAGGTTCATGATTTTTTTTGTTTATTTATTTATTTTTTATTTTCTTCTCGTTCTGTTCCAACTGATTCAGGAAAGTGGTTTACTGTTATTATTTCGATGTTTGCATAACAGATTAATGGGTTCGCTGAAGTTTCCTTTTATTATATACTAAAGAACCCTTGAAATGGTGTTTGGTAATTAGTGAAGATCATTTTGGTCTTTGGATAATTGAATAATGAACAGTAGTCTTGTCTCTCGCCAAATACATTGGTCTTTTATATATATATATATGAGCAAAGGGCACTGTTAAACCACCACATGTGATATTTGAGATGGGCTGTGTTTGGATCAAAACACTGACCCACAATTTATGCATGTGCCCTATATTGATATTATAATTTTTTGAAGTCATTTGGTTAATTATTACAGATTGCAATCATAAGTGGTTGTGATGCATACTTGATATAACCTATCACAGTTACGTATTTGGCAACAAAACAAGATAATCTGAAAGGGCTTCATGATTCTAAAACGTTTATAGGTTTGATTTTAGTCTTGTGTGCCCATTTTTGTTTGGATCCGAAGAACTCTTGAAATGGGAATAAAAGTAATATAGGTTTTATCATATATTATATATATATATATATATATATATATATATATATATATATATATATAGAAAGTGTCATTCTCTAAATTACATACACAAATATAAATATTTGGTATAATTTTAAATTCAAATCTTGTATGTATTTATACATTCTTGAATTGAATAAATTATAGCAACATGTCACCAAAGTGGCCTCTCTTCAGAAAGTTGATTTGATTCAAATGTGCATTTGTAGTGTAGTGCATATCATGTGACTATTAATTGGCCTAAAGGAAAATTAATATTTGACCGATGTACATGTACACCTGTGGTGATAAACATGTGATGAGCATTTGGTTTTCCATGTAAATGATGAATATACCCAAAGGAATATTCATTATTTGACAGCAGTTATTATCAATGTTTGATCACTACAACAAGACATCAATTATGAGTTAATGTTTTGTCCAAAGACTAGACATTAATAGAGTGCCTGACATCTTGGAATGAGATTTTTACTTGCATTTGAATTTATTATTTTGATTTGGTTTTGGAACTTATGTGAGCATGCTTATTTGTTTCTTATTCTCTACTTAGCTCTTGCTAATGCTGCAAATCTATCTACTCAAGTTACTGGAATTCCATGCTAATGGGAGCCAATTTCAAGATTTGGGAAAAGAATGTAGAAATTGTTCTGCCAGCATGGAACTGCACCTAAAGATTAGAATGGAACGCCCTATTTCAATCCCTGAAACCTCAATGAGGCTAATATTGAGAAGGAACCATTCAATCGTCAGTCTATCAGTTTATGAAACGCCCATTCCAGAAGCGCCGGGCTCTATCAATCGAGCTGCTAATGCTACGAAATTTCTTCGACATGCAGCAAGTTCTCGCTAAAAATGAAAAGGCGTAAAACAAGTACTCTTTTTGATAGAAAATCTGCTGGCATGAAATACACAAACAAGGAGAACATAAGGAGTACATCATGGAAATGTCTAACATTGTCTGAAAACCAAAGGCACTTAAGCTACAATTGTCTCGATGACTCGTTGCAGTGCATTTGGTTCTTATATTCTTCCCGCACAATTCGCTTCCATTGTGAGTTATAATACTTAGAAGATAAAATGGACTTGAATGAGCTTATTTCATCAGGGTGCAAAAGATATGGATAAAGAAGGATAAAACAGAAAGTGCTCATTTAGCATTAACTTCTCAGAAGAAGAAAAGGAAGAGAGCTAAAGACTCTAACAAAGACACTACAAAAGGTATATCCAAGTAGAAGAAAGGAAAGACGCAAGATAAGGAATTTACTTGCTATTTCTGTAAGAAAGCGGGTCACTTTAAGAAAGAGTGTCCCAAATTTGTTGTCTTCGATTATATTAAGAGCTGCACTCTTCTCACTCTATTGCTCTCAAAGTGCTTGTAATTTAACTTTTGTGCCTATTCATACTTGGTGGGTAGATTATGGTGCTACTACTCACGTAAGTATTTCCTTACAAGGTTGTCTTTGGAGCTGACTGCCAAATGATGTTGAAAGATTCATTTATGTGGGTGATGGCAAAACGACGAAAGTAGAGGCAATAGGGACATTTAGGTTGTTATTAAAAACTTGTTATAAACAACTGGTGTTTATTTGGATTTAAAGGACTTATATTGTGTCGTCCTTTAGACGAAATTTGATTTCAATTTCTATATTGGACAATTTTGGATATTATTGTTCATTTGGAAATTTGAAATTTAGTCTTTCTTTAAATTCCAATGTTATCGGGTACTCGGTTCTTTATTCAGGTACGACAACCTTTATTTGTTGGATACTGTTGCCTCATTTAATGAAACCTTGTATACAAGTATACATGGTGCAAAACATAAATTAACTGATAAGGATTCTGGAATGTTATGGCACAAGTGATTAGGCCATATCTCTAAACAGAGAATTCAAAGGTTTGTGTTAGATGAAATTCTTGATTCACTCGATATGACATATTTTCAAGTCTGCATTGAGTGCATTAAAGGGAAACAAATAGAAAGAAAAGGAAATTAAATAATAGATGTGATGATGTCTTAGAACTAATTCATACCGATAACTCAGTGGACCATTCCCCATAGCTTCTTAGAATGGTCAATCCATATTTTACGCTCATAGACATCATTCAAGGTATGGGTACCTATATTTGATTCATGAAAAGTCTCAAGCTTTGGACGTGTTCAAGTCTTTTAAAACCAAAGTTGAACTCTAACTTGGCAAGAAGATTAAAGCTGTCAAATCTGAGTGGTGACTACTATGGTAGATATGATGGCTCAGGAGAACAACGTCTAGGACCTTTCGCTATCTTCCTAAAGGAATTCGATTGTTCGCAATACCACGTCGGGTAAGCTCACATGAATGGTGTTGCAAAGAGACCTAAATCAAACACTTAGAGATTACGGTGAGAAGTATGATTACCATTCTTCTTACTTGAATCACTTGTGGGAGAAGCACTTAAGAATCGCAATTTTCATTCTTAATAGGTACTGGCAAAGTAGTAGCTAAAACCCCTTACGATTTGTGGTCTGGAAAGAAGCCTAGTATTAGGCACTTACATGTTTGGGGTTGTCTAGCTTAGGCATGCCCTTATAGACCAAATGAAAAGAAATTGGATGAAAGAATAGTTAGCTACTACTTTGTAGGTTATGCCGAGCACTCTGTTGGGAAAAATAGGCTTTCCCACAAGTGTAAATCAATGGAAGCAATATGACATAAAATAAATAACAGAAAATAAATGAGCACACAAGATTTACGTGGTTTCCTCAAATAACTTGAGGTACGCTCCACTCCACGCAATTCCAGAGGTCGCTTTCTTCTACTATCACCAAAAGAGTTTACAAAGTGGCCAAAAGGCATAAGCCTTACAAACACACCAAGGTGTAAATCACAAGAGGAAAATACCTCACAAATAAAGTGAACCAAATCTCCAAGAACAAACCACAAGAAACCCCAAATATCAAGTGAAGAAACGTTACTCACTTGAAGAACTTTGCTGATTTTGCGGCACCAAAATGGAGAATAAAGAAGACCCAATTTTTTTTCAACCAAAGATCACCGAATGCCTTCTTTGCCGAGCCAACCAAGACGATATATACCAAAAATGCCACTTCAAACCTTATTTCCCTTGAAGATTCCAAACCACACCAAGAGTCATGCACGCCTAAAACCAAGGTGCATGCCAAAATAGTAAACCATATTTAGAAATCGATGAGTCCCAAAATAGGAACCCAACAATTTTCCCCCTCTCGACTTATGTGGAGGATTTGACCATTCCCAAAAAATCGACACTTCTCATGCTTGTCCTTAGTCAATGCCTTAGTCAACATATTCGGCAAGCCTCATCGTGAACTTTTTCAAGTTGCAAATAACTTATCATTCAAGACATCACGAATCCAATGATATCTAACATCAATGTGTTTCGATCTCAAATGAAATGAAGAATTTTTAATTAAGTGGATTGCACTGACCATCACAATGAAGGACATACCTTCTTTGTTTAAACCCAACTCTGTAAGAATTTCTTTCAAACCACAATAATTCTTTTGCAAGCTTTCAGGATGGCGATGAACTCGCCGTGGGCGCAGAGAGCAACACATTTATAATCTTGATTGCCATGCCACTGCTCCCACAAAGTAATCAAATAACCGTGGCAGATTAATTATCAATGGTCACCAGCCATATTAGAACTGAACCCATCAAGAATAGACCTACCTTTACCAAAACACAAACTCATCTTTGAAGTGCCCCGAAGATGCCCTGGTCCATTTCATCAAGCGCTTCAAGAGTTCTTTCCCCGACGTACGTAACTCCACTAACAACCCCAACTGCGTGAGCAATATCCGGTCGAGTACAAACCATGGCATACATCAAAGAACCAATTGCTGAATGTTAAGATTGACCAAATTGATGTATATGTGAAAATATGGTCAATCGAGTGAATGTGGTAAATACTCAAAAACTAATTTGAAACAAAAGTAAGTATACTCAAAAACTGAAATGAAAAGCGGTCACTAACACTCAACCCTTCCCGCGCAAGTGCACGTGGTCATACAGCACAAAGTGGACTCTAGGAGTCCGGATATCGTACCCACGAGGATTGGAGGTTCTCTCTAATTGGAATTTGATCACCTCGATTACAAGGGCTCTTCACTATTTAGGCGACCAAGTAGGATGTGGAATAAAATCAATTTAATTGAAACAAAAACTGATTTAAAACTAATCCTAAAAATCTACCAAATAAACAACTACTTAATTCTAAAAGGTATGAAGAGAGTCACTAGGGATGGGGATAATTATTTACAAAACGCTTTGCATTTCCTCGACAAGAACATTTTGATAGCAGTCAACATTTAATTTGTCCAAGAGCAATGTAGTATGCCTTGATTTTCTCCATTACACCATACATTTCAATTATCTAACACACCATATTCCTTTTCAGACAAATGGGTCTAAATAGAGCTACTTGTAAAATTTGGCACTCTTAAGATTCGATTGTTTTTCAATACTTCACAAATCCATTTTCTCAGACTAAAGAATTTCGTCTATGTATAGATAATGCAAGCCTTCTCCAATGTATCGTATCTCGTCCTTCAAATTCCAATAAAATTTTCTATCTCCCTTTTGATTAGGATTTGCTTACACTTCGATTAAGATCCTTTCATCGACTAAGGAGAAACCTTCGATCAACTAAATTGATACATCATCTAATTAATCCTCACACCATGAGTAAATTATCGATCTATCGAAGTAATTTTTTCTCGAGTTCAGTTCCAAGATATTAGTCTAACATACCCCAAGTTACCGCTCTTACTCGTGGAATCTCTATCTCCTGTGTCACTCGCAGGGCCTCCTCGAAATCGTAGTAAAGATACACTTCTTTTGGGTATGTTACTAATATTCCTCGAACAATTCATTATAGCGAACACCAATTATATAAATTTAGTATTCAAACCCACAAAATAATCAAAAATCGCAAATCAACGTTTCAAATACCTGGGAACCCCAACACTGGGGAGTGGTGTTTAATGTTCCATTACCGATTCCAATCATCACTAATCAAACAAAAAGTAAGAAAATGAAGAAAGAAATCAAGAGAAAGAAGAGAAAATCCGCATTCAGCTTCAATCTTTCTCCTCAACAAGAAGAAATTGAATATTCGAGGCAAGACCGAAATCTCTTCAATAGAAATAAAATCGCTCTAAAACTATTCTAAGATATATATTAAAAATAAAAATCAAGTGAAGAAACTAAGAAAACGGGCGCTTTAGAGAGAGAAAACCCATGAGAGAGAGAAAATCCGCATTCTTAGCTTCAATCTTTGTCCGTCCTTAGTGAAATCTCGAATCTCTCGTTATACAAAGACCGAAATCTCTTCAATAGAAATAAAAATCTACTCTAAACCACTTTAAAATCTAAAACAAATCAAAATCTACTTAAAAACTCGGAAAATGAGGCGCCTAGAGAGAGAAACCCAGAGAGAGGCTCTCCAATCTTCCCGCTGCCTCTTACCTAAAAAACCAGCATATATATATGGTCCTAGGGGTGAAATGGGCTTGAAATTAGGTCAAATATCAATTTCTCGGCCTTTTTAGGTTTCGTTAGCGTTTCGGGTCGCGACACAGTGCAAGTCTTCCTGGTCGCTGACACCATTTTTCTTCGCCGGGCGACACCATTTCCGCCGCGACTAATTTTTCTCGACAACAACTCGGTTTTTCTTCTCCAACTTGTCGGGGCCATAACTTTTTCGTTTTAACTCGGATTTGGGCCATGCAGGGAGTACCGTTGAAAGCTCTTTGAATGTAGAATGAACCCATGATGGAATTTGAACCATTTGATGTTCCAGATGGTACAAAAAAATTCATCTTTCCAGTAGCGCGCTGTGAGACTCTCCGTTGACTCTTCTTTTGGAAATAAATTGCTCATTTCTTGCCAAATCATTTGCTTTCATCAATAATCCTACAAACCAAGTTTAGAGGAAATTTATGAGTTTTTACATGAATAGCGGATATAAATGCACAAAATAGCATGCGAATGAACTTCAAAACATACGAAGTTTTAGCACTCATCACTCGGGGTTACGTGGAATTTTCTCTCGTATCTCATTTTTCTCTCTTCTCATCACCAGTGAGGACACCGACTGGACTAAGCTTGAAGTGGCCTCGTATGGACAATTAATGTGCTTTGCTTTGTCCATTATTGAACCTCTCAAGAAACTTTTTTAATATAATTCTCTTGAGATAACCAAATTAGCTCAAGTGATTTGTCACTTAACAATTCTTATCTCAAGAATTTGCTTACTGACCCAAATCCTTCATGGCAAAGGACTTGCCTCAATTCGACTTCACTTCTGCTAATCTTGCTCGTGTCTTGACCCACAATGAGCATATCATATCGACGTGAAAGCAAGAGAATAATAAAATTATCTCGATATTTCTTCACAAACACAATAATAATCCGGCGGTTCATCACCCATGCAGTATCATCATGAAAGAATCGAATTTTCCAGACCACGCCTCTATTTCGCTTCAATCCATACAAGCTCTTCTTCAATTTGTAAACTAACTGATCATTACCCTTATCTATGAAGCCCTCAGGTTGCTCCATAGAAATTTCCTCTTCTAAGTCACCATGCAAAAATGCGGCTCCTCACATCAAGCCGCCTCAACTTCTAAATTCATACCGCAGCCTATACTAAGTACGCCTCTAATGGAGGACATCTTCACAACCGGTGCGAGAATATCTCATCAAAATCAACTCCCTTCCTTTGACCAAAACCTTTCACAACAAGTCGTGCCTTGAATCTCGGTTGAGAACTGTTCCCATCATTCTTTCGTCTGAAGACCCATTTATTTTTCAAAATTTTCTTCTTTTTAGGTGGCTTCACCAAATCATAGGTGTGATTCTCATGCAAAGACTTCATTTCCTCTTTCATTGCCTTAAGCCATTCAGTTTTGTTCTCATGCCAAGACTCTTGATAAGTCTCCGGCTCAGACCCCTATCTGGATAGTCATCACATACTCATTTGAAGAATATTTTCTCGATAGCCGCTTTTTCTCTCGGTAGATCTCCTTGTCAGCAGTCCGGCGGGTAGTGACTCTTCGGGGGGTGGTCAGCTCCCTCAATCTCTCCGCTCAACATCATCTTCCGTTGCATCATCATTTGAGGTCCGCACTTCCTCACACACACAGCAATGTGTGGATCAAGAGGATCTAAGTGAGCCAACAAGATCATCTCAAGATTTCAGACTCACCCGACTCGCTTCTGTTTCAATGTCTTCAATAGTCCGATCTTCCAAGAAAACTACATCTCTGGGCTCGACAACTTTCTTGTCAACTCGGATCATACAACCCTGTAGCCCAAATTCTTCATGCCCATAGCCAAGAAATATGCACCGCCAGGTTGGATCAAGCTTTGACCTCTCATCTTTGGAATATGAACAAAAGCTACAGCCGAATACCCCTGCTTATCATAAGAGACTTCTTTCCCGTCTAAACTTTCGCACATCACCATTCAACTGAATCAAGGAGACAAATTGATAAGATCAATCGCTTCGGCCCTCATCGTTTCACCCCAAAAAGATCTGCTATTTAGAATGTGAGAGCAACATCTTACTCTCTCAAGAATGGTGCGATTCATTCTCTCGCAACCTCGCTTCGCTGAGGTGTCTTTTTACTATCTTTTCATGCCCGAGGTCGTGATTGGTGCACACCGATCAAATGGTCCAATATATTCACTCACCATTATCCGAGCGAACACATTTCTCAAATGTCTACCGCTTTCTTTCAACATTGGTTCGAAAATGCTTAAACACGTCTAGAACTTCGATCTTTAGTTTTCAATGTATAAGCCCAAACTTTTCTGTGAGCATCATCAATAAAAGTGACAAAGTATAAGCACCACCAAGTGTCCTAACTAAAGGACCACATACATCGAATGTACCAAATCTAGAACATGAGATTTTCTAGATGCAATGTTTCACTTTAATGATATTCGTTTTGTTTACTCATGAAAACAATGAACACAAGCTTTCAAAGGCGCATCTTTATCCCCCGCTAGAAGCTCTTCGACAAACTTGCAATCCTTTTCACCATATGTCCAGTTTCTATGCCATAGACGGATGAGTCATTCTCTAAGGTATTCACAACACCCTTGCGTATTTTTGCTTGCATACTGTAAAGAGAACAAGTCTTCTTTCCTTTTGCTACCGCTAGAGAAACTATTATCGAGAGCCCCATTTTCCAATACCGAAATTGTCAAGTGTAGCCTTCATCATCTAACTTTCCAGCGATATTAAATTTGAAATGCACATCCGCATATGCCTCACATTCAAGCAAACAATTTGTATCCACATTGCTTTCAAGCAAATGTCACCCATGCCAATAATTTTTGACACATCTTCATTTCCCATACCTGACATTCCCAAATTCACCTCATGAGTAAGAAGGCGCAAAGAAGTTAGCCTCGCGTATAACATGAAATGAAGCTCCGTAACCGATTACCCAATCCATCTCGTCAATCAAATTAACGCTGCATCATCACCGATAATCATGAGTTCAAATTTACTCCAGAATCACAAACAGATCATTTTGTTTTTCTCCGAATTTTTCTCTTGTTTTGCTCCTCTAACTCGAAGCCGCACCCCGCTTCATGTGCCCTTTCTTGTGACACAATAGCACTCAACATCTTTCTCAAATCGATTGAACGACCTCTAGATTTATCACTAAGCAGCGAGCCCTACTCTACTCCCGCTCCCTGCTTTCCATCAAAAGTGCTCTGAGTGGAGAAGAATCCCCGATGTGATTTTTCTTCTTGTCTCTTCTTCATTCAACAAAGCCGTTGGTAATCTCCGACTCATTGTTACCTTACTCCATCAAAGTAGTTACTAACCTGCGGACCACCAAAGTTTCCCACTCTTTCTCGTAGAAATGAACTAAGAAGTAACAAAGCTTGCAACTCATCATCAAAAGTACTTTTATGGCGCTAACCCATTCACAATGCTCTTAATCTCATTCAACGCTTCGCACAGAGTGTCTCCTCCTTTATGATATTTAGAATTCACAAGCTTTCGAAATAAAAATACTTTATTCACTACGTCTTCTCTATCATAAAAGACTCTCCAATTTGGTCCAAAGACCATGTGCCGACCAGAGACGTGGATGAAAGGCACTATTCATCAATCCATCGGGCCGAATAAAATCGATGTACTTTCTGGCCTATATTTTTCCACTCGCTATCTTTCATCCCTTCCGTTTGCCACTATCACCCCTCTATGGGTCCATTTAACCTTTACAAAACAAAGGTCTTCCATTTTAGTTTTCCAAGTCACCCAATTCCAGCTATTGAAACTAACTATTATCACTAACGTTGCCATATCCATAATTCACACACACAAATATAATGAATCGAACCGACTAACCAAATGCTCGATACCGTATGTTGGGAAAATAGGCTTTCCCACAAGTGTAAATCACTAGCCAAATATGACATAAATAAATAATTAAAATAAATGAGCACACAAGATTTATGTGGTCTCTAAATAACTTGAGGGTACGCCCACGACGACCTGTAGGTCGGGCTTTCTTCCACTATCACCAAAAGAGTTTACAGTGGCAAAAAGGCATAAGCCTTACTAAACACACACCAAGGTGTAAATCACAAGAGTGAAAATACCCCACAAATAAAGTGAACCAAATCTCCAAGAAACAAACCACAGGTGAAACTCAAATATCAACGAAGAAACGTTACTCACTTGAAAAACAAACTCGCTGATTTCCTTCAGGCACCAAAATGGAGAAGAAGAAGATTGAATTTTTCTTGAACCAAAGACTCCAGCCCGAATGCCTTCTTTAAGCGAGCCAACCAAGACGATATATACCCAAAAAAATGCCACCAAAAACCTTATTTCTCAAGATTCCAAACCAATACCAAGAGTCATGCACGCCAAACCAAGTCTTGGATATGCTAAGAGTCATGCACGCCAAAACAAGTCTTAGATATGCCAAGAGTCATGCACGCCAAACCAGGAGGGAAACCCAACACGCTCTCGGGGCTTTAAGTTTTATAATCCCACTATTAGATCATTTTTTGAGACGGGAAATGCAAGATTTTTTAAGGATGTTGAGTTTGGAGGGGAAAATTACATAAGGAGTGTTGTTTTTGAAGAAGAACAAGAGAACAATCAGGATCAAGTTCTCATACCTAATGTTGTTTTTTGTCCTAATATTGCTCTTGACAATGCTAAAGCTATTTTACCTAACATTGTTCAAGATGTTGTGGTACAAGACAACAATGAAGTTCTTCCAACACAAGATAACATTGATCAAGTTATTTTACCCGATATTGTTCAAGATGATGTTTCCTCACAAGACAACAATGAAGTTCTTCCTTAAGAACCTATTGCACAAACTCAACAACCTCAAGAAGTGCCACTAAGGAGATCCACAAGAGAAAAGAGAAGTGCGATTTCGAATGGTTATATCGTATTTCTTCAAGAACATTAGGTTGATGTAAACTTAGTAGAAGATGATCCAATCAATCTTCAAGCTTTACATCGTTCTAATTCTCACAAGTGGATTGATGCCATGAAGGATGAGATGAAATCCATGGAAGACAACGACATTTGGGATATTGTTGAATTGCCAAAAGGGTCGAAACCTATTGGTTGTAAATGGATATTCAAAGCCAAGAGGGATTCAAATAGCAATGTCGAAAGATATAAAGCTCACCTAGTCGCCAAGGGCTTCACCCAAAAAGAAGGCATAGACTGTAAGGAAACTTTCTCTCCAGTTTCTATGAAAGATTCCTTTAGGACTTTAATGGCACTTGTGGCTCATTTTGATTTAGAGCTACATCAGATGGATGTAAAGACAACATTTCTCAATGGTAACATTGACAAAACTATTTATATGGTACAACTAGAAAACTTTGTATCTAGGGATCCAAAGTCGATGGTTTGTAAATTAAAGAAATCCATCTATGGTCTCAAACAGGCTTCCCCGTGAATGGTATCACAAGTTTCATCAAGTTATTACCTCCAATGGTTTTGAGGTAAATTTGGTTGAAGATTGTGTATACATAAGTTCAGTGGGAGTAAATATATCTTCCTGATTTTATATGTCGATGATATTCTACTTGCTAGTAGCGATATGGGTTTATTTCATGAAACTAAGAAATTTCTCTCAAAGAATTTTGAGATGAAAGATCTTGGGAATGCCTCTTTTGTACTAGGTATACAAATACTACAAGATTGCTCTCAAGGTATTCTTTGATTATCACACAAAAAGAGTTATGTTATCGAAAAGTGTTGAATAGATTCGACATTTAGCTGATTGTTCATCGGGAGATACGTCCGTAGCTAAAGGAGACAAGTTTAGTCTCACTCAGTGCCCTAAAAATAATCTTGAAATTGAGGAAATGCAAAAGATTCCTTACACATCGGTGTGGGGAGTCTTATGTATGCTCAAGTATTTACGCGTTTCGATATTGCGTTCATAGTTGGCATGTTGGGTAGATATATGAGTAACCCTAGAGTTGACCATTAAAAGCAGCTAACGGGTCATGAGGTACTTAAAGAGAACAAAAGATTTTATGCTCACTTATCGGAGATCAAACGATTAAGAGATCTTTGGGTATTCTGATTCTAATTTTGCTGGATGTCAAGATAGTAAACGATCTACATTAGGTTATGTTTTCATTCTAGCTGGAGGAGTGCCAAAGAGACACTTATAGCTTCCTCAACTATGGCAACAGAGTTTATAGCTTGCTATGAGGCCTCCAACCATGGATATGGTCACAACTTTGTCACTAGGGTCAAGGCGTAGGCGAAATGGATTGAAAGACCATTAAAGTTATATTGTGACAATAACTTAACAGTGTTATATTCTAACAACAATAGAAGCTCTTCAAAGTCGAAGCACATTGACATCAAGTTTCTTGTTGTTAAAGAAAGAGTTCAGAATGACCAGTTGTCTATAAAGCACATTGGGACAAACTCTATGATTGCTGATTCTCTTACTAAAGGATTGCCACCCAAGGTCTTTCATCAACATACTGCTAGTATGGGTGTCATATTGTACTAGGATATTCAGTTTTAGTGGGAGTTTGTATTTGAGATGCTTTTATTATAGATATATCTTTTATATTATAATAGAAATATTTTTGGAGGTTTTATGTTCTCGTAACTTCGCTCTGTTTTATTGACACTCCGAACTAATTTCGTTTGATCCACTAAAGAATAAAGTCGACCGCTTGAAATGTGCATGTTAAGATCACATTACATGTAATTTCCATGCTATACATTCACATTGTGATCCTTGTCATTCGATCATATCAAAACATGTGACCATTGATAGGCCGAGTTACTAACATTTGATCACTGGTTTCGATACATGTTCGGGTGATAAAATTTGAAATTATAAAGTTATTTATCAGCAATACATAATTATAAAGTTACACATATAGCCTCAAGTGGGATATTGTTGGATTATTTAAATTTATTTATGGGGCTCATATGTGATTATTGTGTGTTGTAAACCCCAAAGATAAAGCCTAATTTAAGTGGATCTTTCTTTAAGTTTTTTTAAAGCTTTTATGCATCAAGTTTATAAGCCAATGTTTCCTCGTATATGTATAGAGACATTTAGTTTTCTGTTTTGTTGATGGGCAAAAACAGAAAACCCTAATAGGGAAGTGATGCTTTGTGAAGCGTCACTTCCCTAGCATAAGGGGTCTTGGTCCCCAAATTAAATGTAGGTTCATTTTCTAAAATTTCCCATTAAATTCAGAAAGAAAACAGAGAAGACTTGGAGGAACTCTTTGGAACTACGTTACAATTTAGAAGGCTTAAACTGATCTCGATCTACATCATTTAGTGCATATGGATTCATGTACACTTTCTTTAATTATTTATGGTTCTTAATGATAAAACATGATTGATATCAGGTTTCAGGGTAATGGTTTTCACCATAAGGGATTAGGTTTAGTTTTCACATTCTTCTCTCCCTAGCTTCCTGTCTTTGAGAAACTGTTTTACCAGCAATACTTAGGACTTGACTGGATGACCATCTCAGATTCTTCCAAACTATATTATTTATGTCAAACCAAAGAGCCCAGCAGGTCATAGCAGCCAGGCATGCTTGGTCACGATCGAGTAGAGTTTTGAAACACCCCATCTAACCAAGAAGGGATAGAGACATAGCAATCTGGGGTAGGAAGAGGTGTAAGCTGCCAACAATGCAAAGCAAGGGGACACCGTAAAAGGATATGAGAAACTGACTCCCTTTCATGATAGCACACTGAACACAAGGGATTGGCCTGGATCATTTTTTGCCTAACGGGAGCACCCCTTGTATTGTTTGCCACAAAAAATTCTTCATCTTTGAAGGGATTGTTAGCTGCCAAAGCTTACCCCACAAACCCGACCTGTCATCATGTAACTCCTCTTTCTGCGATCGATACCCACTTTTAATTGTGTAGAAACCTCGTCTCTCCAGTTTCCAAAACCATTGATCAGATATGTTTCTGATTTTTTAGAGGTATTTTTAGTATCTGGTCGGAGTCTCGTTGATTAAACACATCCCTTATGAGATCCACATCCCATCTCAACTGACCTGGAACCATAAGTTGGTCAACAGTACAAGTAGCGAAAACATTTCCAAAATTCGAATGCAACAAACTAGAATCACCCTCCGGAAGCCAGGGATCTGTTGTGACTAAAATACATGTCCCATTCCCAACCTCTACTATGCTTCTGAAGTAAATCCTTTGTAGCATATATGCTTCTCCACGTAAAGCTAGGATTGGACCCCAATCTTGCATTAAAAAACGATGAATGAGGGAAATACCTTGCCTTGGATAATTGAGACACCAAAGAGGAAGTGACATTCTTATACTCATCTCATCCACTCTTAAAGATAAGGCCAAAATCTTGTTAAATTCCTCAAGGGCTAGAAGTATCAGCACATGGAATGAGCTCCAAGTAGAATTTTTAAAGAAATTCATTTTAGCTCGTAAAATTTAAACAAAATTTATTAAAAAAATACTAACTTATTTATTTATTTTTGAAGAGAAAAATAATTTCATTGATTCCAACTAGCAATACATTGATAGAATATAAAATCAAAATCTCTAAAAACAACAAAAGATGAAACGACTCAAAGCCTATACATTTGATAGTTTAATCTACACATTTGATATTACTATTGTGACTAGAATGCTTTTGACTCCAGTTCTGCAACATACTGACGACCATTGATTTGATCTTTTGTCTCTGGTCATATATACTTTATTTGTTCGAATCTCTCAAACACAAATAAATGTTGTACCACGACGATGAAAACCAAACTGTCGTATTGAGACGACACAATCACCTGCCGCACCAAGACGATGACAACTACACACGCAAGAAGACGACGACTAAATCATGAAAAAACATATAAAAACCTAGATCTGTGTGGAAAAACCACTTTATTAAGAAAAAAAATGGAAAATGAATTATTTCAAGTCAAGAATGACAAAAAAATCACCTCTCATTACTTAAAGAAAAGATGTTAACAAAGAAAAAGTAGAGAGAAAGAAAGACAAGGATTTAGAGAGATATTAGAGTTATTTTATCTATTCAGTTTTTAAAACATTAAGACTAACTTTGTATTAACATTCATAATTATCATTTATACTTTATTATTTATAAAATTTATTTTTTAATAGATTTTTAAAATTTTGATTAAATAATTGTAAATTTATAATAACACGTAACTTTTAGGGGGATTCATGTTTAGATGAAATGAAGAGATAGAAACTAACTTAAGTTAAACATGATAAGAAGTCACCTAAATTATTAAAACATGTGAAGAAACAATGACATCACATTTGAATTCAAAAATGCCCCTTATGTGAGACCCACATGCTCCTCTCTCTTCTCCCTTCTCTCCTCCCTCCTCTCTCCTCTTTCCTCTCTCCTCCCTATCCCCAATCACAGTGCCACACCCTCACCCAACCGAACCCTATTGGAGTTATAGCACTAATATTGTTCCCTTAAAGCACTAACGTAACACCCTGCACTAATATAACACACTTAAAGAATTAATGTAACACCTTTAAAACGCTAATGTAATATATTTAAATCACTAATGTAACACTCTACGCCAATATTACATCCTTAAGATTATTATAAATATATATATTTATAATAAAATTTATTATAAATATATGAAATTATTTAAAAATTAAGAAATAAAATTTGATTTTTCATTTAATAGATTTAAAAAAATTAAAATAAAAAATTTAAAATAACGAATAATTTATTTTATTTAAACATAATGATAATTTTATTTATTTTTAAATATAAGGGTGTTACATTTGTTCTTTAAGGATGTCACATAATGCTTTAAGGGTGTTACATTGATGTTCTAAGTGTGTTACATTGATGTTATAAGTGTGTTACAATAATGCTTTAATGGTGTTACATTAGTGATTTAAGAGTATTACATCAATGTTGTAACTCCAGTGGGGGTTTGGGGTGATGGTGTGCTTGGGGATAAGGAGGAGAGAGGGGCATATGTGACGCCCCAAAACCCGGGGGTCCGTTGACAACCTGTTAACCCGCGAAATACTAGTGGATGTCGGGTAACCCGATACCACTCACGAAAATCGGTCAGAGTCTCCTTTGTACGGGGAGCTCTACCCAAAGTACAACCTGTCCCAATCACATGACAACATGTCCTAAATTTTCACAACGACCACACCGGGTCCACATATGAATAAAAATGGCCACTTGGGCTCCTGCATCAATACTCATCAAAATATATCCCAACCAACTATATTACATGGTTCAAGAGTTTTTACATTACTCTTAATTCAACATATATTAAAATTTACAATTATGATACATGTTATACAAAATTCAATACCGAAAGCCAATAACCCGGCGTGCAAACGCGGCTCCTGCTGAGCGTCCTCCCAGACACTCCCCGCACTAAATAGTGATCCCTCAACGTGGTGAGCAAGCCCAAAGAGTGATAATTTCCTACACGTGGTTACCCCCACCTATGCACACGCCATGGCAAACAATCACACATCCAAGCACCATACGAACCTTACTCGAATGTCTACATGCCCAATCTCATGTCCCCGAGTCGACAAGACCCGACCCTGAGACCCTCCCAGACTTCTGTGGCTGTCCCGCCTTCTAGTGAAGTCCCACTATACAACTCGGGAACATCCAATGGAACCTCCCACTTTAAGAAAGAAAGTAAACACATGCATTAATATAATACCTCGAATATATAAAAAGATCCACAATGTACCAAATTCACAACCTAATCTATCTACTATCTGGCCATAACCACAAACACACATAATAAAGACTCATATGAGTTCAATACTAAGATCAGAGCATTCTAAGAGTGTTTGCGAATTTAGGGGTACAAAGGAAAATACATAAGTCCAATAAAATAAAGACAGATAGATAAGGTTGAATACTGCAGCTGCTGCAGAAAGAGTGATGTAGGAGCTGGCGCGAGGTAGGTCCCTACGAACTACCTGGACCTAGGGAACAAATTTAAAACAATAAACGTGAGATAATAAATCTTAGTGAGTGGCATAATTTATAAGGAAAATAATGTTTTTATTTTCGAACATTCCTTCTCTCAAGACCTCACTTCCACTCTTTTGCAAGGTTCCCCGTTTAGAATCATTTCACAAAACCCAAACTTATACCCAAATCAACAATATGAAATTCATGCTCAAAAATTTAACCGACATCTTTATCAAGAACCTTATAACCTGAATTTATTCACAACATAAAAATTGAGCATAAGATATATATAACCATCATGTCGTAAAAATAATCATGAAAATACAATAACCATAAATATTGAAATGGTTATACCTTACTCAGAAACCAACAATGTACCGTACCATATACTCATAGTAAAACCTGGTCTGATAAACCCAACCTCACGACAATCGTGGCAACTAATAACCTTCTAAACCCGACATCACGCGGAAAAACTAATAAACCTTCGTAAACCCGACTCACGTGGCAAATTCAATAAACCTTTCCAACGATAACAAGATATTATAATCATTTCAATAAAAGTCTCAAAAATCAATTTCTTAAATCAATAACTTTTCAAATGGTTTTAAACCCCAATCCATGTACCAAAATGTTTGAATACCACCAATTTATCCATGAACTCAGTAAAATTTCCAAATATTTAAAATGTTGACAAAATCCACATAAAATGATAACTTGTTTATATAAAAACAGATAATTATATTAATGCGATAATCAACCGCTTCGATCAACAAGTTATATATATAATAATTAACCACAATTATATATCATAATAATACCCCAAAGCATTTAAAACATGTAAACCACTCCACCGACCACAGATGCTCGGCCCGCTTCCCGTTGCGACGTTCTCGTGTTCGCGAGTCAGAATATAATAACAATTCCATTTAAAGCCATTAACTAAACTAAAGACATTGACGCCCAAAATGTCTTAGGATAACTTTTAACTATGAAACTATCTAAATCGACTGACTCGTCCAATTATACAAGCAGCCCTATAGACCCTGCAGATTCAAAATTGGGGCTTTTCACCCCGAGGCTAATTTTTCGAAATTGAACTCCTTCCAATAACTCACCAAAATATCCATTTTCACTAATCCAACTTCACTTTGCCTAATTTGACCACCCCAGGTCCAATTTCTCGTCCAAACCTTTTCGGAGCATCACTCCTAAGTGACCCAAAATGGAAAACTAACCAAACGACGCCCAAAAATTTACAAATTTTATATCAATGGAAAGCCCAAGAGACCAGGAACATACTAGCACTTTACCTTGGCCCGCATCGTCATGTGGCCTAAACTCCTCGATCCAACCGGCTTGCACAAACTTGTTGCCGTATTCTCTTCAAACTATGAGGTGAATCGCCAAAAGGACCACTCTGAATGAGTTCAGAGGGTCTAAAATGGGGGAGGGAGGCTCGGGCCCGCTCGAATGGTCGAAATAGAAAACCGGCGACCCACCGCGGGCGCCGCCGTCGCGCTTCGCCGGCCGATCCGAGCCGCCGCGCCGGGACAAGGCGAAATCTTGACGGCCGAGGTCGCCTTCGCCTCCTCCCTCTCCCGGCCTCGTGCAAGGGGTGGCCTAATTGCCTCCCACCCGCAAACCCGCTTCGGGCTTCCAAAAACGACCAAACGACCCGCGTCGGTCCACGTGCTCAAATTTTCTAGGTTTTGGTTCAAAATGAGTGTGTCGGGCTGTGGTTCTATTTGGCACTCCAAAACTAGGGCTTTATATGTGAGCCCAAGGTCGCTTTCTGTGTAAAAACCCTAGACTGATTAACACTACTAAACACCGGGCCGCTTGAACTCCCGGTGGTCATAACTTTTTTATTCGTAAGCTCCGATTTTAATGTTCAACCCGGCTCATGAACTCGTATCGACGAGGCTCACGCAAATGGTGCGTCTTAGTCAACCCAAAATTATCCATCCTTGAAAAAGTCAACTTGGGCCCACATACTAATTGTTGGTCAAATTTGGTCAAACTTGGTCAAACGTTTTAAAAACTGGTATTATTTGGTACGGGTCGTTACACGAGTCCTCACCGACTCCCTCTCATATGCCTAAGCCGAATGCGAGTAAAATATCCATTTTTCAAAACAAAAACTCTTTGTTCTCGAAAACTTACTATCGAGATTCGGTAAATATATTGGATTATCCTCCGAGGCGACTGTTGCGTAACCCTCCGAAACAATTCATAGGCCCTTCCGACGTGAATTGTTGGACAATCTTCCAACATGATTCTCCGGAAAATCTTCCATCGAAATTCCTTTAACAAACATTTTCGTTTTTGTTTTCTTTCATGTCATGCACTCACTCCTAATATTTTTAGTTGCCCTGGGGCCAGATACTTAATGACATGTCAATCCCAACAAACTCATGCTAATATATAAAACATGTATATACTAACATAATTAATCCACATAAATCATGTTATTAAATTCACATCTATAACACCAAAATTAGCTCCCATGGGCTAATTAACAAGCACAAGCAATTTATTTTGAATCACTCAACATCATAAAAATTCACACCAAAAATCACGTAATTATTCACGTGAACAGTGAAACCCCCGGGTTGGCACTGTTCACAGCCACAACAATGTGGATTTTTCTCCAATTCTGCTCAAAGCTTTTGAGACCTAAAACACCCGCCAATTCACAAGCCTCAACATCCCCAACCATATACATGACTCTTAGCCAAAGAATAACACAAGTAGGAAAAGATCTCAATTCTTGGAGTTGTCGAACTCCACCAAATCTGTCCACGCCGTACTTCTCAGATCGTACTCTCCTTCTTACTCATTAAGAACCAACGGTCCTAACGATCGAAAAATCTAGAGAGAAGGAGCTCCTCTCTCTCTAAAAATGAAAAACCAGCTCATCAAGCAATTCCCCTCTTCTGCTGATTTTTGTCTCAAAAATGAAGAAGAAGACTATTTGCTATTTTGTCTTATTCACTTAACATTTCCAATAATTCCCAATGTGTCCATTTTCTTGATTTTTGACACTTGACACAATCTCAGCCATTCATTTCATCCTCTCACTAATCATGCAACATGTGTCACATGAGTACATGTAGTAGGTGACTTTTGTCACATCACATGTCTTTCACTAGTCGTTTTACTGCATCGGACACCCTGGCAAGGTCGAAAAACATGAAATTCGATCGGTGCTCCCGACCCGACCAAATTCGACATGGTAGCGAGATTTCGCGAGACGATTCCAACGGTGAAATCCGTTTCATCATCCAAGATCTAGAAAAATTTTGAATTTTTACCGAAATGACCATTTTACCATTTTTTAGAAAATTTGAATTTTCTCTGATTTTACAGCATATGGGTCCCACATGAAAGGTATTTTTTGGATCAAATGTGATGTCACTGTTCCACCATATGTTTTAATAATTTAGGTGGCTTCATTTCATGTTTGACTTGTTTCATAAAGTTAGTGTGGACCTCACATTTTTTGGCTATTATGTGTTTCCCACTTAAAATGTGACGCCCCATTTCCCGGGGGTCTCGTTGACCACCGTCAACCCGCAGAAAACCTGTGTGTCTCATCTCATGAGACCCATACATGAGTAAAAATGGCCACTTGGGCCCATACATCAATACTCACCAAAAATCTAACCAACTATATTACAATAGTTCAAGAGTTAATTACATCACTTCTTAATACAAACATATATTAAAATTTAGGAATTCTAATACATGTTTTACTAAAATAATCAATCAAAGCCACATATCGACTTTCTTTCAAAAGCTGTTCTTAACGAGCCGCCTTCCGAACAAAGACACGTAGACTGAATAATGTGTTCCGACAGGTGAGCAATGCCCAGTAGTGGAATTATCCTACATGGGTTACTCCCCACCTAAGTGCACATGCAATGGTTCAACACAAACACATTCAAGCAAATACATGATCCTACATAAATGTCTACATGATATGGATGAGATGTGACCCACCCACTCCCATGTCTCTAGCCCTCACTGACTCCCTCACGCATGCCTAAGCCAAGAGTGAGCAGCAACATCGTTTTCAAAACAAAAGTTGCTTTGTTCTGAAAAACATACTACCGAGTTTCCTGGGTGAATCTTATCGACAACCCTCCAAGGTGAATTGTCAGTACTCTTCTCGAAACAAAGCCATGGGTCCGCCTCCGAGATGAACTCGTCGACAACTCTCCAAGGCAATTCTTCTAAAATCTTCCTTGAAATTCCTTCACAACCATTTTCCTTTTCTATTTCATGCCATGCACTCACACCTATTGTTCTAGGTTTTCTGCCTTGCATATGAAATGCATTATGCCATTTCCAAACAACACATGCCAATATATCTTAATCATGCATATATTAACAAATTCACGTACTAACCACATGTTATCTGTTCATAGCAATAACATCAAAATTACCACACGGGCTAATAAATAATGCAATTTCCAATGGCTCACACAATATTATATTTCATATAATTCAAACATCATGTTAACACATTAAATTCAATGCATTAACATAATATTTTCCACACAATTCAAGCCATTCATTTTAAGCAAATTTTTATGCAACTAACACATGGACATTTTAGGTCCAACAAGCAAATCTGATCGCTTTTTAACGCCTCCAAAACAAGGCGTAGTCGGCCCATGACTCTTCCCATTCATCAAATGGCCCTAAGCACCAAACACACAACATGTTATTCCATCCACCAAGAATAACATTGCAAACCATTTCTCATAGACAATCTTGGTTCAATCTCTGGACCGCTTTTAACAAATTCCTAACGTAGCAAAGGCTGTCCGTGCACCCTCTCACCAAGCATCGGTTCCACTTTGTGGAACTGTGAATCCATGGCCATTTCCGGCCTCACACACACAAAACCATTAACAAGGCTCCTAAATAAGGATTAAATCAAGTAGGAGAAAATTCCTACCAAGTCACGAAACTCCCTGAACCGGTGCCCACGCGATAGCCCTTGCTTCGTGGTAACTTTGCTTCTGCTCGCCGGAACCGACTTGCTCGACAAGCCGAGAAATCTAGAGAGAAGTTGGACACTCTCTCTCTAAATGTGACGCCCCAACCCTGGGGTGTCCGTTGACTACCCGTCAACCCGCGAAAAATCTATACGTCTCGTATCTCAAGACCCATACCTGAGTAAAAATGGTCTCTTGGGCCCATAAACCAATATTCATCCAAATACATTCAACCAATTATATTACATGGTTCAAGAGTTATACATTACTCTTAATACAAATGTTATTAAAAATTTATAATTCTAATACATATATCTCTCAAAACATCAAAGCCACAACCCGCTTTTCTTCAAAATCATCCTCTAAATTGAATCGTTCTCCTTCGAACCCGCCCCGTGACTAAATAATATTCCTCGATTGTGGTGAGCTATCCGCCCAAGAGCGCTGGAATCACCCTGGGTTACTTTCCTCACCTAAGTGCATATGCAATGATCAAACAAACACACACTCAAGTAAATTCGTGATCCCGCCAATGTCTAAATGACCAACCCATGTCCCGAGTCCTCACTGACTCCCTCACACTTGCTTAAGCCATGTATGAGAAAACATCATTTTCAAAAAAAAACTTGTTGTTCTCAAAAATACACTACCGAATTTCGGTAAAAATATGGGACTACCCTCCGAGGCGAATGTGTTGGAGAACCTTCCAAAACAATACACGGGCTCCTCCGACGCTTGTGTGGACCATTCCCCCAACACCATTCTGAAATCATCATGTGAAATTCTTTTCGCAACCATGTCTGCTTATTTTTCTTTCATGCCATGCACACACACCTAATTTCTAAGTTACCCCGGTGCATATGAAATGCATTATGCCATTTCAACACAATTTATATAACACATGCAAATACACCATCATGCATATATTGAAATAAATTAAATCACAACAACATGTTGTATTAATTCTCAATCAATTACATCAAAAATTAGCTCACATGGGCTAATTAACAAACACGAGCAATTCAATTTGAATTACTCAACCAAACACATTTTCTCACAAAATATTTCGTGAACACTATTCACATGAATAGTGAAACCCTCGGGTTACTGTTCACGGCCAATCACTAACCTCGGTTCCACTTTGTGAACCCGAAATCCATAGCCATTTAGGCCTCATACCATAACATGATTTAATGCACAAATCCGCAACCTGAAGCAGCCCAAACGGAGTCAAGTGGGCTATCCCGAAGCGAGCTCCAATCCCGACAATTCGGTCCCGAGTTTTAGGACCCGATCAAAGCGGCCCCTCACGGCCTCAAATCAACTCAATCATTAACAAACACTTAAACAAAGTGTAACTCCATTAAATCAAAACCCTACCTCACGGAGTTGTCAAAACTCTAAAAGCGTACCAGCATGAAGCCCTCGTTGCATTAAGAAACGGCTGCTTCTTGGCAGAAGAAATCAAACCGTCCGTCGCAGGATCTTAAGTCGCACACTCTCTCTAAAAATATCAAAAACCTAAGCTACTGCATCACATCCCCTCTCCTGCACGTTTTGGTCTTTTTTGAAGGAAGAAGATGATCACTATTTAGGTTTTTGTCTCATTATCATTAAGAATTCCAAAAATGCCATCCACGTTGACTCGTCATTTAAATATTAAACGACTAAACCACGTACCTTCATCCCTAAACAAGAAGGGATAGGTGGCCCGCATCGTGTCCTCGAGCTCCCACGTTGACTCCTCCACTCCATAGTGCCGCTATAGCACCCTCACTAGCCTCACGGTCTTTAGTATTCATGAAACGATCATACGGCTATCAAAATGCACCTTGATCCTCCTTGAAGGTCCCATCAGTGTCAACATTAATCTCTCCCCAATCCACCACATGAAATTTGGATCTGAGTATGCCGAACATGGAAGCGTAGAAATACCTCGTGGACACATGACATGTTGGGGCGGTAAAATGCCGATGCATAGCGGTGCCTACCCTCTCAGTATCTCTAAAGGCCCGATAAACCTCGGCGATAGCTTCAGCTTCAGAACTTGACCCTCCTCATAGGCGCATCACCTTGAAGGCGTGATCCCCGACTTGAACTCTAAGGGTCGACGTCGTACATCGACATAAGCTCTTACATGACTCTAAGCCATGAGAAGGCCAGTCATATCAAGCTCACCTTCTTGGAGGTGTCTCTGTCGAATTAGAACCGAGTGATGGAGCTCTCTCCACCTCGGTCCAAACATAAGGTGACTGCATGGCCTTGTCTGATACCTCATACGGTGCCATCGTATACTCGCGTCTTGTTGTTGTAGGCGAATTCCACTAAGGGCAAATTCTCTTCCTAGCTACCCTTATGATCTAGGACACATGCTCGTAGCATGTCCTCTAACACATGTATAGTCCTCTTTGGTAGCCAGTATACATGGGTGAAAGAGCGCCTCATGGTCAGTAGTGTGCCTGCTTTGGAAACTCTTCCAAAAGTGCTTTGTAAACCTCGGGTCCCTATCCGACACCATGGATACTGGTACTTCATGTAGCCGGACTATCTCTCGAATATACAGCGGCGAATCTCGATGTGAAGGTCATTTTAATTTGAAAATGTCTTGAGCCGTGTGGTAGGTCCGCCCATCATTGTCTTGCATCATGTCAACTGCGGTGTCAGTGGCAAGTGGGTCACAAAATCCATCTTGGCGTGCTCCACTTCCACTCCGATACCTCCTAACGGTGAAGTAGCCTGGCGGCTGGTGCTCGATGTAACTGGCGACACGTGAGACATCGCGTTGCCTGAGAAGTCTCCTACGTGTGTCTCTTCATTCGCTCGATGTCGCGGCGACGAAGATCTGGTACATCTTAGTGCCACTGGATAAATCGAGAGTAGTGAAACTCCTGAGAATATCCTCTCTCCAAATTAGTCCAACTGGGAACCGCACAAGTCCTCTATATCGAAGACTACCATACATTGTGGATGGTTTAGCCCTATAATGGCTTATTTTGTATGCGGTCCACGTGCCTGCTTATCTCAGCGATCACGCCCCTAAGACTCAATCACTGCTCGGCAGAGGCGGTGTAGCCACTAAACTCCCAACGTACCTGTGCCTGCTCATTTTGTCTTTGTAACCCAATGAGCTGTCACATGATGCAGGCATCGCGACCAGGAAGAATTTATCTTTGCCCGATGCTCATAGTGACTTGTGGCGCATCATTACTTTTGTTGCCTTACGGGGTGGTAATGCAAAGTGAAGTCATAATCCTCTAGGAACTCCATCCATCAGCGTTGCCTCATATTGAGTCCTGGCTGGCGTGAAAATATACTTCGGGACTTTTTGTGGTACAAGTATACCTCGAACTCGCCATATAAGTAGTGGCGCGAATCTTGCAGGCGAGACTACGACCGCGACTCCAGTCGTGTGTGTGGGGTAGTGCACTCATGATTCTTCGTAGAGGAACCGTAAGCTACTACCCTCCGGTTGCATCAAAACACATCGATCCGGCCTTGAGGCATCCTGGCCACAACATGTACCCCTTTGTCCCAGGGACTATCAGAGATAGGATTTAAGTAAGTCTCCTCTTCAACTCAGGAATGCCTCCTCATCGGTCATCGATCAAACTTGACCTTAGGTCAACTTCATCATAGGTGCTGCTATTCGGGAGAAATCCTCAATGAATCTCTGTAATACCAGTGATCGAGCTGCGTATCTGAAGATTGACTTTAGCCTCTCAGGCTCATCACGGCCTCGACCTTCTGCGGGTCCCGCCCCCGACATACTTGAATCACGATACCCACGTGTCCCAAAATCTCACCTCGATAAGCCAAAACACTTCTTGACGGCGATCAGTGATGGTCTCTCAGCGAGTTGTAATACAATCCTCGAATGATACTCATGCTCCCACTCACATTTGGGGTAGATCAAAATGTCATCCACGAAGACCCACGATGGCTGATCTAGATAGGGTTGGAATACCTATGCATGAGATCCATGAATCTTGCCGGCGCGATCATCAATCCGAGAGCATCATCGTAAACTTAAAGTGCCCACTTCTTGTCCTCATGTCTTAGGGATCTCTGTCTCCACAACCCTCGGTGATGGTAACCGGTCTGCGAAGAGTCTATCTTGGAGTAGACTTGCGCTCCTCTCAACTGATCAAACAAATCATCGATCCTCGTGATGAGTGGATTCTTGATCGTAACCTTGTTCAAGCTATCATTAATCAATGCACGAGTGAAGGGTCTTGTCCTTCTTCTTCGCAAATAGAGCGGGCGCCCCATGGTGAAGTGCTCGGTTTAATGAACCTGTCATTAAGCTCTTGTAAATTTGGACTACGAGTTCTATGACTGTTTGGTGCCATCTATGCGGAGTCATAGAGATGGGCTAAGTAACATGGTGTAACTCAATACGAAGTCTCTGACCCTCTGCTTGGAGGCAATCCAGATAGCTAAATCGGAAAGAACATCCACATGCTATGAGCTACTCGAGGTAGATCTAAGTCTGGTCTCTCCTCGTCCTCACAAGGTCAAAACACTTCAATGACGCTAAGCTGTCACTGACACTTGGACTCATTATCGCATGCGGGGCGATATCATTCTTATCCGCCGAAATACCTGAGGTACCATCCTGTGTGAAGTGGTAACCCTCCTATGCCACAATCGATAGCATTCTATAAGTAGTCAACTAGTCCATCCCGGGATGACATCGAACTACGACATGTCTAATGATCCTCGAGGTCAGCGTGGTAGAGTCCGGAGATCGACTCGCTGACCGACATATCATCCCTATTCTCGCCTTAATCCCTGAGGAGAACTCATACAAAGGTTCCTCCAAGGTCTCAGCCTCGTATCTATCACAGGCGATGCGGTAATGAATGAATCTGACACGGAATCAAATAACACTCTGCCGTAGGCGAGATACTTAAGCATTTACTGTGTAGTGGGCGTCTGTGACTCAGTAGTGGTGATAAGATGAACCATATGTAGACTCGGCGTCCACGTGGGCCTCGTCTCTGCCTCGGCCCTAACTGCGACCTCCTTCCTGTGACGGGAGGTGCCCACGTCTGACTCAGCAGGCCCAGGCGGCTGACTGTGCCAGTTGTGGAGGAATGTCTTTGTATCCTCCTCCCTATCCTCTGTGGCCCGGGGTGCGTTGTCGAAACCACAGAATCCACATCTGCAGGGGCAATCCACTCCTCATGTGTCAGTACGCTAAGCGATGTAACATATCTGCGAGCTGACCAAACAGCTCTTATCTATCCACTAGCACGGATGGCTCAGACTCTGACCTCGTGAACTAAAAGCCCTGCTAACAGAACTAGAAAAGTGACTCTCCTTCTCTTGCTACTAATACCCATCCGAGTGTTTGAGCATCCTGCATCTCTCTGTAATTGGGCATCCCGACCATGGTCAGTATCCTATAGTGATCCTGCAATCTGTCCGAATGGACAACTTCCGGCCCATTCTCAAATCTCCCCCAGCTGCCATGTGTGGCCACGTAATCATCGTGACAGGCTAGCTCAGTAAGATCTAGCCACATAATCCATCCTGATCATCGTCAGCACTTGGCTCTAAGACTCTGAGCCTTCGCATCGCGATATCTTGGAAAGTACTTACCTATGAACAGCTCCTGGAACTCTGCCTCATTGCCTCCTAGATCTACAGGAGTCTTTGCCCAAATTCCACCATACTTGGGCCTCGCCCTCCTAAGCCTGGGCAGCGACTGGTCGTCTGATGGCGTCGAGGTAATCTCCATAGCCTCACGAACATCTTTTAGGCACTGCATGAACCCCGGCTGATTACGCCACCATCGGATCTCCTCCCCTGTGAATGTGGGAGGATGATGTACCTAAACCTCTGGAGGCCTGGACCTCCGACTGCTTGCTAGTATGCGTCGCGACCTCCGCAATACCTACGGCCTCGGCAGGCTCTTGATCGAATCTTAGTGGTGCGACCCCGGTCTGTGGGCCAGCGCCTACGTCACTTAGCCCTCGACTAGCCATCTACACAGTTCAATGGCAAGTTAAATCCAGTATCTCTAAAAATACTTGACCGAGAACACCTATTCATATCTGAAAATATTTCATATACTAAGTCCCTGCATTTTTAAGCAATGCAAGACAACTAATTTCATATATCAGATCATAATCAACATCAAAAATTTCATTTTTTTGAAAATTTTATTTTTTAAAATTTTTTATCACATTTGATTTGATTTCATTTTATTTTTCATCATTTTTTTTTTTTTGAAAAAATTTTGTGAACTGATGTCCTAAGCAGGTGACTCGAAAGCGATTATCACGAGTGGCGGTTCTGGATGCACCCAGTGCCACGGCTTGCCCGACTGTTGGCGCGCAGTTGCGCCCGAGCCGAGAGGCGCGGGGCCGTCGTGGGCTCGGTGGCGCCGATGCTTCGCTGAGGCCAGGCTGGCCGGTGTGCTAACACGCACTCTGCGTGCCCTGGCCATGTCGTGGCCTGCATGGCGTGTCGTGGCCACATCGCCGGCGACCTGACCGGCTTGACCTCATGCCCCTCTTGGTGCGATACGCCCGGTGTATTGCGACCGCAAAGCCTCGATTCCTCGAGCCGCCCGCAGTCCGCATTACAAAATTTGTATCGTGACCGACCTCAACCAATTGCGCTCTAAAGCGGCTCCTTGTCGATACAACGATTCATATGTGACATCTTTATATTAAACCTGACCTTCAGAGCCCGACTATATCGATCGTTCCGATGTGTCATTGATGGCGATAACCCGTCCATTTTACGCACCCTTTTTTTAGTTTTCCACTTTTTTTAGTTTCTACTGCGAAACACCAAATTTATATACATGTGTTTTTTCGTTTTCGATTACACGAATAAATTTATTATTAATTTTTTCTTTAACTACCTACTGTAAAACTCAAATATATATATATATATATATATATATATATCTCTTTTTCAACACACTATGTACTATTTACCTAAGCACTAATTCACACAACACATAACAATTCATCAATTAATCACGATCACATCATTCATATTATATACATCAATCATAAAAACACCGTGCATCACGGTGTTAATCATCCCGTGATTGTCTAGGTAATCACATCACCTAACACCGATATTAAGCTATAACCACTGTGTATCTGACATTTAGGCTACTAATGTATGATGTTCTTACACTTTAATGACTATAGCCTAGCCCAAGTCCCTCAATCCCTAGGTTTCATTTACCTAGTTCTACCAGAGCTCCCAGGTAGTGTTTACTAAACCACATTACCAATTTGTGGCGCCCAAAACTGGGGTGTAGTTATTCTGATCAACACCTTGAGAGAAAATTATAATCTCGTATCTAGAGGACCCATACCTGAGTAAAAATGGCCTCTTGGGCCCATACAACAATACTCATCCAAATACATTCAACCAATTATATTACATGGTTTCAAAGACCTCCAATTACTCTTAATCTGAATACATATTGGAAATTTATAATTCTAATACATATATCCCAAAAACATCAAAGCCACAACGACTTTCTTAAGAATCCAGCCTCCTAAGCTGAATTGTCTCTCGAGGCATCTGTACCTGAAATAATATTCCCTCGACGGGGTGAGCTATCGCGCAATAGTGGAATCACCTAAATGGGTTACTCCTTTAAGTGCATATGCAATGATCGATGTAGCTTTGCACTCAAATGCAGTCGATGCCGAATGTCTGATGACACGACCCATGTCAGTCCTCACCGACTCCTTACACTTACCTAAGCCATGTATAAAAAAGAAAACATGTTTTCAAAACAAAGGCATTGTTCTTGAAAATACACTACCGAATTTCGGTAAAAATATGGGACTACCCTCCGAAGCGAATGTGTTGGAGAACCTTCCAAAGCAATGTGACTCCTCCACGACGTGTAATTGTAGGACCATCTCCTTACACCATTCTCGAAAAATCATCCTATAAAATTCCTTTGCCAACCATGTTCGTTTTATTTTTCTTTCATATATGCACACACCTAATTTCTAAGTTTACAGTGCATATGAAATGCATTATACCATTTCTTTAATTTATATAACACATGCAAATACATGCATGTGCATATATTGAGAAATAATTAAATCACAACAATATGTTGTATTAATTCTCAATCCATTCCACCCAAAATTAGCTCTGCATGGGCTAATTAACAAACACGAGCAATTCCAATTTGAATTACTGTTAGGCATTTCTCTAAAATATTTCGCGAGACACTATTCACGTGAGCAGTGAAACCCTCGGAGTGCATTCCACGGCCAATCTGACATCGAGTTCACTTTGATTTCGAAATCCATTGGCATTTCCGGCTCATACATACCATAACATGATTTAATGCATAAATCACAACAGCGACCCAAACAGTCGTGGGCTCATTCAAACAAACTCAAAATCACAGCAATTCGGTCCCGAGTTTTGGGGCCAGATCCGCCCCTCACGGCCTCAAATCAACTCAATCATTAACAAACACTTAAATGAAGTGTAACTCAAAGTAGGATGAAAACCCTTGCCTCTGTGGATTTTGTGAAACTCCCTAAAGCCCGGTGCGTGACCATATTCGATAGAACCACTTTGTAGCAGCGAAAAATTTGAGTAGTCGATATTTTCGGGATCTTAGAGAGAAATCATACGCTCTCATCTCTAAAAATATATCAAAACCCCTAAATACTGCATCACATCCCCTCCTCACATTTTGGTCTCTTTTGAAGGAAGAGATGATCACTATTTAGGTTTTTGTCTCATTATCATTAAAATTTCAAATGCAATTCATATCCATACTCTTGGATTTTGTACATTAGCCGCAATCTGTTGATCGTTTCAAATCATCTCTTTACTCATGAAACATGTGTCATATAATTACATGTTATAGGTGACTTTGTCATCACATGTATGTAATTTCGGCGCGAGCTCTGATTGCCTCGAAAAAGCGTGCAAATTCCATTGTCTTTCGAGATTTGGCTGAATTCGGCGATGGTAGCTAGATTTCGCGAGACAATTCCAACGGTGAAATCCGTTTCATCATCCGAGATCTAGAAAAATTTTAGGTTTTGACCGAAATTACGATTTTGCCATTTTTCAGAAAATTGGAATTTTCTCGGGTTTTACACTAAAATTCTTTCTCTCACGGTTTTCTCTTCTCTCCCCCTCTCTTCTCCTCTCTCAACCCATTTGGTCAAGATTGGGACAAGAGACTTGTCATCTCAATGCCGCATATCGGTCTAAGTGGCTCATTTGATTTCCTTATCCATATCCATCTAATATAGATTCCTTCCAATGACATGATGCCACATATCACTAAGCTACACTTGAGCTCATTTGTTTGACTTGCTCACGGCTTGACGTATGGTCTTATGTTAAATTAAAGCTCACAAGGTGCCAAATTCGCACTACCCTCATCGCCTCGAGAAAAGCGTGATGTTGTCTCGGGGTCGACGTGGTGGCTAGATTTCGCGAGACGATTTCAACGGTGAAGTCCGTTTCATCTTCCGAGATCTAGAAAAATTCCGGATTTTGACCGAAATTACCATTTTACCATTTTTCAGAAAATTAGAATTTTCTCGGGTTTTACATAAAAGACGAGACTCGTTTTTATATTTTGAAAAACCAAGTTTAAAATCGGTTTGGAATCACCACTTATTTTTGTTTTATTTTAAAAGGGAAAACAAAATAAGAAAGAAAACCCCAAATGTGACTCAAAATAAGAAAATACAGGTATGGGAAAAATTGAGTATAGGTTCAAGGGTCAAGTTCCTTATTAGGAAAGTATAGTAGCAAGCCAGAACACCTCTCTAAGCCCTAAAATAGGATCTCTATTAAACGAACTAAGGAAAATGTGGTTTTTGACTAATCGACTGTTAAATACCAAGAACATACAACAATAGGAATAAAAGAGCATATTCAACGCATAGTAAATAAATAAATGAATATATAAAAATTTTGAATTGAGGGAAATCCGTACCTTAACATCTACTCGATAGCGTTATCAATTGAAACCATGTTAGCTCAATAACAAATGTAAAATATTTCATAATCAAATTAGAGAATGAGTTACAAATCCAACACCGAATTATTTATTAGAATGATATATAAGATGTTGGGCATCACCAAAGCCCATTAATTTGTTACACAGATCAATTTCATAAGGTTTCATTTTATTAAAGTTGTAGAATTAATCATGTGATTGAAATTTTTGAAAACTGATTTGAAATTGGAATTTTGAAAATTGGGGATTGAATTGAAATTGAGAATTTTGAAAATTTGAAATTAGAAATAGGGAACTTGAATTTTGAAATTTGAACACTTGATTCTTGAAATTAGAGATTTGGAAATTTAAGATTGAGAATTTGAAAATTTAAAATTAGGGCACTTGAATGTATAATTGGGAACTTGAATTTTAACATTGAGAATTTGTAATTTTGAAATAAGAAACTTGAAAATTTGAAATTGAGAATTGGGGGACTTGAATTTTGAAATTAGGACACTTGAATTTGAAATTGGGAATTTGTAATTTTGAAATTAGAAACTTGAAAAAATTGAAATTGGAAATTGAGAACTTGAATTTTGAAATTATAGCATTTGAATTTTGAAATTTGAAACTTTAAAATTGGAAATCGGGGGAATTTAATTTTGAAATTAGGGCGCTAAATTTTGGATATGAATTAAAAAGTTAAAAGAATGAAATATGGATATTGATTTTAAATTCAAGGTTGATGTGTAAATATAAAACTAAATTAATTGAAGTGGTTTAACAGTTGAAATGATCCATTAATTTGATTAGATTTTAGAGATAAAATTTGAATGATTAAAAAGATATTGAACAATGTTCAAGACTTGGATTAAATAGTTGATTAAAGGTAGAAGATGAATAGTTCAGATTAATGGATGCAAATAATAAAAACACGATCGTCGGTTTTGGTTTTATTTATATAAAATAAAAACCTAATACATTAATATAGTTAACCAAATCTTTGGTTAACCATTTGTTGATCTTCATATATCGGTTTTGGTTAACCATAATTAAAAAATAAATTTTAATTCCATAATCATATATTAAAGTTGAAATTATAATAATTATTATAAAATACAATAAAAAATGCAAAGAAAAAATAGATACAATCTATTCATTTGCAATCTCATGACTTACTTATTGCATTTATAATACATTTACAAACATATATAAAAAAGTAAGTTAGATAATTTAATCGCGATTTTGTAATCATTACATGTTTTAACAACTATGAAAAACCAATTCAAGAAATCCTGACCTATATGCTTTGGTTTGGAGGAAATGTGACACCCAGCAGAAGTCCCATTGACTCACGATCAACTGCAGCTGTATGTCTCATATCATGAACCCATATATAGTAAAATGGCCCAATAGGGCCCATCATCATACTACCATTATGCAGTTCTGAGATATACATTTACATGGAATCTAAGGATTATTACATACACTCCATCTAAGCGTATATTAAAACTAGGTCGTTCTAATATATACACAAAACGAATCAAGACCCTGTCGACCCGCTAACATCCGGCCTCTAGGAGCGTCGTGCCTTTATGCACATCATAATGCACGAAAGGGGGTCCCACGACGGGGTGAGCTAACGCCAGTGAGATAAATCCTATAAAGAGTACATTTCTACCTAGGTGCACATGCAAATGATCATTTCACAGTCGAACCCCTGACCAATCCGTGCATACACATGTTTTTCCTATCATGGGAAAAATCTACATGCATGTATGAAACGACCTTTATACATGGCCCAAGTACGGGTCAACCTCAGACCCACCACCTAGCATAAATTACCCGATAGAATCCCGATCTTTTGAGTCAATTCCGACTCCCATCTCACATTTCGCTGATCTATCATGATATTTATTTGATCGTTTCGTGTCTTTAGACATGAGAACTTTTAGTCTCAGCGGTCTCTTACCTAGGCATTTTCGGGCTTTCCACGGTGAATCAGCTGTCTAACGAGGTTTTCGGGTTTTTCACGAGGGGTATCTATCCTACTTGCTCCTTGGAAACACATTTATTTTCATTTTGGTTAACACTATGGAACTCAATTTGACTTCGTCCCATTCGAAGCCCCTTGATTCAACACCAAATGCGGTTGTAAATCGATTACCATGTACACACTCTCATGTAATGTGGTGTTACCGCACACCAATACAATGCAATTTGTGCCCACTTGCCTCAGACATGACGATGTATGAAAACCTCTACATGGACATTCTACACGATACACTATGTGTGTGCTATGAATACTCATGTCCTAATGCACACAACATTCATATATTAACATACATGATCATGTTAATATTCCACATATTCAAATCGTTACATCATAAGCGTACTAACCGGATTAGTTTCGAGAAAATTCTGCATACCGTTCATTCAGTAATAACAAGCCAACTTTGATTTTAGTCTTAAAACTTCGAGAAAAACAAACAGCACATTCAAAAACATGCAATAACCATATTAGTTCCAGAAAATTCTGCATATTGTATTCACAATTCTGCATGTTATTCATCAGTCATCGGTTCCATGAAAATTACGCATGTTAACATTCACAATTCTGAATTAATATTCACAATTCTGCATATTCATCGATCATCAGTTCAGGGGAAAATTCTGCATATTAATCATGCATGAAAGCCCATAAAATTCTGCATGTTTTTCATGCATACAAAATACACCAAAGGCGAGTTTTCTTGAGTATAAAAAACCTAGAACGTGTTATGGCCCAGTCATGCATACAGGATACACCAAGCGGGTTTTCTTTGATCTAAAAACCTAAAACGTGCATGTTAGTCATGTATGAAAGCCCATAAAATTCATCATGTTTTTCATACATACAATGTCTACAAAACTGAGTTTTCTTCGGTATAAAACCTAAGAACATTCTGCATGTAGTCATGCATACAAGGATATCAAAGCGAGTTTTCTTTGATACAACCCAAAACATTCTGCATCTTAGTCATGCATGGCCAGAAAATTCTGCATGTTTTTTGTTACGCTTGCAATACTATAATTGATTTTCTTGATTATAAAAACCAAGAACATTCTGCATGTTGGTCATGCATGAAAGGATACAAAACTGAGTTTTCTTTGATCTAAACACCCGAAGCATTCTGCATGGAAACCAGAAATTTCTGCATGTTTTCATTTTATACAATACTACACGATTGAGTTTTCTTCAGTCTAAAACCTAGGGAACATTCTGCATGTTGGTCATGCATGAAAGGATACACAAAACTGAGTTTTCTTTGATCTAAACACCCAAAACATTCTGCATGGAAGCCCAGAAATTTCTGCATGTTTTTCATTCATAAAATAATACACCAGATTGAGTTTTCTTCAGTCTAAAAACCTAGAACATTCTGCATGTTGGTCATGCATGAAAGGATACACAAAACTGAGTTTTCTTTGATCTAAACACCCAGACATTCTGCATGGAAGCCCATAAATTTCTGCATGTTTCATTCATAAAAATACACCAGATTGAGTTTTCTTCGGTCTAAAAACCTAGAACATTCTGCATGTTGGTCATGCATGGAGAATTACAAACTGAGTTTTCTTTGATCCTAAACACCCAAAACATTCTGCATGGAAGCCCAGAAATTTCTGCATGTTTTCATTCATAAAATAATACACAGATTAGGTTTTCTTGCCAGTCTAAAACCTAGAACATTCTGCATGTTGGTCATGCATGGAAGGATACACAAAACTGAGTTTTCTTTGATCTAAACACCCAAAACATTCTGCATGGAAGCCCAGAAATTTCTGCATGTTTTTCATTCATAAAATAATACACCCAATTGGGTTTTCAGTCCTAAAAACCAGAAAAAAACAGCATGTACAACATCACAAATTCAGTCTTCAAATCCAGAAAATTTAGCAAGTACAACATCACAAATTCAGTCTTAAAACCCAGAAAATTCCGGCATGGACAACATCACAAATTCAATGTTATTCCTTCAAACAATCATAGCAAATCTCAACCATGCCATTTTCCATGGCTAACAAAAATAACCGAAGAATCCTCACCTCTTGAAGTGTGGGGATGATTCTTGATACCCAAATCTACAAACAATGGAGGAAAAAAAACTTCCTCACTCCTGTCTCCTTTTCTTTCTTTCTTCTTGTTTTCTTTCTTCCTTTCTCTTTCTTTTCTTTCTTTCTTTCTCTCTTTTCTTTCTTCTCTTCTTCTCTACGAATTGTTTTGTATCTCTCATAGGCTTCACCAGTTGGTTTGACCTAGAGAGCCCACACAACATCCATTTGTTTGACACTTGGTCAGCTCGAGACCAAGTGTTCTCATCTTCACAACTTCAGCCACTTTCATGCTCCTTGCATGAGGGTGGCTTGACGTATTGGCTCCCACCCAACTCATGCAATCTAAGGGCATGACGCCGGCCATCCATGTGCCAAGTGTCTCCCATTCAAAGCCACATGGCACCCCATGATTGGCCCGTTAAGGTCTCGAAATACGTGCGAAGCCGGCGGTCTCGGAATTCCGGCGCGATTCGTTTAGTTCAACTAGATTTCGAGATGATTCTAACGGCGTGATCCGTTTAGTCATCCGAGTCTAGAAGAAAGTCTACAGGGTTTTATACCTGTATCGTTCGGGTAAGAATTACCCAGTGCTCATTTCATTTTTTTTTTTTAGGGTTTCGGGAAAGCGATCAAAAGCTTTGTTTGAGGAAAAGTAACAATGGAAAAAAAGTGGGAAAAGCATAACTCACACAAGTAAACCTATTTTATATATATATATATATATATATATATATATATATATATATATATATATATTCGGTTGAGTGCTTGAAACTCAGTTTTATGTTTGTAAACCGAAACCTAAATCGAAACTGAGATTTGTGTAAAACAAAAACCAAAACCGAATCGCTTGGTTTGGTTAACCTATTTTTCGGTTCAATTTGATTTTTTGGTCGATTCGATTTTTTAGGTTTTTTTATCCACCCCTAGTTAAAGGGCTTGGTCAAAAGACCTAATAATCCTAATGAGTTGTTTAAATGACTTAATTCATTAATGGAGATTTTTATTTATTTTTAACACGAAAAGTACCTTATTAAAAAAAGAATTGGAAACCTGTTATAAGCACAATGGTAACATTATTAGGAATCGCAGTAATAAAATTAAGATTAATAAAATTACAAACACCATCAATCACAACCATAGTTATTAAAGAAAAAAAAGACATAATAAAAAAAACATGCGGATAGAACTATTAGAATTATTGAAAAGAAACTTATGAAATGAAAATTATTAAAGAACCACCAAAATTAAGGATATTTTTAAAATATATGAATCATGATAATTATTTAAGCATAAGAATCGGGGTAAGAGAATTATGAGGCATAAAATGTTAGATTTCCTTTTAGTGGGTTGACAAGTGTTAAATTTTGGACATGATTGTGCTGTCTATTCAGTAACCCAATAAAGTTAGTGATCTATTCCCAGTTGAATTAGGGTTCACAGAAATAATTATATAATTATTTCATTAATTATAAAATATGGAATTAATGTGTGGTTTCCCTGTTTTGCCCTTAATGTTGTTTTGATGGGTCAATAACATTAAGGGCGGTGATAATTTGGCGCGGGGGTCCACGGGTTTAAAACCTACGGCCGTTATCTGCAGCCCCATTGAGAAGAAGCGAATCATTGCTTAGGTTTTACAATCCAGAAGACAAACCCTAGCCTCCATACTTGAGAGAGAGCTTCTATTAATGCATTGTCTAATTGCGATGGATTCAGGTATGTCTTCTACAATATTGGCTTATTTGATATTTGATTAGTATGCATGATTCTAGGGTTATGTGGTTTTATTCTGTATTTGGTGTAACAATAACAAAATCACATATATGTGTTTATTCTTATGTATTTATATTTAATCTAACAAGTGGTATTAGGCGGATCATCTTTTGATCATTTGATTAATAAGTTAGTATTTTGGTGCTAATTTGATCATACGGATTTTTTGAAATATATTTTGAGACAATTTATGCAAAATTCAATAATTTTGTTTTTGGTTGAAAATCGATGTATGGAGTTTGACACATAATGTGTTTTTAGGTTGCTTTGAGTGAGATTTGCATGATTATTGTATTAGTTAAAATATGGGTATATTAGAATTAAAACCCATGAATCTGAATGCGGAAATTTTTTTAAAATTGGCATAAGGGACTGTTCCCAATAAAGGGCGAAACCAACTTGAATCGTCAGCCAGACGTCGGACGGCGAAGTTATCGGCGGTCAGCGTCGCAGGTTGAAGGCGATTCAAGCGTTATGCGTTTAGAGTGCGATCTTGGCGATCATGATTATCATTATTATTATTTTCATAACGTCTTTTCATTAAAGTATTAATTTAATTACTAACAGATTACCATTATTATTTTCATAACGTCTAATTGAATTACCATTATTATTTTCATAACGTCTAATTGAATTATCATTATTTCCTGCTGTCCCCAATTCAATTATGATGAAAATTATGATATGTTTATTTATTTTAGAATTAATTTTTAAATTAATATGTTACCAGTAACCTATGTTAATTTAATTAAATTAATTTATAATAAATGAACTTACTATATCTATGCTAAAGTAATTAAATACAATGATGATTATTTTATGCGGTCTTAGGGTAAATAATAGTCTAAATGAGACAAATAAAGTTTTTTAACATCACGAACGCATTATGTCGGTCCAAAGAAGGCAATGTTTGGCCGTTATAATGTGTCTACATTTAGTGCTATAATTAAAATTACCATTTTCTCAAATTGTTTTCACGTCAGACTAAATACAATGTTGGCGTGCTTGAGTATCTTATTAAGGGGCCATGTGTATATATATTTTGTAGCACTAGCTATATCGTGTGTAGTATTAATGTGACATTTTGTGTTTATTTTCAGTATCTACTATATACGCTATTCTGCCAATATCGGTAGCATTCTAAAGCTTAACAACTTTTGTTAGTTACGAGTTAATTTGGCTTTGAGTGGAGTGACACTTGGTGGATAGATCTGAGCCACTACTCACATAAGTGTCACTATACGGGCTTGCCACTTGGCCCATTTACTTGATTGATGAGTGAAAGATACACATCTATCGGGAAATGACAAGAAAGCTCAAGTACAAGCTATTGGGACATTTCAGCTTATGTTAGACTCTGGTTTTATTTTAATTTTGGAAAACACATTTATTGTACCGTCATTTAGACGGAATTTACGTTTTATTTCATGTTTGGACAAGTCTGGTTATCTTTGTTCATTTGGAAATGAAACATTTAGTCTTTTTCCAAAATTCTAAAGTTATTGGAACTAGTAGTCTATTGATGGCCTCATATAAATTAAATATGCAAAGTCTCAATACAAATTTAATAATGAATGCAACCATTATTGGATCAGCTATGAATTAAATAATGAAATCCTCGATGTTATGGCATAAGCGTATAGGACATATTTCCAAACAATTGAAAGGCTAATAACTCAAGATTCTTGATTCCCTTGACATGTGATTTTGACATATGTATAGATTGCATTAAAGGAAAATAAGCTAACAAAGAAAGGCAAGTGCAAATCGGTGCGTAAGTCTTAGAGTTGATACATAGGATATGTGGACCATTCCCTAAAAGCTTCTTGGAATGGGCACATACTTTATCATTATAGGCGATTACTCACGATATGGTTATACATTACCTAATACATGAAGGCACAAGCCTAAAGTGTTCAAAATTTTCAAAGCCGGGTTGAAAATCGGCTAAACGAAAAATTAAGCTAGTCAAATCGGCCCAGTGGAGGAATATTCACGGTAGATATGATGGATCCGGTGAACAACGACCAGGGCCTTTTGCCAAATACCTTCCTACGAATCTTGTTATTATACCTCAATACACCATGCACGAACTCGAGTCAAAATGGTGCTTATTTAAAGAATATGATAGAACATAAGACATGGTAAGAAGTATGATTAGTCATTCTTATCTACCTAATTCATTATGGGGTGAAGCATTAAAGACCATGATTTATATATAAATAGAGTTCCAGTAAAGCGATTAACAAGCTCATATGAGTTATTGGCGGGTAAGAAGCCTAGTATTAGAAATGCGCACGTAAAAGTTTATCAGTGACAGGCCTTATAAAATTTGATGAAAGAAAAGTGGACTCAAATTTGTTAGACACATTATTTTGTAAGGATACCTGAGAGGTCTAAAGGGTATAAGTTTTATGACCCTTGAGACGGGTAATGCCAAGTTTATTGGGGATAGTGGGAGCATCAAGTTAGGAGGTCATTTTTGAGGAGGGAGTATGTAAATGCTCTGACCACGAGCTACTATTAGGCTATTGGTGACAATCGGGTACCCATTCCTATTATTGTGCGAGTGTTGTAGTAAATGATGACATTCGTAGCTTCAATACAATTGGAGGCTCCACCCACTTCGTTGAGAACCACATCAAGAAATAGTGGAAGAACCTCGAAGCAGCCTCGGCACGAAGTGCCATTAAGGCGATTACTAGAGAAGGAGAAGCGATTTAAAGGTGACTGTGATCTTTCTTCGGGGCATGAGTTTGTCTGAGTTGGAGGGAACGATCCTCGTGCATTAATCAAGCCAAACGATTACCAAGTTCGAGAAAAGTGGATTGCGGCTATGCGAGAGAGTAAGTCCGTGAAGATAATGGCGATTGGGATCTCGTCGAATTGCCTAAGGTATAAAACCCGATTGGTTGTAAATGGATATTGAAACAGCGAGTTAAAGGCAATGTCGAGAGATATAAGGCACGCCTAGTCGCCAAGGGCTTTACCCAAAAGGAAGGCATAGATTATAAGGAGACCTTTTCGCCAGTTTCGACGAAAGACTCATTCAGAATTATAATGGCACTTGTAGCTCATTGTGATCTAGAGCTGCACCAAATGGACGTCAAGACAGCTTTCCTCAATGGAGACATTGATGAAACTATATACATGAATGCAACGGAGAACTTTAGTTAGAAACCCAAGCACCTGTGTATAGACTCGAAGTCCATTTATGGTTTAAAGCGGGCATCAGTGATAGTGGAATTTGATAAGGTGATTTCTTCATATGGTTTCAAGGAGAACACTATTGATCAGTGCATATATCTTAAGTTCAGTGGGAGCAAGTTTGTTATATTGGTGCTCTATGTGAATGACATTCTGCTAGCAAGCAATGATGTAGGTCTATTGCATGACACCAAAAGGTTCTTATCCAGTCATTTTGAAATGAAAGACCTTGGTGATGCATCATATGTTTTAGGTATACAAATCCATAGGGATCGTTCAAGATGTATACTTGGCTTATCTCAAAAGGCCTATATCAATAAGGTGCTTGAAAGGTTTAATATGCAGAATTGTGCACCAGGTGATACACGTAGCGAAAGTGATAAATTCGGCAGGTGATATACCCCAAAAATTGAACTTAGAGAAAGAAATGGAGAACTACCCTTATTAAATGCGCAATAGGGGAGTCTTATGTATGCACAAGTGTGTACAACGTCGAGGATATAAGCGTACATTGTGGAATGTTAGGCAGATATCTCAGTAATCCTGGTATGGATCAACTGACGGCTAAGCGAGTGATGGGGTATCTTGAAGACAAAGGATCGTATGCTCACATATCGTGATCCGATCATCGGAGGTTATTGGGTACTCGGTTTTGAGACTTTGCAGGATGTCAGATAGCGAGAAATCGACCTCGGTACACATCTTCATGTGTTGGCGGGAGGGTTTATTTCATGGAAAAGTGTCAAGCGGACACTAGTAGCCTCTTCGACCATAGGCGATTTATAGCACAGCGAGGCATCTAAATCAAGAGATATGGCTGCGAGCTTTATCGGGACTTGATTGTGAAAGGCATTAACAAGCTGCTTAAGTTAGTGTGATAATAAAGTTGCAGGTTATATTCTAAAAACAACGGAGTTCATCAAAATCAAAGCACATTGACATTAGAAGTTCACGGTTTCAGTAAAAGAAAGAGTTGAGTGGTCAAGTGTCAATTGAGGCATATTAAAAATCTGAACTCGATTGCAGACCCACTCACTGAAGAGCGCACCTAAGATTGTTTCATGAGCATGTTGCTCAGATGGGTGTACTTAGTCTAGAGCGATATGGAAGATAGTGGGAGTTCATTTGGTTTTATGTGTGTAATTATGCCCAGTTATTACATATAGTTATTTCATTTTATATGTACGTACATGCTATGATTATTAGTACATTTGTATTTATGTTTCGACTACTGGTATTTGTGATGTCATGATTTTCTCACTAGCACATTTTGGCATGTGGTATTTGAAAAATATGATACTGAACCTGTTGAGTCATAAAGAAGGCCTTTTTGGAGATAGGCATACTATAGATCACATTTTATGTAATCTCAAGCCACACACCTATATTTGATCTGTAATGTTGATTGTCTTTGTTTGTTGACAAAAGATAGGTCTCAAGATTACGCATGAATGTAATAAAGGCGCTTTGATCCCATTCTAGTACAATTAATGGACGGATTGTTTAAAGTATTTATGTGATTGAATGGGTGTATATTTGCGCGCAACTTTTTAGTATTCAATCATGTACATGATCGGTAACACCTTAGCCCAGTGGGAGATTGTTAGATTTCCTTTTAGTGGGCTGACAAGTGTTAAATTTTGGACATGATTGTGTTGTCTATTCAGTAACCCAATAAAGTTAGTGATCTATTCCCAGTTGAATTAGGGTTCACAGAAATAATTATATAATTATTTCATTAATTATAAAATATGGAATTAATGTGTGGTTTCCACTGTTTGCCCATAATGTTGTTTTGATGGGTGATAACATTAAAGGGCAATTAAGTAATTTGAGTGAGATACCGGGACTTCAAACCTCGACCTGCGTTATCTGCTGACCTGCGTGAGGAAGGCGAATCGTTCTTGGGTTTCTGATCAAGGAAGACAAACTGCCTCCATGCTTGAGAGAGGCTTACATTCTTTGCATTGTCTAATTGCGATGGATTCAGAGTATGTCTTCTCTGATATTAGTATTTGATCTTTGATTAGTATGCATGATTCTAGGGTTATGTGGTTTTATTCTGTATTTGGTATAACAATAACAAAAATCACATCTATGTGTTTATTCTTGTGTATTTATATTTAATCTAACATAAAAGACTAGAGAAAATTAAGAGAGAGAAGGATGAAAGCTAATGAGACAATTATTAAAAAAACAGAAATGTAATATGGGTAACATCAATGGAAGAACTAATGAGAGATAGAGAGAAATGTGGTGTGGTGATAAGTGAGAGCTAGTGTGTCACACCCTAAGACCCGCTCTGAGCGCATGACGGTTACTTCACACCTCAAACTTGAAGATTTATAGTGTAACTTGTGTGGCCTTCAAGAGCCGGGGTGTCGTTGACTACGAATCAACCAGCAGGAAACACTCGTGAATGTCGGGTGACGGGCATTTCTCCACAATCGAGGCGAGTCTCCTTTGTACGGGGTGCTCTACCGCCCAGTACATAACTGTTGCTCTTTTGTCCCGATATACACAATGACCACACAGGGTCTCATACACAACTATACCAAGTAAAAATGACCTCTTGGGCCCCTGCATTATACTCACAACATATATCCCAACTATCGATATAAATGCATCACATGAGTAAAGCGACCACTTGGGCCATAACCCGATATATAAAACATCCCAACTCTATATCATAGTTACAAGAGTTAATGATCTACTCTTATATAACACATATATTAAAATGAAAAACATTCTAATACATGCAAAACCATCAAAGCCACATTCCAACTTTCTTCCTATGGCCCTCTTATGATGAGCTAGCCTCTCGCACGCTCTGTACTTGTAAAATAGTATCCTTCGACAGGGTGAGCTAATGCTCAGTAGTGGAATCACCCTAAGTGGGCTACTCTCCACCTAAGTGCATATGCAATGCTCAAAATAAACACACATTCAAGCAAATGCATGATCCTGCTTGAATGTCTAACTGATCATCTCATATCCCGAGTCCTCCCCGACTCCCTCGCTTTTTGCCTAAATACGTGTAAGGAGACCTTAGTTTTTATTTGTTTTGTGGACAGCCCTCGGATGTATATATCAATTGGGCCTCTCAACGATTGATATTATGTATGGACTACTCGATGTATATCAATTGGGCGACTCCGACTGATTGATATTTTTATTTGGACTACCCTCAGATATTCATTTATTTTAGACAACCCTCCGAACCATTCTCTCGAAATTACCTCATGCACTCCTCTATTGTCCTAGGAATTGCCCAGTGCATATAGATGCATAAATACCAATTCCATTTCAATTCTATAACACATGCAAATATATAATCACATTGCATATATTCACATAATTTAAATCCACACAATCATGTCATGTAATTTCACATTTCCATACACCAAAAATTAGCTCACTTGGGCTAATGATCAAACACGAGCAATTCAACTTGAATCACTCGACCAAACACATTATTTCACAAAAATTATTTTGTGAACACTATTCTCGGGAATAGTGAAACCCTCGGTTACTATTCCCGACAAATCACCAATCATAGGTTCACTTTGTGAACCCGGGTTTCTCGACCATTTCCGGCCTCATACACATCAAAGCATGCATTAACACATAAATGCACAGTGCTGTGGTCAACTAGTGGAATGATCCTGAAATTGCACCATTTGGAGTTTCAAAATTATAACAATTCGGTCCCAGATTTGGGACCGATCAAACGACCCCTCACTGCTTCATTCAACTCAAACATTAACAAAGTACTTAAATAAATAATAAAACCTAAGTAGGGAGAAACCCCTACCTCACGGAGTTTATCGAAACTCCTCAAATCCGGTGTCCACGCGTTGCCCGCTCCGAGTAGAACAACTTTCCTTCTTGGCCCGAAGGATTTAAACGTCAGTTCTTGGAAATCTAGAGAGGATTGTTTATTCTCTCTCTAAAACACAAAACTCCATTTCTCCACCTCACATCCCCTCTCAGTTTTGGCTTCTTTTTGCATATGTAGGGAGACAACACTATTGAGTGTTTTGTCTTATTATCATTTAAATCAAACTCAGAAATGACCATTATGTCCCTTATTTTCCCGGTTTGACCTCGGCCCATCTCGTAGTCGTTTTTAATGTTTCTCTCTCATGCCACTTATGGCACATGAGTACGTGTTATTTAATGATTTCGTCACATCAAATATCGTCTTCTGGCACGGTGCGTGCCTCGGCGTGCCAACCGATTGTCTCGAGGTCGACGAATTTGACGTGTTAGCTAGATTTCGTGAGACGATTCCAACGGTGAAATCCGTTTCGTCATCCGAGATCTAGAGAATAAATTTTGGATTTTTAACCTAAATTAAAATTTTGTAACCGAAATTACGATTTTGCCATTTTTCCAGAAATTGGAATTTTTCGGGTCTTACAACTTGACCCAAACAATTATCTTGTAATTGGATGTTACCAGTTATCAAATACCTATTCAGAGTAGCGGAACAAAATTCTAAAATCCTCAAACTCAATTTCAAAACTAAATATCCACCATCCAAAAACCATTGTCCAAATATTTGCAAATTTAAACAATTCAAGAATTAAAACAAATTCCATAATCTCCAGAACTCAACCTTGAACTAATAGAAAATTTAAAGCATCAATATCCTATAGCTTCCAAATACCAAAAGATCCACAAGAACATAACTAACAGTTAAACAAAATCCAATATAAAATTCTAAGCCAATCCTAATGATGACTATTCCTTAACCTAGCCATCACTCCTCACTCGAACTAAATTTACTGAAAGTAGTCAACAAATAGGAATGAGCTCACGATGATAAGGAACATTAATCTGGTCCACTGGATTAAGTATTTCAAATTCACTTGCAAAATAAGAAGTATTATAATCAATAATTTTCATAACCTTTGAGGTCCTTTACCAATACATTTTAAATTACAAACGGTATGTTTGTTCGTTTATGATTCAAACTTTCATATCAAATTCAATCAAAACATTCAAATCATTTATTTACTCTGGTCATCAAACATCCAAATGAAGCAGTTATGTGGATTGCTTTCAAATGGTTAACATAAATTGGGTTTCATTTAAGTGGATAGATTAAAATCTTCTTGAATGTATTAACATCTAGCAAAGGCTTGCAGAAATTTGGGTTCGAACCAATGCGATTATTTACTAAGAAATATAAAGGTCAGCCCAGTATGTCGGAGTTGTGGTAGAATCCATTATTATATCTGTTGACAAGGGCGAGCAAACCGGCGTCAAATATTTATTTCAATGATTCAAATTTACAAAACATAATATCTCCACATTTATTTGTCAAAAACAAAATATAAAATTCTCACATACTTTTCTATGCGAAACAGATTTGATCCAGGCATGAACGAAATATAATTCATATGTTTCTAAATGATGTATATAAAAATTTGTTTAAAAAAAATAAATTTAAGCAACTGTATTAATTTTCCTTACCTCAAACAACACTCCAAATCTTGAAGAGTTTAGTCCCAAGAATCTACTCCTCACCTAACATAATAAAAAGATATTATTATCACTATTGGAGACTATTCATATAATTATAGCTTTGAATCCTATTTTTTATTTTTTTTATTTTATTTTTATCAAGCCCAGTAATTTAATTTCTCTTTCCCTAAACCAAATTGAGTTTCTGAAAATATTTGTTTGCACAAATTTCTCTCATCATTAACATACAAAAAACATTATTTATAATTAATTTAAACTTGATCATTACACGTTTCCTTTATTTTATTATTTTAAACTAATGTTAGCCTATATTCTCAATATATATATATATATATATATATATATATATATATATATATATATATATATATATCTCTCTCTCTCCTATATTACTTATTTTACAAGATTTTATTTCTTTATTTTGGTATAAAAAAAACACGCATGTCCCATTTTCATTTATTTTCTTTCCCAAATTATGGATCTGAGATTTTGTTGAGGTCATGTTTCCAACTAAATATCCAAAACTCTCCATCCCATAAATAAATCAGCCTATACTTGCAAAATTTAGAACTTTTTATCTCTTAATATCTAAAAGTCAAAATGTAGCACAATCCTATCTTTTTTAATAATTAGGTTTATAATTTTTTTTAAATAGAAGACATGAAATATAAGTTCATACTTAGAGCTTTTGATTATTGAAAAAACTTTTGTATGTAAAAATTGAAATTTGAAATGATAATTTTAAATAACTTTTATATCTAGATGGTTAAGATGATTGATTAACCAGACAGAAACAAATTTAAAGTGAATTAGTATAAAAATTTAAAACATGGGTTTAATCCATAACTGAAATACATTGGTTTTAGATAAAATCATACATTCTTCTCACTTCTAAACTTTATCTCTAGAATTTCTTCCATTTTTCCTTTAAAGATTCTACCGACCGGATAGAAATTCAAAAGAAAGAATACAAATAGTTATCTTATTCAGTTATACTAGAATTATTATTAAAGAAAATATATTTTTACCTCTTTTTAATTTTTAATAAATTCATTCAATTAAAATTAATCATTATTATTTTCTTAACATTACACCAAAATTCTGCAGATGTTATAAAGAGTGCAATCATGAAGCAGATGTGTGAAGAGAAGTGTTGTAGGTCGTGTAAAGCTTGTTCGCATATCTTGAATGGAAAGCTTTATCATTAAAATTTAATTTTATTTCTTGAGATTTGAGTTTTCTTAGACATAGAATTGAATAAAACGGTGTAAGCTATATAAAGAATAAAGTGTTAGTTCACGATCGTAACTCTGCGGACTGAATGACGCCTGGGCGGATGTTGACTAATAAGAAGCGAGGTCATGTGCACTAGATAACTGTCGATACCCATCATGCTGACATAAAATCATGAACGTTCAACAAAATGGTGAAACTAATAAAGGAATGAGCTTTGAAGGCAAATGGTATGCCGATGAGAATTCTAGATTGGTCAAATGTAGACTCGCAATAAACTTATGAGCTAACAAGTGCAAAGTAAGACTACTAAAAGAAGCCATGTGATCAAGTTGAGGCTGTATTTGGCCGCGATACGTTAAGTCATCCTGGGCATGGTGGAAGAAAGCGGCTTGCGGCAACAGAACGAAAACATCACCTAGAGATGAACAATAGTGAATGTCAAACCGTGATAATTAAATAATGAAGATGAAATATGAGTGTCTAAACTATTGTGATGACATTTGAATGTTTGATTAAATGAAATGAAGAAGCTGACGTCTAGCACGATTTATAGAGAAAGGTAGAAAGATCATTGATCACGAACAATTTGACGTCGGATTCTTCAGAGTGAAATCTGAAACGCTGGATCTTCGAAGAGGAAGTTTGAGCGTCTGAACTACAATTACGGGAAGAATCTTAATGGAGCATTTGAACGTCTGGTTCCATATAGGCAAAGTTTGACGACGAATCTGGCTGGCGAGGTTTGAACGTCGATTGATGTTAGAGAATGGAATCCAATGAGTTGGTGCGATCGTCTGGGCGGAAGGAAGGTTCAGGCGGCATGTTAAAAACAGGCGGGTTTGGCTGCTGGTCAAATAGTGCGATGAAGTTTAAATAACTAAATCTAAGCGAAGAGTGAACGCCGGATCAGATTGAAGAGGAGCTTTGGTTGAACAGAAATCGCGAAGTGGAAAAGGATGTGATACCGACGGTTGAATCAAATGAAGACCAATAAACAAATCTGAATGCTGAATCTAATAAAAGTTGAAGTCAAAGTCTGTTTACGAAGCCAAAATGGAAAAATAAGAGGTGAAGTTTGAGCGTATTAATCCGATAAGATGAAAGTTGATGAACGTACCGTGATACAGTGAATATCAGTGAGTCTAAACGCAATCAGTCAGTTAATGGATGATGAATATTACAAATCAAATAAACTGTTCTGAAGGCGGGATCTAACAGCGGTCAATGAAGGTAACAAGGCGTTTTGACGGCATGATCGAATAAACGCGATCGGAAAGGTTTGAATCGCATGATCAAATATGGATTGACGAGACAAAGTGCGTTGTGGCAGGTGGAGATGGCAAAGACGAGTTGGAATCTTTAAATAATAACTAACAAAACGGTTGAATATTTAAAATCAAATCAATACCTCTTCGAAAAATTAATGCGTGCGAAAAATCAAATAACCAAATTATGTAGTCAATAAGTGCGAAAAATCGATCAATATGAAATTTTGACCGTATCATTCGAAGAATGAAAGAAAAATCTTTGTTGATGGAAGTCGATAATCGATTTTTGCGTTGATTGATGTGGATCCATGGAGATGTTCTTTGCCGTTTCGTTTTTGATGATGAAATCGCTATGGTGTTTGCATTAACATTTTGGTTTGAATATTTTAATGATGACTTTATGATCGTTTGATTTTATGTTTGATCGTCGTTCGCCTTATTGGCGATGTTTTATATTTTATTAATTAAATATTATGAATAGTATTTGGTGTGATCATCATGGATTAGTGATTTGTAATTGATTGAAGATTATGCGTCAGCAAAAAAACCTGCGCATCGAGTGGTTAACCGCATCGAGACCTCAGGAAGCGCTGTATGATCGATCGTCTTAATATTGATACACTACATCAGTTCATTTATCAAACATCCGATCTTTATAACCTTCGTTTATACCATCGTTTCGATTACAATAGAAAACATCAAAATTAAGATTTTAATAAAAACTTTCTCTGAATATTGCAGTTTATAATCTCAGATTTATAAAACCAAGTGGAGAAGTGGATGTTGATGTTTTGTATGGAGGTTATGGATAGTTATATCGTTTTGATATCATGAATCTTAATTTATTTTATTTTTATCAAGATTTTTCATATATATATCATATATATTGTCTTTCAGGTGTATAGGTATAGTTCAGAATAAATAGACAGGAATTGTATGGATGAATTGAAAATGAAAAAATAATGGGGTGTATTTCATGATGGGAAAATAAATAAATGACAGGGATACTTTATGAATAGTTTGTGAAAATAATAAATGATCATTCCGTGATAGGAGTGATAAATTAATTAATGAAAAAGATAAAAAGTCAATTGCTCTAATAGATCACCTGAATAAGGTGAGATGAGAAGAAGAATCCTTTCATTAATATTTTTAGTTGTTGCTATGAAGCTTTAAATAAAATTACGGAAGGCAATCTGACTTGGATCAGGTTAAAGACTCAAATTTCTCTGAATGAATCTTTGTGTATACATTTTTAGATCTTTTAGTCATGAGATTGCCAATTTCTTTGGGGTTTAGATAATGCCAGTAGATTTGGTCACAACAAATCTCTTTTAAAGTAAATAAATAAGGTTGAGATATATTGAGATGCTGGGTGAAATGAAAAATATTGGATAATTTTTTGAAAAATAATAATAATAAATAAGTCATTGAAAGGATTAGATTTTTGTATAAATCTCTGTATTGAATAAACATTTAAATATATAATTTTTGACTTGATAAACTCATTTCATTAAAGGATAGAGTTTTGATAGATGAGAATCTGATTAAGAACAATTGTTGGCGATAATAGGAAATGGATATAGTTAATAATAACATAATCAAATAATGAATATTGGTAGAATTAAAAGGCTAGATAAAACATTGATAATTCATTTATGTAAAATATTAATATATTCTCTTTATAAGTAAAGATTTAGTTCAGGATTAAGAACTAAAAATAAATAAAATTATTAAAATAAGATCCCAGAAGATAACTAGTTTTTCATGGCGATTGTAAGAAACCTATACAATTTAATAGTTTATAAATTTACAGTCTTTGTCAATATGTTTGGTAGAACAATCTAATATTCATTATTTAAATATCAAATTATAGTTTTCAAATTATTAAATGAAGTATTGTTGGTTTTTCTTCTTATTATTTTAGGAGAAATAATTTCCATTGAGGTGAAATTTACTTGGATCAAACTCTTTAAAAATTTTAAGTGCCTCTTGAGAGGTAGAGATTCTAATATAAACTTTTGAAGAATTATTATTTTTATATCCATATGTGATGTTAGGGATAGTAATCATGAATCTTTTAAAAGTGTTGTGTTTCTTCATTGAGTTGAATGGTTTAACTAATTCATATAATCTTGCTTTGTAGAAAGGATTTATTTTTATTGTTGATTATCAGCCAGATCAAAAATAGTTTTAATATGAATTGAACTTTTGAGATGTTTAGCTAGAAATGCGGAATACGGTGTTTGCCGGTGAACACCGGAGATGAAATATTACCGACCGGTTTCTGTTCATTGTCAGCAGAATAATAGTTGACGCCATTCGGCCTTAATGAGCGAGGTGTGGTTGACACTACGTTCTTGGTGATGAGATGTAATTGATTTGAACCACGAAACTACGGGGTTCGGTTAAAGGTTATGGTACTAACAGTCGTTGGTTCAGTCACCACCAAAGTTATTGACTAACTGCGAAAAGTCATCCAACAGAGGCACCATTGTTGGTGACCAATATATTACCCAAATATATTTGGTTTGGTTGATGCAAGTGAACTCAGATTTGATACCAGTGCTGCGGATCTATCATTTCGTGCCCATGACGATTTGAAATGGATGTGAGAATGTGTTGAAGTATTTTTTGTTAATGTTCCCAACATTTTGAATCAAAGTTTGATGTATCTCTATTATTCTCATGATTGAACTTTGTTATGAAATATTAATATTTTGTATTCGGACTTTGCAAAACCGATCGTTGACATATTTTTCAGTGTTTTTTAGTTTCGCCGAAGATGATGGTAGCCAGTTGAGATCACGATCGTCTTAAAGATTAGATTGGAACATATGTTTGGATCATGTTGAACTAATAGTTCATGTTTAATAGAGATCAAATATTGATTATATTCAGCGACTTTCTTTCTATGAAGGATTTCTGTTGAATTTGGATATTTAAAAACAATTTTGTGCTTATCTAGTTTGATTTGAAGATGAATTTGAAGTTATGCATTCTTTAATTTTATTGTTTATAGTAGTGTGGATGAATCATTACGGAAGGTTCAGTGTCGTTTCCATACTTCAAACCGCCAGTGAAGGAAGCGAGGGTGTGAATTGAGCGATTCATACTGGGGGTGGGTTTGGAACGTTTATCATCATAACAGTCAATTGGATTCTTTAGGTTTTGGTTCAATTTTAAAAAATTATAAATAAATTATTATTATCAAAATATTTGGTTTATAATTAACCTGATGATGTTTTAATAATTTCAATACCATAGTCATTAACGTGGTAAATCGTCAAACAATAATGATTATCAAAGTTTTAAATAATGCATTCATTTGTCTTATTGGATAATTCATATGACATGAGTTCTTGTAATAAACTCGTATAATCAAAGTTAGTGATTGAAGTATTGTCAAACAATTTGATCTACAGATCTTTGTTTGGATTCGATTCATTGATATAATGATAAATGTATTAGATGATGTCTAATATATATACTTGTTTTAAAATTTAACAATCCTTAAAAACTGAGTTAATATAATCTGACCATTTTTGCGTTTAATCAACACCATAGCTCAAAATGCATTATATAACCCTCCTAAATCACGGAGAAGTTCGTCGATTATAATAAACATGGGATTGAGTGGTCTTGATTACATATGTTGTGATTGGACTCATCGTTAGATTCCGTATCATAGATATAAATCTGTTAACCTTATAATGTCGGATCTGTAGCATGAAATTATAGTGATCTTAACAATGCCATATTTAACTGATTAACTTTATTTCGCTGATGATAATAAAAATGATAGTTTACAGTGGAACACGAAACATGGCTTTGTTCTTTAAAGTTATCATAAAAAAATATACACAACTGAAACGAAATATGACTCCTTCTGAATTGATCATCATCAGTTGATTCAGCCACTCATAACGAAATAATAATAGCTCATGAAGGAACCTTAGTGATCAAATCTTTGGTGGCGGATCATAATCATTGAGGTTGTTACTAATATTATTCTATCAGGCATTTCAATCACCCCAGATATTTATTTGTTGAGTGGAACTTGATATCAATAAAATTGATGTTTTCTTTGTTGACACTTTAATTTAGAAGTTTCTTTTGGAAGTCTAACTTCACATTTAAGTGATACATTTTCTAGAATCTTAACTAAAATTGTTTCTCTAAATAAACCAGCTTCAAGAACATGCCTTTCTTTTATACTCAGACATAGTATAATACATTCATTCTTAACATGTCTATTTATTATAAAAGAAAACAACTATTTTCATCATATTATTCTTTTGCATTAGACCATGTGACTTCTTTTTGTCTTTGTGTCTTTAAAGTGCGCGTGGCTTTTTGTCTAACTTGTTCAACTTATTTTCCTCTTGCACTCAAAATGAAATGAGCTCATTAAGAGACCAGTTCTAACCAACCTTAAATTGATTAAATTGTGCAAGAATAGAGTTCAAGACCAAATGTACGAGTGCATCTTCTTATAGATGGATCTTTAAGGTCTTGATTTTCAAATCAATATGAGATATTTCCATAATGCCCTTATGAATTCTCTTGCCATTAAACCTCATGGAAGTTAAGCTATGAAAAAGCATACCTTTTTTTTTTGCCTTATTGCTTTTGACAAAGAGCATATTAATCTTGATAAGGATTGTTTGGCATTGGTAACCCCTTCGGATTCCACACCCCTAAGGGTTTTTGGAATGCCGCACTTTTATCATAAAACTCATGTGATTCAAGCACCCCACTTCTTATAAATTTCTTCTCTTTAGAAAAACTAGAGTTTGTAAGATAATGAGGTTGCTCTACCCTTAGTGCAAGGGCTAGATCCATGTAGCCAAGAACGATTAAAATGTTCTCCTTCTAATTCTTAAAGTTAGTGCCATTTAGGGTTGGTACTGAATTCAAATTGGCATATAATGTAGAAAAATTAGCTAAAGATATAACAAAGTAAACAATATAAATTTATTCACATAATAAACCAAAATTTAATCATTCGAATAATGGCTCATCCCATCTCACGATACCTAGTGCAACATTAATATCAAGTCTTTGGACAATAATATTAACTTCTAATGGTACTCTTGTTGTAATGATCAAACATTGACAATAATGCATGTCAAATAACAAACCCATATTTAGATTGATTTATCATCTACATGTATAACCTTATAACTATTACTTGTTTAACATATGTGTATGTAATTCAGCCAAGTATTCACCTACCTTTGGACTGGCTATTACTCACATGAATATACACACACTACATTCAACATCTCTTATAAATAATCTACATAAGAGAGGTCACTTTTGCAACTTCATGATTCAATTTACTCATTTGAAATGCTAAACAACATAACCAAGTATTTGAATTTATATTAAAACTTTTGTGATGATTTAAAATCACCACTAAAGAGTCACCTCTTCCTTTTATAACCATTGATGTCTCTTCAAAATTCAAATAATTAAGAAACTTAATCCATTAGCAAGGTTCAAACCCCAAAACATCAAGAGAAAATACTCTTGATGCAACCATTAAACCATACATAGTGTAATCATAATTCCAACATGCTGAAAGTGCATCTTTCCTCATGTATGAAATTTCCATAAGAGTGCATGCAAAGCATACTATCTCATAATATCTTTGATAATAAGAGCTTCAATTCACATCATATTCTCAAAACCATCATATAATAAATTGAGAAACTTATTCTAATGATTCAACATGAAAGTGGCTTTGATACCACTAGTTAGAAAAATAAACTAGAAGCTAGATGAGAGATCTACTTTACAGATGAAAATCAACATCAAAAGCTCTTTCATGTCAAATCATCAAAAGCATAGGCTAAAGCAGAAGCGTACCTTGATCCATAATGAATATGATAATAAGAAGACATTGATCTTGATCTTCAAACCTTGTAACCAAAACTTAAGTGATCCACTAAATAGACTAGAAGCTAGATGAGAGATATACTTTAGAGATGAAAATCATTATCAAAATCTCTTTCATGTCAAATCATCAAAAGCATAAGTTAAAGCGGAAGCGTACCTTGATCCATAATGAATATGATGGTGAGAAGATATTGATCTTAATCTTCAAACCTTCTAATTAAAATTTAAGTGATCTGTTATGATCTTCCAAGTCTTGTATGCATAAGCCCGCTAATTCCTTAAGAGTTTCTTCTCTCTTTTGATGGGATGATAGAAAGAAAACTTGTTGCATATGACTTAGTGACCACAACTTATTTATAAGAGTCATGCCCTGATATGAATGCCAAATTAGAGCTGGAAATTCGAGCGGGTGGATCGGGTTGGGTCGGGCTAAGGGCAAAATTGGGTTGGACTGGGCCAATCCTAATTGATAGGCGTTTTGCGTGATTGTGTTTAAATATGTGAGATCAAAATATGCAAAGAGTGCCTAACCGCGCAAGTATACACTTGTTAAGTAATATAATCTACTTAATATACGAATATCGATCCATAGGGAAAATATGGGATGCTAAGTACCAAAATTACAATACATCTTTAATATTCAAACTAGTGATCATGATGTTCAATCGAAAACAAAACTAAACTAAAGCAACTTTCAGTGTAACCTTTGAGTTTCGCAACTAGGAAATACTAAATGGATGTAAAAATCTTGGGTGTTGGTATTGTTGGACAATCCTACTCATACACGTTAAAATTTTATTCTATTATCTCATGCAAATGCTCAAGACGGTTCTATCTATGAGAATTATATTTAAGGTCAAATAACTCACCATTTAACACTAGGTTTCTCGCTTTTAGCTCAAAGCCAAGTGTTAAAGATGCGTTAAGATCAAAGAAACCACTGCTTCCTTAATTATTGGTAATTTTCATATTATCCACCATCAAAGTTAATCATCTATGTCTAATTCTTCATTCACTTCTCAAATCCTCATAAAGAATCACCCACCATATTAAGATTGATCAGAAATTAATATGTCACCAACCAAGCATGAATTATGAAAACAATTACTACGTATAATAGAAATATGAAAATTGGGTCATATAAAACATAATATTCATGTCCAATATACAACCAGCACCCGATCACAAATTAACACATATCGCAAGTCTGATCCATTACACTAAGAATAAACATGAAAGGCAGAAGGAAACTCTAATGATCGAGAGAGGATGATGGATCTTCAAGCCCTCAAGCCTTCATCCCCATGACGCAGCACTTCAAACTCAGAAACCCGTTTCGCCCATCTGGCTCATATTTTTTTACTGCAGCCTCTTCAATCCAACGTCACGATGTCAGAATATCCAGCACGCGTAGTATTGAAGACTAGTCCAATGTCATTGACCGCCAATGCACGTTGAACAGTGGTTTCAATCCTCCTTTCAAGTTCCAACAAGCCTCACTGGCACTACTTTACCTACAATATAAAACTAAATATTAGAAATGTAACAAAACAACGTTTATTTATATGCAAAACATATCACAAACACTCTAAATCTCGAGTATGTAATGAGTGTTTTAAACACTCATCACACCCCTAAACTTAGCTTCCTGCTTGTCCCCAAGCAAGAGACTGACTTAAAACAAAACACACTTGAAAATAACATACCAAAACATAGACGACATGAGTATGATACACATGATGCTAAAAAAAAGGATCAAAATGAACACAACTTGCAAAGCTAGCTTTTTCATCCAAAATTGTAAGATCCTTAAGGTTGTTAAACTTTCTAAGGAACTTAGCTAAGGCGGAATGGTCATCAAAGCAACTGACTCCCTCAAATTCTCAATGACCTTTCCCAAGAAATTCATGCGGCAATGACCATGATCTCCAACATGTATAACAAAGTTCCAACACCCCCCAAACTTAAGTCTAACGACCTGCTAGAAGAGTCTAACTAAGAAAGGATAAGAACACACCCCTTTTTATTCATGCTAATAAGCTACCTAATATGAAAGAAAACTAAAGTGCCTTCAAGTTTTAGCTGAGAACCTTAGCTGGGATTCATTGGCAACTCCCACTAGTCGTTATGGGCATCATGCATTTAGCTCCCCAGAACATCACTCCTGAACACCAACCAAAACCTAAAGGCCTTAGACCGTGGATGGATCCATCTTTGGTTCCATGTAATTGTGGAATAATGGCTCCCTTATTAGTCAAGCTCGTGGCATTAGGTTTAAAAGGCCTCGATCGTGCTTCGAGATTCCAATGGATGATCCCACCCATTCTATTCACAAACCATCTTTTTGACCTTTTTTTCTTTGCTTTTATTTTCTTTTCTCACTTTTTCTCTTGTTTTTGCATTTTTCTCATTTTTTATTTGGGGCTCAATGGCAATCCTCTTTTGCAAAGGTGTCCTATCACTTAGTGGTTGGGAATCCCCACAGAAATCAAGCAAACTGTTCTGGTCGCTAATCGGAGATCACATGTGTGTGTTAGACCATCTCTGAGAAATGCAACATCTTTGAAATACAAAGTAAGTGGGACTAAACTAAGCTGGCTTACTACTTCAAGCATACAATTCCATCATTGAAAACTAAAAGATCCATCATTTTTCTACTGGCTTTTGAAAAATTACATCAAAATGACCTTAATTAGCGGTACCAGGCATCAACTCACACATAACACCTTAAACATGCCTAAAGACAAACACACAATCATGCGAAAACAAGAAAACACAAATAAAAAACTGTCAACTATATTCAAACAAGACTCAAGGTCATACTAAAGCCAAATCGAAGCAAATCAATACCAAACTCACCCACATGAAACCATCCAGATGTTCAACCATCATGTGCATGAATATAGCATTAAAATAATGATCTAGAAAATAAAATACATCAAACACGACACCAAACCTAATTCACCTAATCTCAATTAAAACTATTAAAGGTCCTCAATGGCATGAAATATAAAAGAAGGGTGAAGAAAACTCCCCTAGTGATCATAATGATCACTGCTGTGGTGGCGGTGGCGGTGGCGTGTGATATGCGAGAATCTGGGTGAGTTGTTGCTTTATTGTCTTCTGGTTGCTCAGTATGGTGTTCATATTGGCCTTTAGCTCGTCCATTTCTTGTCTCATTGATACCTGATGTTCTTGGGTTTCATCCCAATATGCATTAAACCTCATTGTGAGGTATGTTACTTGGTCCTCTAGGGTTTGAGAAAGACTGGAAGCATCCTCCTCATGTGATGGTGGGGGTGGAGATTGGGTGGATGACTGACCCGCCTCACTTTTCGGCCCTTCTCATGCCAAATGTGGTTCGATAGCTCAGTTCATCCATCCGAGGCTCTACAGCTCAATCATAAACCTTTCCGTCTCGCACACCCGCTTTGTTTCTTTTTACTACCACGCCTTTAATCGTGTATCCAAGCCTCATTGTCTTCTAAGGGCACCCTGGCTTTCTTACAAAGTCCATAAATGAGAAAGGTGTGCCTGAGGTTCATCTTTACCTTGTTGTAGAGGATATCTCATGACTCATCCAATATTTGAATGGAGTCCGAGTTTGATTAACACACAGTGTCTTCTTAGTTGTCATCACAGCCATTAGTCACAAGATGACGAGATGTGATGAAGTGGTGCCACACTTAGGATATAAGCAACAGCTGCCTTAAAGTGCACTCACGTACCCTTCATTACAGCCCATTCTCCTCGCCATAGGCAACCTAAGAACCCATAGGTAGTCAGTTTCGGAGCTCATCATAAGCGTCAAAATTAATTGGCTCTAGTCTATAAAACTCGTTGATAGACTTTGAGTTGAAATCTACCAACACCCCTCATACCCTTACCTTTTTCAGAACATTGGCTGCTAGGTTGGTGTAAAATTCTCGCACAACCATTATTGCAGTCGGCCTCGGAGGTTGGCACAGTGCCCTCCATCCCTTATTTGCAATGGCTTTGCTAAAAAAATCTTTCGGGTGATGGAAACCTTTTTCTTTAATGAAGGACTTGTTTTTGGAAATGAAGTCGAACTTCTCGGCTGCCCCCTCATTAAAAAACTTCTCATGATCATACTCATGAGCTGGTTATTCTATTCTCCTGCTCTTCTTTGAGCTAACCTTTTGTCTTTTGGATGACATTGCTATTCTAGGTAAGTTAGGGTTTAGGATAATTCTTCTAGGCTTTCAATTCAATAACAAACTATCACCAAGCACCTAGTGTGATCTAACTCTTTATGATTAGCCACACAACTGAAAAATTTTCACCAAAGCAAAATGTCGAACACTTGGTGTGTAAAACCCGAGAAAATCTAATTTTCTCAAAAAGGGCAAAATCGTAAATTCGATCAAAAATCCGAAATTTATTCTCTAAATATTGGATGATGAAACGGATTTCACCGTTGGAATTGTCTCACAAAATCTAGCTAGCACGTCTAATTTAGTCGACCGAGACACTGAATTTTACCGCCGAGTATCGCTTCGAGTATCAGAACGACATGTGATGTGACGTGAAGTCACTTATAACATGTACTAATGTTACTTATGTTGCATGAGAGAAATGATGGAAATGGACGACGTAGATAGTGTCAAGTGTCGGGAAAGAAGGGACATAGATGTCATTAATGAAAGTTTAAATATGAAAAAGACGAATACTAATAAAAGCCGCTCTTACATTGAAAAAAGGAAAACAAAACGTGAGAAGGAGGGGGAGATGTGAACTCGAAATGGTGATTTTTAGTGAGAGAACATCCGAACTTTCTTCTCTAGATTGTGAGCTTATCCGACCGGGCCGAAATCCTTCGTGGCAAGAAGGAAAGCCGCTTCACGCATCGAGGCTCACGCGTGGCACTACTAAGGAGTTTTGACAAACCTCGTGAGGTAGGGTTTCATCCTACTTGTTTTACACTTTATTTAAGTGTTTTTGTACGCTTGAGTTGGTTTGAGCCGTATGAGGGTTGCTGACGGCCCCAAAACTTAGAACCACCGTTGGAATTTTTTTTGAGATTTTTCGACTGTCCGTGATAGTCCGTAAACTGATCGGGCTGTTTGTGCTGGAAATTGCCATTAAACAATTGTATGTTGGAAGTGTGTGAGGCCTAACAGCTATGGAATTCGCTCACCAAGAGAAACTGATAGAGTAGCGGTCGCCAGGACACTCACTTGCTCGCTTTCGACTATAAAAACAGCCCCGCTTTTGTATGAAATGGACCATAAATGTCCATGTGTTTTGGCATCGGGAATTGTTTCCGATGTGAGTGGCTTGAGTCAAGCTGATCAAAGAAATTAATAGTTAATGCTTCGATGTGTTAACATGATGCCATAATTATATAGAACATAATCAGGTGTAGGCCATTGAAATGGAATGTTGATTAGCTCAAGTGAGCAAAATTGGGAATTAGTAGGTTAATAATGCATAAGCTTGAAGTGTTAACATGATGTCACACCAGAATGTAATAAAGTAGCTATTGGAGATGAGGTTGTGTTTGTTTCTCCGGCGAGCCACTTGGTGATGGTTGATATTGTTGAATTACATGGTAATTGTAAATTGCGTAAATATATGCATGATGGTATATTTGCATGTGTTATATATATTGTGTGAATGGTATATCGCATTCATATGCACTCGTGCCTAGAAATTAGCAGAGTGTACACATGAAAATTGAAAGAAAACGAAATGTTTTTTAAAAGGAATTTCCACAGATGAATTTTTAGAGAATGGGGTCAGGAGACACTTAGTAGATCATTTTGACGAGACCATGACCTGCTTTCGGAAGGTTCTCCAACACATTCACTGAGAGTAGTCCCATATTTTTACCGACACTTCTAGGTATAGCTTCTGAAAACAACAAGAATTTGGCTTTGAAAGATGCTTTCGGCTACATGGCTTAGGTAAGCTTTGAGGAGTCGCGAGACTCCTGACGGGTTGTCATTTAGACATTCAAGTAGGATCAAGGATTTACTTGAATGTGTGTTTACTTTGGAGCATTGCATATGCAGACCTTGTGAGAGTAACCCACTTGTGGTGATTCCACCACTCATCGAGCATTAGCCACCCCGTCAGGGAATTATATTATTTCGTGCACAGGAGCGCACGAGGAGACTGGCCATCATAGAGACTCATGAGAAGAAAGCCGGGATGTGGCTTGGGGTTTATGATGTAGTACATGTGGCTAGGAATGTTTCAACTTTAATATATGTTGTATAAGAGAAAATTTAACTCGAAACTATGGCATATAGTTGGTATGTTGATGAGTATATTAGTATGGGCCAAGAGCAGCCGCCACTCATAAATGCCATATATTGGATTGTTTGGGACAGGTCATATATTGGTAGATCACATAGCGAGACTTTCGCCCGATTTTCGAGAGAGGTCGGGTCACCGGGACAAATACTAGTGTTTCCGGTTGATAGAACAATCCGACACCCCTGAATGGGGCGTCACATGGTGGGTGGTATGTGGAACACTGTTCTTGGCCCAAAACCTAGACTTCTACAACTTCAATACACCCACCTATCTTCTTCTCAATGTAAAAAAATCCAAAAGAAGCTAAAAAATCTAGTGTTTTACATTGAATCACCCAAAATAAAAAAAATAAAAAAAATCACCTTTTACCCAAAATTTCGTTAAAGGATGGAAGAACCCTAGGGTTTCAGATCAAAGGATGTTCTTAGGTCTCTTGGGTACTCGAAATCAACCTAGGAAGCCTTTGGAAGACCTTTTATGGAAGAATCTGCCAAATCAATTAAGAAAGTTTAGGGTTTGCAATTTTTTATATCCGAAAATATGACTGTTCTTGGTCTTTAAACAGGGCAACGTTGCGACATTCCCAAGAGTGGCTCAAAAACATTTTAGCCAACGTCGTGACGTTGCAGTCCAACTTCGCAACATTCCAAAGAGGTGATATGCCAAAGTCACGACATTCTAAAGAGCTGATTTGTAACACCCTGAAATATACCCTAGCAGTTTTCGGATTTGTTTAGGGTATATTAAAAGTTAAATAGGAATTTTCGGAAATAAATTGAGAAACCCGGAAAGTTTACAAGATACAAGGGCAATCTTGTAATTTAAGTAAAAAGATATCATAAAAGAAGAAAGATGAGGGGTTAAACTAGAATATGCATAAGTTGAATTTCAAAAAGGGGAAGAATCCAAGGACTAAAAAACAATTAATGAAACTAACCCAAAAAAATGGGTTTTTGAGGGCCAAACAAGGCCTAAGGATATTTTGGATTTAAAAGACCAAAAATTGGTCTCATTTATGAATAGCAAACCGAAGAGGAAGAGGAAGAGGAAGAAGTGATAAGAGAAGAAGAGGAGGGAGCAGATCAAGCAAAAAGGTATGGAACTACTAACCTTGAGTATGAAACTTGGATTTGTATGGATCATGAATTTGGGAAGTTTATGGTAAGATATTATCTTCAAAGCTTAGTTTTGATAGAATTATCCAAACCTTGGATTCTTGAAAATAGGGGCTGATAAAACCCCATATGGTACTAAGATAATCATGTAATCCTCCTTTAGGATGGATTCATGGTTAATTGAGAGTCTTTTGAGTTAGGGTTTAGAATAAACTCTAACTAAACATCATGTTTAGCTTATGTATGGCAATAGAATCATAGATTGAGAGCGGCCTAGTTAAAATCATGATAGGTCTTTGAAATAAGAGAAGGATTGAATGATAAATTGAGTAGAAAAGGACTCATAAGATGAATTTGAATTGGTCTTGAAGTATTTAAGAGGTGAGGAGTTGATTGGGATGGAAAAGTGCATGGTAAAATGGGAGAAAATACACATTCTGGCACTTGTGAGACTTGTACTGGGTACAATTTGAACTTGTACCGTACAACTTGTGTTCTGGGTCGTTAATAATCCTGTAATCGGGCACACTAGACATGTACCTAAGACAACCTCGTTTTGTTTTCCGCTTTGACCAGCTTGTATTTTGGCCATAACTTGCCTATTTTTATCCGGGACGGAGTGATTCAAGTGGAAAATTAAAATAGACTTCAAGGCAAAACATCCATAGAAATAGACATCGTCAAATTATAACTTAGCTCCAAAATCCACTAAGTGGGGGATCATGTGCAAACCACCTGGGTTTCAAGTTGAACATAGAGAAGTCCGGGTTGTTTCGACGAATCCTTGAGTTTCAAGGTTCAATTGTGTGATTACAGTTGAATAGAACCCTTATCACCTTAGCTTTAAATGATTACAAGGACCTAGTGTCAAATATGAAGTTAAGACCCCGAAAAATGAGAGTAATACCAACAAATCTCGAGGGCACTCCAAATCGACTAGTTTGGCATGAAAATGCCATAACTTTAGTTTGGATGATCCGATTGGATTGATTCAAATTCATAAGTAAAGTAGATTCATAGAGGAATAAGAATATATGAATGAGGTGTGATTTCATAGACATCATACTTCACAAGAATATGAAGTGCCATATGTAATAGGCATGAAACAAGGAAAATGTAGAAAATGAAAAAATGTATAGATGTGTTCATGAAACATGAAAATGATATGGAAAATGAAAATGAAAACGAATTGAAACATGAATGGCAATATGTCATGAACACATAATGTGGTTAAATGATATATGATTATTATCACATATAACCAGAAAATGATAACAAAATGATAGGAATATATGAATGAGTATACATGAATGAGTGTACGTGAATGAGTATATGAACGAGTGTACGTGAATGAGTATATGAACGAGTATACGTAAATGAGTACACATGAATGAGTATACGTGAATGAATATATGAATAAGTATACCTGAATGAGTATGTGAAATAAGTATAGAGATTGAGCATATCTTGAAAAGATAATACGAGTGAAATTGGAATTGAAATTTAATTGTGATTGGTTATGAATGCTATTTGCGAAATATATATAAGTATATTATATGATGATTTGAATCATTGTTATCTGAAATGTTTGTCATACATACCATGTATGCAGTATTTGCACTACAAGTGAAATTATCGCATAAAAGTAAACCGATGAAATGTGATATTGAATGACCAAATATGACTGATTCACCAACTGAATTCATCATGAAGGTAACCGTAATTGAAAGAATGCGAAATCACATTGTTATCGGACGACAAATGCATGTGGATTCAACAATCAATCTAGTCGCTAATGTCGAATTCTATAGCCATATGTGAGACGGTTATATTAAATGCGAAATGACATTGCTAATGACGACAAACGCATGTGATTCAACAATCGACCGCCGTGAATGTCTAATTCTATAAATATATGAGACGGCGATATTAAATGCGAATCACATATCGACGACAAATGTGACAGATTCAAATAATCAATTCGCTATGAATGTCAATTTATAGCCATATGTGTGAGACGGTGATATTGAAATGTTCGATCACATTGCTATCGAATGGCAAATGTACAAAGATTCAAAGAATCGAATCTGGCTATGAATGTCAATTCTATAGTCAAGGCGACCATACTGCTAATGTGAAATCACACTGATAATAATGACAATGTGACAGATTCAAGAACTGAATCACTGGGATGTTGGATTCTATAGCCGTATGTGGAATCACAAACCGAAAAGAGAAATGATGGTATTGAAAAGTGTATTTGTATAAGTATTTTTACATTACACTGATATTGTATAAAGGAATTGTTTGTAAATGCATTTTGTTAAATGTGAATGTTATGGGTCTTTTAAATTTGTAAGTGTTTATGGGATTGCCCGAAAAGAAGTGTTTTCGCTTAATTACAAGGTCAAAAATAGAATAACATAAACAACATGTTTTGGAAAGATAATTGAAAATGTCTGAGTAAACCTGCACCGCCTTGATCCAGAACCCGGCCGTCTGAGATCTCGGTCGCGACATTTTTGAAAATAAAAATTTAATAAACGAAACAAATGTTTTGATTGAAAACGTCGGAGTAAACCGGTTCCAGCTTGATCCGCCTAACGGTCAAGTTCGGATTCGGGCCTCGCCACACTTTTTGAAAATGAAAGTTTAATATAACGTAAAAACAAAAACGTTTTTAAACCCGCATCCCGTGACTCATAAAACGTGAATTCGCAAAAGGAGTCGATTAATGGCTTCGACCGTGATAGTGATAAGAGTCTAGAATATAGCCATATTCGTCTGATTTTGACCCTGTATGTATTCCAATATGACTTTGATATGGTTCGATTTGCCATTGTATATGTATAAGTTTGTTTGAATATTATATGATATGCCATACATGGGTAAGAGGTGAATTGAAACTTGTAAAAAGATATGACACAATAAGATACAATGATATGGAATCTGAAAAGGCAAAATCTACATGTATAAAATGAGATGAGTTAGAAGTCACATAAGAATAGACTTCGATATATGCATAAGTAAAAGTAAAAAAGATAGTGACGACGATTATTGTTATTGGTCGTTACTGTCTATATGTTCCCACTAAGCGTAAAGCTTAGCACGGGTGTTCAATCCGTGTAGGTACTGAAGAGGAGATAAAGAGGACAGGACATTCCACACCAGCAGTACGGGCCATCTCAGAGATAGGTGCTCACCAGCACTGTTCCGCGATCTCTGATGTTTGTTTTAGATATGTATTTGTATAAGTAAATGGGACTTAGTATATGTGTATAAACTTTAATGGATACCACTCCGGTGGTAGTTCATTAGTAAATGTAAATGATTGTTGGTTATGAAAATATTGTTTGTATAAAAAAAAAAAAAAATGTGTAAGAAGTCCCAAGATAGGAGCCGCACTCAAACCGCTCGATTCGCCAATAGGGTCGAACCGGGAATCGGGGCGTGACATGATTTTTCATTTTTCCTCAACGTCGCGACGTTGAGACGTCGTGATGTCTCAACGTCACGACATTCCAGAGAGCCTTAATTCAGATTTTGAATTTTTTTTTCTAAGTTATAGAAATCTCCCTCAATGAAGTTCCACACTTTTTCAAGCGTATAGTAGGCTTTCAAAGCTACCTCTCTGTTGCCGCTTCAACCTTGGAGCCTAAAAACACAACAAAACAACCAACGCAATTAGGTTATAGTTTATGAACTCCGAGAAAACTAAAATTTCTAAAAATCATAAAAAAAAAACACTGATTAACAACGCTTAAGATTGCGATAATGAAAGAAAAACTTCAAAATGCTTGGGTTGCCTCCCATGTAGCGCTTTGTTTAATGTCGTTAGCTCGACTAAGTCGCGGTCTCCACGGGCGGGTGTTCGCACATGGAATCGACTAAAAAGTTTGTCAGGTTCTTCATGCACTACTTATGTTGGCTTCAAGGTTGTGGTGGACTTGCATTTTTCAAGTTAGCCTCCAAAATAGGGCTTCAATCGTTGCCCATTTACTTTAAAAGTACCTTTTTCCTAGTGAGTTAACTCTATACTACCATAAGAAAAGACTTGAATGATCACAAAAGGACCGGACATCTTGCCTCGAGCTTTCCACGGAACAGTTTCAATATTGAATTGAAAAGTAACACTTGTTGTCCCGGTTGAAACTCAATCGTCACTAAATGTCTATCATGCCACGCCATAGTCTTCTCCTTATAGATTCTTGAGCTTTCATAAGCATTCTGACGAAATTCTTCAAGCTCATTCAATTGAAGCATCCTTTTCTTCCCGACTATTTCCCGTATTCATATTCAAGATCCTTATTGCCTAATAATAGGCTCTAATTTACAGGTGCGACACACCTTCCCATAGGACAATCTTGTAAGGCACATCCTTAGTATTCCTTAAATGATGTCCTATATGCCCATAGTCATTTTTACCAACTTGTTTACCTGGGGCCTTTCTTTTGGCTCACATTCCCACCTCGCTTTTTTCCTACCATCTTCTGATTTCCTAGCTTGACACTTCTATTGCTCCATTGCATTGAGGGTGATATGCTAGTGATACCCGATGCCTCACTCCATATTTAGCCAATAAAGATGTGAACAACTTGTTGCAAAAATGTGATCCTTCATCACTAATCACAGCTCTTGGAGTCCCAAATCTTGAAATATGTTACGCCGGATGAAACTCAATACTATCTTGGCATCACAAGTGGTAGTTGGAATAGCCTCCACCCACTTTGAAACGTAATCCACAACCAATAATATGTATTTGTACCCATAAGAGGATGGAAAATGACCCATAAAATCGATCCCCATACTTCAAAGAGCTCCACCTCTAAGATATTGGTCAAAGGCATCTCATTTCTTTTTCCAATGTTGCATGTCCTTTGACACCGATCACATGATTTCGCAAAAGAGTGAACATCCTTGAAAAGAGAGGGCCAATAGAAGCCTGATTGCAGCACCTAGCGCTTGTTCAAGGTCTATTGAATGGCCTCCACACTAAAGAAAGTGGCAAAGGTTTTTTAGGAATTTCACTCATTTCACTTTCTGGCACACACCTTCGAATAATCTAGTTAGCACATTGTTTAAAGAGAATTGGATCATCCCAGAAATATTGTTTCACCTCTGCAAAGAATCTCTTCTTCTGTTGAAAGGTGAGCTCATATGGAATAATACCAGTAGCAAGATAATTAGCTATGTTGGCAAACCATGGAGAAATTTCAACATGCAACAAGGCTAGATTCGCTCCTCCGGGAATGTGTCATCAATCTGAACTTGATTTTTCTACACTTTTTCTAGAATTTCCAATCTTGAAAGATGATCAACCACCATGTTTTTAGAGCCCTTCTTATCTTTGATTTCCACATCAAATTCTTGAAGTCGGAGTACCCACCTAATGAGTCTAGGTTTAGCACCCTTTTTAGTCATCAAATACTTGATTACAGAATGATCGGTGAAAACAATAACCTTGTTCCTTGTAAGATAAGGCCTAAACTTATCAAAAGCAAACACAATAGCCAACAATTATTTCTTTGCTGTGGCATAATTGAGTTGTGTTTCATTCAACGTCCAACTAGCATAGTAGATGGCATAGAAAATCTTATCATTTCTTTGACCCAAAACAGCACCAACCACATAATCGCTTGCATCACACATAAGCTCAAATGGAAGATCCTAATATGGTGTAACAACTATAGGGGCTGGAATCAACTTCTCTTTCAGTGTCTCAAAAGCCTTCATACATGAATCATTAAAGTCAAAAGAAACACCTTGCATGAGAAGGTTAGACAAAGGCTTGGAGATTTTTGAGAAGTTCCTGATAAACCTTCTCTGGAAACTAGCATGGCCAAGGAAACTACGCCCACCCTTCATTGAAGTAGGAGGTAGTAGTTTTTCTATGATCTCAATCTTAGCCTGATCAACCTTAATTCCTTTTCCTGAAATATGATGGCCCAATATTATGCCTTCTCTCATCATAGTATGATGGCATTTTTCCCAATTGAGAACTAAATTAGTCTCCATGAACCTCTTCAGTACCATTGTCAAATTTTCGAGACATTCATCAAATGTATAACCAATCACGGAGAAATCATCCATACAGATTTCAATAGATTTATTGACCATGTTTGAGAATATAGTTGTAATACCCCAAATTATACCCTAATAGTTTTATGACATATTCGGGGTATAGTATATGTAACACCCCGAAATATACCCTAGTCGTTTTCGACATGTTTAGGGTATTTTGTATGCATAATTTGAAGGTTTCGTGAGTTAAATGCGAAACATGGAAACGAGAGACCCGGAAAATTACAAGAATTACACACTTTGTAATTGGCCCAAAAGGCTTAAAGTCATAAATTGAAGAGATTGAGGCCAAAAAGAAATAAAGAAATTGGAACTACAAATGACAAGAGTCGAGGACTTAAAAAACAAATAAGCAAACTTAACTCCAAAAATGGGTTTTCGATACAACAAGGCCTTAGCAAAAGATGGAATTTAAAGACCAAATTATCCCATTTGTGGGAGGAAAAACGGAGAAGAAGAAGAGGAAGGAGGAAGAAGAAGAAGAGGAAGAAGAGAAGAGGAAGAAGGAGATCAAGCCAAGATTAAGCTAAAAGGTATGGAAACTCGAATTTCTATGTGGCTAGAATGCTTTGATGGTTATAATCTGCCCAAATCTAGGGTTTTGCTAGGGTTTCATCTAACTCCAAAATGATGGCAAGTAAGGTGGTAAAACCCCATATGGCACATGAAGCTCATGAAATCCTCTCTTTGAGAATGAATTCATGGTTAATTGAGAGTAATTGAATTAGGGTTTAGAATAAACCCTAACTAAACATCATGTTTGGTTTGAGGATGGATCATAACCCATGTGGGAATGATTTTGGGAGAAATTCATGGAAATATTTTGAAAGAAGATAAGAAATGAAAGATGAATTGAATAGAAAGAGATTCCAAGGTGAATTGGAATGATTTTGAAGTGTATATGAAGATAGATTTAATGGGATGGAAAAAAGTGGTGATGAAAAAATGGGAGAAAAGACATTGACTTCGGGCACTTTTTTGAGGTGACTTGTACAGGCTTACGGCCTTAACTCTGTACTACATTTGTCTCGTCATTTTTGGTTAACTTTCAAACGCACGTTAGACATGTACCGGTACAACTGTTATATTTTCTCTGCTGACCAGTTTTTATTTTGGCCATAACTTCCTATTTCTTATCCGATTTGAGTGATTCAAGCGGCTACGAAAATAGACTTCAAGGAGAACAAAGCTTAAAGAATAGGTATCGCCAAATTCTGATCCTAAGTGGTCTAAAATTTCACTCAAAGTGGGACTATGTGCAAACCAAATTCTGGTTCCAGCTTTGAACATAGAGTAGTCCGGGTTGTTTCGGACGTAACTTAAGTTCCAGTGCTCCGAATTGGGTGATTCCAGTTGGAATAGAACCCTTAGCACCTTAGCTTTATAGGAGCATAAAGAACCAGTGTCAAATATGGAGACAAGTACCGGAAAATAATATTACAAACTTGTTCTGTAAATCAGATCATTATTTAATAAAAATGCCATAATCTTGAGTTTAGATGATCCCATTGGATTAGATTCACCTAAGAAACAGATGCATTTGAGGATACAATGCTATATTTAATGATGATAGCATCACATCAGATATGGTCTGAAATGTCATATGAATAGGCATTAAAAAACCTGAAACTAATCAAACAACAATATCATGAACATGAATATGAAAACAGATAACACGATCACTAAGAATGTGATTAAGAGTGTTTGAGAAAAGTTTTTAAAGATGAGAGATCTATGGATTTCATTTAGACCAAAGAATAACATATGGACGCCCCATTGTACGTACCCTGATATTAAAGTGTTTCCACATTCCTTAATAGTACTTGTTCCCCATTAGTGCTACTAAGCATTCCCGTTCAAGACTTCCTAAGACTTCGCTGGTGCTATATGACCTCAAAGATCAGATCGTGACCTTCTGGTACTTATCAGACTCACCCTACTCATTTCTTATGATCGGGTCTAGGTAGTCGACGTATTATATGATAAGACATTGAATAAAGAATAAGAGTAAAGATCTAAAAGGCCTCTCAGATCTGTTCCGTAGCACCCACGGTGCACCCTATATCCGACACTCGTGAGTACCTACACCCCGCGTATCCGTAGGTGGGCCAAGTCCCGTGAGTGCCTACGAGTACCCCCGTAACCGAATAAGTTCCGCAGTACCCACCCGGTACCCCGTATCCGATAAGTTCGGGCCTCCGGGACAAGTTCCGTAGTACCCACGGCACTCGTCTCCGATTAAGCTCGTAGTACCTACTCGGCACTCGTATCCAAATTGTTCCAGAAGGCCTACTCTGCAATTCCGCATTTAATTGCCCCCTGGCTCGTCTCCGATTTAGGGCCCCCAGAGGCACCTATGGCACCTTTGTCCCCCGATTAACTCCCTGGTCTCCGATTAAGATCCGTAGTACCCACTCTGCACCTTTGTACCCGAGCAAGCCCGTAATAACCCACGGCACCCCCGCTTCTCACATTAAGTTCCGTAGTACCTACGGTACCTCGTATTTCATCGTCTCAGAGTACCTAAGGGTACTCCTCAGATCCGATAAGTCCTCAGATCCGATAAGTCTTATATTTAATTAAGTTCTCGTAGTACCTATCGTGGTACCCCTGTATTCGATTAAGTTCAGAGTAAATTCCATGGGTACTCTTGTCTCAAGAACATAAGAGGTTCTCAGAAGACCCATGGGTACTCTCAGACGGTAAAGCAAGTACCAAATTAAAATAAGTATAAGTCCAAGAGGTACCTAATAGTACTCCCAGACGATAAACGAGTATAAGTCCAGTAGTACCTAAGGGTACTCTCGTATCCGTCAAATAAGTATATGTATCTGTTTCCGATTCAGACCAAGCCCCGACTAATGTCCATACCTCGATATGTATCTCAGATAATGTCTCGATCTCGACCCCGTATGTGATAATGACATTATGATTAGTTCCTCACTTATCAGACTCCACGGGTACCTTCGCACAAAGATAAGTCCGTATAAGAACAAGTTCGCACACGTGATACGCCCACTCGCGATACCCACGTACCCGAATAAGGGTAAACGCCGAGTATAAGATAAGTTCCCAGAATTCCTACTGAGTCCCGAATGAATGTAAGTCCGTTATAAGTAGAAGTCCCGCATAAGATAAGTTCCATCTCACGGAGTCCCGAATGAATGTAAGTTTGTTATGGTAGAAGTCCTCATGATAAGATATGCCCTGGTAGAATTCCTACCGGAGTCCCAATGAATGTAAGTCCGCGAGGCGAGAACGTATAAGATAAGTTATGTAACTCCTACGGGAGTCCCGAATGAATGTAAGTCTATTATAAGTAGAAGTCCTGCATAAGATAAGTTCTGTAGTACCTACGGGTACTCCCGTATCGGTAAAATAAGTATGTCCAAAGATACCTAAGGGTACTCTCAGATCCGAAAGACCAAAGATAAGTTTTGGCAAGCATTTACAAGTACCTCCGTGATAAGAATAAGTTCGTACTCCTAATGAGTCCGAATAAACATAAGTCCATGATATGAATGCATGCAATTTCTGATATTTGTTATGGTTATACACTCATTATAATTGTGTATATGTACGTGTTTTCAGATAAGAAATGGGTTTCCCACTGTTAAAGCTTAGCACGGGTTTTTAATCCGTGTAGGTACAGGAGAAGACATCAGCAAACATCTGCATACAGCTGGGCCAACACACTTGTAAGGGTTCACTACATGTAGGTTCCGTGCTCTGATTTGTAATTGTAAAAGTACAGTTTTGTATTACTAAATGGGACTCAGTATATGTGTATAGATTTTGATGGACACCACTCCGGTGGTAGTTCTTGACTCATATAAAAGGTGGGTCATACCCACAAAAGGCCATTTTAAAAAAAAAAATCAGCTAAAGAGTCCCAGTAATTGGTCTCGCGTCCCGGACTCGGTTCGGATCCGCCAATCGGGTCGGACCGGGAATCGGGGCGTGACAGTATAAGTTAAATTTGTATTTGTCATAAATTTAAGTGCTAAGTGTGAAAAAGGGTAAAATGGTAATTTGAAAAATAAGAACTCAAAGGATATAAGATAAGAAGATTATATGTTAAAGTAGAAATATGATAAGTTGATTTGCAAATGGGATAAAGAAAAAGGACTAAAATGTAAGGGCTAAAAATTAAGTCAAATGAGATAAAGACAATAACTTGTCTAGAGAAGGGGAATTTTTCCCATTTGGCTAGCTTTTGGTTTTAGGAGAACTAGGGCATACAGCTTTGAGGGAGAAGAGTCATTTTTGGTGATTTCTCTCCATCTTTTGGAGATCTATCCTTGTACAAGTAAGAAGAATGGAAGCTTGGTTGGGAAGTTCAAGAAATCCAGGAATGGAACTCTCATATTTGTTAGTATGGAATTCTCCCATTTGTTGGTTAGGAAACTATCCTAACTTCCTCTTTGTTTAGGGTTGTGTTATGAAAAGCCTTAACTTTTCCATAAATGTGGTTTTGGTTGGTTTAAGTTTAGTCTTTGAGGTTTGTTTTGGTTGGAAATCAACTGGTGAAAATGGCCAAAAATGCCATTTCTGTACAATTCCGAAGCTCTCCACCTAGGCAAAGAGATCTTCGCCTACACGAGGAGTTTCACCTAGGCGAACCTAAAGCCCCAAAATTTCTAGTCTCTACCACGCCTCGGCGTAGGTTGCTTCGCCTTGGCGTAGGTCCTCCCCAGGCGAAGGTCCCCTATGCCTAGGCGAACCTGAAGTCCTATTTTTCTCTCAATTCTTTCGTTAATTCTAGAAACCATTATCTCTTGGTTAGGATTATGATTGAGATAAATGTAAAATTTTATAATAGCGGAACTTGTGTAAGTACAAGTAAATGGGACTCCAATATATGTAAAGGACAATTTAAACACCACTATGGTGGTAGTTTTAGAGTTTTACTGTTATTATGATATTATGATTTGAAATGGGCCCACCAATGTCAGAAAATCAACTTAAGAAGTCCTAGTCCCATGTGACGTCCCCTCTTCTGCCTCGGCTAAGGGGAAGGGGCGTTACAATAGCCATCATGCATCTTTGAAAGGTTCCCGGTGCATTACAAAGGTCGAATGACATTCTCCTAAAAGCGAAGGTACCATAGGGGCAGGTGAAGGTGGTCTTCTCTTGATCTTCTGAAGCAATGGAAATCTGATTGTACCTTGAGTATCCATCTAGAAAGAAAGAATATGAATTACCAACAAGTTTGTCTAACATTTGATCAATAAATGGGAGTGGAAAATGATATTTTCTTTGTTCAGTCTCCGGTAGTCAATACAAATTCTCCACCATGTGACAGTTCTTGTGGGAAGCAGTTCATTGTTTTCATTTTTTATCACTATTGTTCATCTTTTCTTAGGTACCACCTGGACACGACTTACCCATGAGCTATTAGAGATGGGATATATAACTCCCACATCTAACCATTTCAACACCTCTTTCCGCACTACCTCTTTCATTGAAGGATTTAAACGTCCCTGAGCATCCATTATAGGCTTGCTATCTTCTTCCAATAAGTATCCGATGCATGCACATAGATGGTCTGATTCCCTTGATGTCAGCTAGGGAACATCTAATCGCTTCCTTATTTTCCTTAAGTACTTTCAGCAATTTTTCTTCTCCATGTTAAAAAGGGAGGATGGGTAGTGCAGTTGCCTCTCCCATGTAAGCATATTTCAAATGAGTAGGGAGTTGTTTCTCTTCAAGAATGGGTGGTTTCTCAATAGAAGGAATCAACTGGCTTGGACTAGCTCCCAAAGATTCAAAATACTTTCATCTATTCAAACCAAAATAATCCATCCATATCACAGACTCTTGAACTACATCATCTTCACAAGAGGAAGAGTCTTCATGAGTTAGGCTAGCCTTCAATGGTTCTGAAGGACCCAATTTGTTAGACACTATAGCCTCTATTACATCCACTCTGAAGCAGCTATCATTATCATACAGATGCTTTATGGCATTGAAAACACTGAATGTCACTTCCTCTTCTTGAACTCTTAGTATGAGTTCACATTTATGCACATCGATCAACGCCCTTCCCATAGCTAAAATTGGTCTTCTAAGGATAATTAGGACCTCTTTATCTTCCTCCATATCTAGAATGATAAAATCTACAGGAATGATAAATTTGTCTACGTTTACTAAGACGTCCTCGATGCTATCGCGTGGATGAGTGAGGGATCAATCCACCAATTACAAGGTAATTGTAGTAGGACGTGCTTCTCCTAATTTTAACTTTTTGAAGATCGACCATGGCATAAGATTTATGCTAGCACCCAAATCGCAAAGAGCTTTTTTGAAAACTGAATTTCCAATGGCACAAGGAATAGTAAGCTACTTGGATCTTTCAGTTTAGGAGGCAATTTCTTTTATAGTATGGCACTACATTCTTCAGAAAGAGCAATAGTTTCATAGTCTCCCAACTTCCTTTTCTTAGAAAGGATGTCCTTCATGAATTTCACATATCCAGGCATTTGTTCAAGTGCTTCAGCAAATGGAATGTTGAAGTGAAGATTTTTAAAGATGTCCATAAACTTGCCGAATTGTTTATCCAACCCGTTCTTCCTTAATCTTTATGGATACGGTACAATAGGCTTCTCCTCATATGAAGGTTCCTTCACTTCCACTTTCTTTGGTGTGCTTGGAGCTAAGCTCTTCAATGACTTTTCAGCATTTTCCATATTTTCTGCATTGTTTTTCTCACCTCTCGCAGAATTTTTAGCACTTTCATGGGTCTTGGCTGATTTTTCTAAGGACTTCCCACTTCTAAGAGCTATAGATTTGCAATGCTCTTTTCCATCTCTCGTTGGGTTGACTTCCGAAGTACTAGGAAAATTGCCTTGTTGCCTCTCACTGAATAATGAAGCCATTTGATCCATTTGCACTTCTAAATTTCTCACTGAGCTACTTGATTGTTCAAAGAAGTTCTAGTCTCATTTTCAAAACATGTTTGAGATTTTCGCAAATCTATTTGCATATCAACTAACTGCTCAAGTTTTAAATCTAAGCTAGACTTCTTCTCCTGAGGTGGTGGAGAAGGTTTCACTTGCTCCATCGGATTGACCACATTCCAATTTCTCCATGAAAAATTAGGATGGTTCTTCCACCTTGGATTATAACTCTTAGCATATGGGTTGAAGTTTTGATTTAGGGGGAATTTAGACAAATACCGAGCCTGCTCAATTGTCAATTCTCCCATGGGACTCATCATTAGACATTGAGAAGTGGGATGGGCTCCATGACAATGATCGCATGAAGGTGGACTTTCTTCAACCATATGTGCAGATACTTGAGAACCTTTTTGTTGAGAAGCTTGAAATTGCTTTGAAAGCAAAAAACTTGAGCGGCAAGGTTTGTAAACACATCTAAGTCATACACCTTGGCTTGATTCTTTAGCGCTACTCTTTTGACTGGCCACTAATAATTGTTCAAGTCTATGTTCTCAAGAATTTGGTATGCCTCCACTTCATTCTTTCCCATAATCCCTCCTCCAGTTGAAGCATCAATAAGAGTCCTCGTAGGAATGCTCAAACCATTATAGAAATTATGAACTTGCATCCATTTAGTGAAACTATGATGAGGACATTTTCTCAACAGGTCCTTGAATCTTTCCCATGCTTCATAAAACGTCTCTCCATCATATTGACAAAAATTACTGATGTTAATTATCAACTTAGCATCTTTTGTTGGTGGAAAGAATCGAGCTAGAAACTTATTTACTAATTCATCCCAAGATGTTATGGAATCCGAAGGCTCTGAAGTAAGACAATGCTTTGCCTTTTCTTTTAAGGAAAATAGGAACAATCGAAGGCAAATAGAATCATCGCTCACTCCATTATATTTCACCATATCACATACTTCCAAGAAGTTTAGAATGTGAGCATTCAAATCCTCATGTGTGAGTCCATGGAATTGAATTCCTTGCAATAGTTGAAAAGTGATGCTCTTTAGCTCAGAATTGTTGGCTTGTATCGTTGGCCTCCTGATCATAGGTGGAGTAACAGACAATGGAAGAGCGTAATCCTTTATAGGTCTCAAAATGGTGTCCATAGTTGCAACATCATGGTGCACACTACCTCATCTCCTAGATCCAACTTCTTCTTCCCCGAATCCTTCCATATGTTCCATAGGTTGCTGCTCCATTTTAGTGGCTTCTCTTTTGCTTTTTAAAATTCTTTTCAAAGTCTTCTCTATCTCCCGATCGAAAGGTATAAGAGTTTTAGCACCCAATCTTGGCATACAACCTAATGTACCTGAAAGTGTTCTGTAAAAAGAAAATAAAGAGTATCAAAAACTCAAAAAAAAATAAAAGTTTGAAGTACCAAAGAAGTACTTAGTATTGATATTAGCATATACATTGCAAATCCCTGGAAACGGCGCTAAAAACTTGATATTTAAAACCCGAAAAAATTGAATTTTTCTGAAAAAGAGTAAAACGGTAAATTACTGAAATATTACAGGTTGAAAATTTAGAAATTTTCTAGATATCGGATGATGAAACAGACCTCACCTTTGAATTCGTCTCACGAAACCTAGTTACCCAGACGAATTTTGTTGGATTCCAAGACAATCTTATTTTTCACGATTTTCAAGATGTCGGGTGCTTGGTGGACCCTAAAAACGGGATTTTTGAGAAAAATCTCGAAAGTGGAAAATAAATTAAGTAAAGTTCACATAAAATAAATTGAACTTGAACCGAGACGAAATAAATTATTTCGAGATAGGAACGGACCTAGACAAGTCATGAACAAGCGAGCTAAGCATTTTAAGTTGAGGATAAGTTAGAAAAAATCAGATTTTGGAGACAAGAGAAGACCAAGCTTCTCTCTTCAATCCTCAGAGTTCCGCCGGTCAGAATTCGTCAAGTCAAGAGTGAAAGTTCATTTAGTTGACAAGGGCTATGCGTACAAACCAAAAAGAAGGGATTTCACCGAAGATCAAAATGAGAAGATTTCGTGAAATCAAGGATTTCGAGCTAGGGAGGCTTCCTACCCGTGCTACTACACTTCAAGAGGTAGGGATTCTTCCTACTTTGGTTTATTTTCCACCCTAAGGGTAGTTTAGTTGTGTTTTTTTCCCTAAGGGGTTGTTTGGGTCGGATTTTGGGACTGTTGGGGAATGTCATTCGTTTTGACTCCTACACACCATCTGCACTTGAGACTGGCTGGTTGGGAAACGGAGGGAATTTGGACTAGTGTTCTTCATAGAAGTTGTAGCTACAATTGTGAACTTGGTGTTAGGCTTTTGAATAACCCAAATTGGACCTATACAAATCAAGTTATGGTCCATTTCATTCCTGAGACTATAATAGCTTAGGCTGTTTAATTGTTTATGTCCAGAATTTGGGACTGGTTTTCGATTGGGAAACAGAGGGAATTTGGACTTGTGCTCTTCATAGAAGTTGTAGCTGAAGTTGTGAACTTGATGTTAGGATTTTAAATCACCCAAATTGAACCTCTACAGCTCAAGTTATGGTCCATTCATTCTCAGGATTGCCACAACTTAGGTTGTTTAATTGTTTCTATCTATAATTTGGAATTGGTTTCGATTGGGAAACGGAGGGAATTTGGACTCATGTTCTTCATATAAGTTGTACCTGCATTTGTGAACTTTATGTTAGGCCTTTGAATCACCCAAATTGGACCTCTACAGCTCAAGTTACGGTCCATCTCATTCCTGGGACTGCCACAACTTAGGTTGTTTATTTGTTTATGTCCAGATTTTAGGATTATTTGGGACTGAATTCAGTGCTACTATGGAACTGAATTTGGGATTGTTTTCACATCTTGTTTAGGGCATGATTGAGGCCTATGGATGGATGGTTTGGTAGCCTATTCATGGCTTGTCTCGGGGCCGTTTTGTGGACATAGTTATGTCACACTTGGCCTAGAGGATCAAGGGTGTCGTTGCTTGGTTTTGAATAACATGCTTGGTGGTAGTTGTGTGATAAGATGTTGATATATGTGTGTATTAATATATTGACATGAAATGTGTGATTGTATGGAAATTATATGCAATTAAGATAATTGTCCATGATACAAGGTAAATTGTATGGTTTATATGGTTCATATGGCATTCATTACATGTGGGATATGAAATTAACATGGAATGGCCCATTGCATTGCATATGCACGGGGACATCGCATTGAATGAGTGTGAGTGCATGGTTGAAAAATCAACACTGCGTTTGGTGTTTGATTGGGTGGGCTTGGTCAAGTGGGACGAAGTCCAATAGAGTCTTACAATTGAATAATGTTGTAAAGAAAACTTGTGTCGGGTAATAGCAAGCAGGGATAGACACATCCTCGGGTGAAAGACTCGTTAGTTGTGGTTAGACATAATTCCAGTGGTGAAAGCCCGTAAAAGTGTCTAGGTGTGCAAAGCCTGTGGTGTGACATCAAAAATTCTCTACCCACAAAAAGACACATGAGTGTTGTATACAAATGATCATTGAAGTGTAACATCCAAAAAGCTCTTGGTTTAAAAACAAATGAATTTGTTTTGTAAAATGATCATTAGATGTGATCCAGAAATGATGGATTTTATCACACATAGGCTTTGGTATTGTGTGATAGGAGTTGGTAAGGACTCGGGTGTGATGGGAGTCGGTAAGGGCTCGGGGCATGGTACATGTTTGAGTCTCATCTCATTTCATGACATGTAAGATTCCATGGTAGAAATTACATTTTTGCTTAGAATGTGAGTGTAAATTGTGAACATGACCATTGCATGTGCACTTAGGGTGGGGAGTAGCCCTCAGAGGGACTTTTCACTCACCGGGTGACTCACCCTATATGGGAAACATTTCAAAGTGTGATGTGACAGCTCATTCGAGGTTGCAGTTGTTAAGAAATACGAATTGTGGCTTTGATAGTTATTTTGTAAAATATATTGGAACAAAACAGTTTTCATATATATATATATATATATATATTGTATAAGAGTGTTGTATTTAAACTCTTAAGGACTATTGTGATATAGCCTTGTATGTTTTTTAGTATGGATAAATGAGCCCAATAGGGCCACTTTTACTCATAAATGACTAGGCACAATCATTGTAAATTAGGCCCCAGATGGGTCATGTGATTATATATTGCATAGGTTGTGAATTGGATAGAGCTCCCCGTACAAAGGAGACTATGTCCAATTTTTTGTTAAATTATGGATCCCGGTAAATGGGACATAACAGTGCGATATCGAGTCACCCGATATCCACGAGTTTTCCGCAGGTTGACAGTTGGTCAACAGACCGCCGGGTTTTGGGGTGTCACAGACTTGGGGCATGGTACATGAGTCTCGTCTCATTTCATGGCATGACATGTAGGATTCCATAGTAGAAATTGCATGTTTTTACTTGGAATGTGAATGTGAAATTGTGAAACATGACCATTGCATGTACACTTAGGTGAGGAGTAACATCTGTAGGAAATATTCTCTATTGGGTGTGGCTCACCCTATATGGGAAAACATTTCAGGTGCAGGGTGTGCATCGGTGGATGACACTCTTTTCAAGCCGCAAATGTGAAGAAGGCCAACATGTGGCTTTGATAAATCTTTTTGTAAAACCGTGGAACAATCTAGTTCTGGTATGTAATAATTGTAAGAGAGTCATGACCGAACTCTTACGGACTATTTTAAATGTAATTTCGCATATTTTTAACTTAAATATAGATAAATGGATCCTGGTAGATGGGACATAACGATGTGGTATTAAGTTACTCGGTATCCACAGGTATTTGATACCAGTTTTGTATCAAAGCTTAGTTATACGATTACCTAAGGTAGTATTTTCGTGGGTTGACGGTTTGTCAATAGGACCCCCGGGTTTTGGGGCGTCGCAGCTTGATATCAAAGCCTAGGTATATGAACACCTAGGGCTTGGTGGGCATGGGTCTTGGACATGCAGTTATGGTACAGTGCCTAGGTTTATGGTGCCTAATAGATATGGTACCAAATTCACAACTTGGTATCAGGGCGTTGGTATGAGATTACCTAGGACTTAATGGGCATGAGTTTTGACCATTGCATTCATTGTGCATTTCATGTTTTGTACTATGTGATTGTGTGTTACATATTGCGTGAATTATATACATGGTGGAATGTATATAAGAAAAGATGAACACTAGGGTTAGAGAACATAACCTTAGAGGTTCGGAAAATGAATGAATAGATTAGTTCAGGATATGATGTCTATTAGTGGTTGGCTTATGCACTACTAGTTAGACTAGAAAAAGAATCTCAATTTTCTATTTGACATGTGTAGATGGCAAGTCGAGGAATAGGACGTAGAGGCGGTGGATGGAGCAACAATCGAATGCCACCGGCCTTCGATCAGCAAGCCTTCATGGAGGCTATTGGTACTGCGACTGCGACTGCGACTGCGACCATTGAACAGGCGAGTGCTGCGACTGCTACCATTGCACAAGCTAGTGCAACGGAGGGCCAAGGGGGGTTAAGTAACCTCCAAAGGTTTAAGGTACACCATCCTTCAACATTCATGGGAGGAGGGGACCCGATGGTGGCTGATCATTGGTTCTGACTAGTAGGAAAGATTTTAGAGACTATGAAGATCACCTTCGATGCCACACGGATAAGACTAAAGATTCAAATGAGGGCGAACCGGGCGGTGGGATTGGGTCAAACCCTCAAGGGACTTGGAGAAAATGACATGGGAAGAGTTCCATGAGCTCTTCATGGGCAAATATTTCCTGGCATCTACTCGACATGCAAAAGCTTGAGAGTTCCTAGAGTTGAAACAAGGAACAATGACAGTGCTTGAATACCTTGCTAAGTTCATTGAATTAGCACGTTTCACAGATGATTATGTGGCCACAGACATGGCCAAAGTGAGAAAGTTTGAGGATGGTCTGAAATTGTCCATCTAAGGTAAAATTATGGGACTTCTCCTACAAGACATGGACTTGTTGGTCAAGACAGCTATGGCCATTGAGAGAGAGGTGGACGATGCATGGAGCATCCGGATAGGTGTTAGTGAAAAGAAGAAGGAGAACCGATCTTCTTCTAGCTCGGGAAAGAAATAGAGGACTTCTACTCCGTGAGGGTTTCAAGGACAAGGTCGCGACTATCAGGGCTAAGGTCAGGTTAGGGCTCCTAGCCAGCTATGGCAGAGGACATGTTTCCATTGCCACCAAACTGGACACATGAGACGGGATTGTGCTCGGGAGGTGGATCCAAGAGTTAGCTGGACACCACAAATCCCGCTAGCAATGGACGTATAGACACATGAGCCCCTCCTACCTCCTAGCATGGGCCGGGTGGAGCCAAGATCACCCCAAGGTGCACACAAGCACCTACTACTTCACAGACATGCCAGAGGAGCTAGGGCATGGGTCGAGGTCAAGGTTAGGGTTCATAGGCCGGGACTTCAGGGACCTAGGGGCATGTCTACGCCATCAGACCTCAGACTGAGATTTCAGATCAATCTGTTATTCAGGGTATTTTTCTACTATTTCGCTTATGGGCAAGAGTATTGTTTGTTTTGGGTGCATCTCATTCTTTTGTTGTTGCATCATGTGTGAAAGATTTGTGTTTAGAGGTTGATACCTTGGAAGAGTCACAAGCAGATGTGAGTTCTCCCCTAGAACAAAGTAGGGTCAGATCAACATGCCGGATTTCAGAGTTAGGATCCTAGATTCTACTCACTTTGGACCTTAAGGTCATGGACATGTCGAAGTTTGATGTCATCCTTAGGATGGACTGGTTGACGGCACATCGAGTCATCATATATTGTGATCGCAAGAGAGTTACCTCCTACACATCCGACGATACTTGTTTTATGTTTCAGGGGGATAAACATGATGCTTTACCCCATGTCATGTACAACTTTACGTGGCACGGGTAGTTAATGGGTTGGCTGGAAAGCCTTACCCTGGAGGACAAGGTGAGACAGGACTTAAGTCTACCTTGGGTGGTTTGTGAGTACAAGGACGTTTTTTCGAATGAACTACTGGGATTACCTCCGCATAGGGTTGTAGACTTCACCATTGAGTTACACCTTGGTACATCGCCTATTTCTATGACTCTGCATAGAATGGCGCCTGCTGAGTTGCAAGAACTCAAGGTCCAGTTACAAGAATTATTAGACAAGGGCTTTATTAGACCGAGCACTTCACCTTGGGGTCTTCGGTAATCATGCATTAGGGGTGTTAAACGCGGTTGGGTCAGTTAAACGGTTACGGGTTAAACGGTGACGGGTGAAAACATAAAACCCGAACACGACTCAAGCGACATATCGCGGTTAAACTGCTGACCCGCTATCACCCGAACCCGCTTTAGGTCTCACCCAAACCCGCTTTAATCGTTAATTCGTTCGCTAATCGGTCGCTTGAATTTTGGATGTGCCTAGTCGCGAATTATCGTAAAACTAGCAGGAAATGCTGTTAACCGTAAACGTTATAAACGGGTTAGCATGTCTCACTCGAACACGACCCGTTTATTAAACGTATTAAACGGGTTGACCCGTTTATCACCCGAACTTCATTTAGGTCTCACCTAAACCCGTTTAATCAACTAAGCACCCGCGGTTTCTTAATCATGTCGTGGTTGAATTCTTGACTGTGCCTATCAAGTACTAAGGACAAGGACAAGACTTCAACTTTGTATAGACTATCGACAATTGAATAGGGTTACTATCAAGAATAGGTACCCTTTGCCGAGGATTGATGATTTGTTTGATCAGTTGAGAGGGGTGCGAGTTTACTCGAAGGTAGATCTCCACACAGGTTACCATCAGTTAAGGTTTAGGGAGGCAAATATCCCTAAGACAACGTTCAGGATGTGGTACAGCCTTTCGAGTTCACAATGATGCCATTCAGGTTGACGAATGCTCTAGCGACATTCATGGATCTCATGCATAAGGTATTCCAGCCCTATCTAGATTAGTTTGTTGTGGTCTTCATTGACGACATCTTGATCTACTCTAAGTCTGAGGAGGAGAGTGAGGGGCACTTGAGAATTGTTCTCTAGAATTTGAGAGACCATTAGCTCTATGCCAAATTTTGCAAGTGTGAGTTTTGGCTTACTGAGGTGAAATTCTTGGGACACGTCGTGTCAGCTTCGGGTGTATCCATGGACTCGAAGAAGGTTAAGGCAGTTATGAGTTTGGAGAGACTAAAGTCAGTCTTTGAGATACACAGTTTCTTGGGATTGACAGGGTATTACATGAGATTCATTGAGGACTTCTCCCGACTGGCTGCACCTATGATAAGATTAACCCGGAAGGAGGTCACGTTTGAGTGGAATGACTTATGTGAGAGGGCATTCTAGGAATTGAAAAGGAGGCTTACTTCAGCTCCTATTCTGATAGTCCCGAAAAGGGGACAGAGGTACACGGTGTATTGTGATGCCTCTAAGGACGAACTAAGACGTGTTTTGATGTAGTCTGAGAGGGTTGTGGCTTATGGTTCTCGGCGGTTGAAGAACCACGGCAGAAGTTACCCCAATACACGGAGTCAAGGCCATTGTCTATGCCCCTAAAGATTCGCGCCAAATTATCTATAATTATGGAGCGCCTATGTGTTTTCGTAATTACAAAGTTTGAAGTACATTTTCACACAACGGGACCTCAACATAAGGCAACACAGGTGGATGGAGTATCTGGAGGATTATGAATTCACTTTGCATTACCACCCCTAAGGCAAATGTGGTGGCTGATGCACTAAGTTGAAAGTCTCGGGGAGTGTTGGCTAGTGTGGTTTCCTAGGAGTGGCAGATGCTCAAGACTGTGGGACAGTTCGGTTTACAATACAGTGATCAAGCTCAGGGTATCTTAGGGAGTTTAGTGGCTACGCCTTCCCTACTAAGCAGAGTTATTAGGTCCTAAGGACATGACACAGAGGTATTGTTCATCAAGGACCAGATATAGTAAGGTACAGGTGACAAAGGTTGGGCCATTCACATGGATGGTAGTCTTTGGTATAGGGGACGGGTTGTGGCTCCCCAATCGGCAGATTTGAGAGAGGAGGTTCTCAAGGAGTTTCATTGCTCCTGTTTTGTTGTGCACCTAATGGCATAAAGATGTATCATGATCTTCATCACTGGTATTACTGGAGCGGGATGAAGAAACACGTTGGGGACTTTGTTCAACGATGTCTCACGTGTCGCTGTAAAGGCCGAGCACCGCAGGCCGCAGGGGATTACTCTAGCCCTCAGGTAGCTTTTCGAGGAAGGTAAACATGTCACGACGACTCAGGACTCACTCTGGTCACTTTTCACATCGCGAGGGCATGATGCTGTGTAGGTGATCGGGATCAAGCCATTGTCGGCACATTTCTTACCGTGTATGACTCACACTAGAGGAATTCAGCAGGTTGTATATATGGGAGATTGTCTGATTACATGAAGTGCCAGTATCTATTATATCGGACCGGGATCCCAGGTTTACAGCTTATTTTTGGAGGAGTTTTCAGCAAGTCATGGGGACATAGTTGATGATGAGCATTGTTTTGCATCCATAAATGGACGGTCAATTAGATAGGACCATCCAGATTTTAAAGGACATGCTACGCGCATGCGTCCTAGATCTCAAGGGTAGCTAGGAAGAGCATTTACCCTTAGTGGCTACAATAACAGTTATCAAGTGAGCATACAGATGACACCCTATGAGGCATTATATGGGAGGCCGTGTTGATCTCATGTCTGTTGGACGAAGGTGGGGAAAAGACCTCTATGGGTCTGGATTTGGTTGGAGACACCTTTGAAAATGTGGAGTTGATACGTGTCGTTTCACTTCGCTTAGAACTCGAAGACGAGTTACGCCGATGCATCGACGTACATTTAATCAAAGAGAGTTTGAGGTGGGAGATCATGTCTTCTTGAAGGTGATGCCTAAGAGAGGAGTGGTCAGGTTTAGTAAGTGGGGAAAGCTATCGCCAAGGTATATTGGGCCCTTCAAGGTACTCGAGAGGGTTAGCACAGTTGCTTACTGGTTGGCGTTATCGCCAAGTTTATCGAGTGTCATGCGGTGTTTCATGTCTCCTTGCTCAGAAAGTACACTCCAGATTCGACTCATGTAGTGAATTGGGGCGAGCTTGTTGTTGATGCGGATGAGATCTTCGAGGAGGGAGCGGTGTGTATTATGGATAGTCGGGATCAGGTTTTGTGAGGCAAGACTGTGAGGCTAGTAAAGGTGTTATGGCAGCACCGAGGAGTGGAGGAGGCAACATGGGAAAGCGAAGGCCTGAGGCTTCTCACACTATCTTTCCATTTGAGACTCAACATTGCTAGCCATCACACTGAATGACTATCAGATATGCATGTGATTAGATGTGTATGAGTGTGTGCATTTTGGGGACAAAATTCTTTTAAGGGCAGAAGAATGTAAAACCCAGGAAAATTGAATTTTTTTGAAAAATGGTAAAACGGTAAATTGTCGAAATAGTACAGATTGAAAACCTAGAAATTTTCTAGATCTTGAATGAAGAAACGGACCTCATCGTTGGATTCGTCTTGCAAAACCTAGTTACCCAAACAAATTTTATTGAATTCCGAGACAGTCAGATTTTCACGATTTTCAAGGCGCAGCCTAGTGGACCCAAAAAACTAGATTTTTGAGAAAAATCTCGAAAGTAGAAAATAAATTAAGTAAATTTCACATAAAATAAATTGAACTTGAACCGAGACGAAATAAATTGTTTCGACGTAAACGGATTCACGGCGGACTATGTGGAGTGGACGCGGGGCCAAGGATTTTAAGTTGGAGGGATAAGTTAGAAAATAAGATTTTTTGGAGACAAGAGGTCCTTTAATTTTTCTTACCAGGAAAAACACGTGAGGAGATAGGGAGAGAAATAGAGAGAATAAGCTTTCTCTCTTGATCGGCTTCTAAGTTCCATCGGTCGGAATTCATCAAGCAAAGAGTGAAAGTTCATCTACTCAACGAGGGATATGCATACATACCAAAAAGGAGGGATTTCACTGAAGATCCAAAGGAGGATATTTCGGAAAATCAAGGATTTCGAGCTAGGGATGCTTCCTACCCGTGCTACTATGCTTAGGCTATTTAATTGTTTATGTCCAAAATTCGGGACTGGTTTTCAGTTGGGAAACGGAGGGAATTTGGACTCATGTTCTTCATAGAAGTTGTAGCTGAAATTGTGAACTTGATGTTAGGATTTTGAATCACCCAAATTGGACCTCTACAGCTCAAGTTATGGTCCATTTCATTCTCGCATCTTACCAAAATTAGGTCGTTTAATCATTTATGTCCAGAATTTGGAAGTGATTTTCGGTTGGGAAACGAAGGGAATTTGGACTCGTGTTCTTCATAGAAGTTGTAGCCGCATTTATGAACTTGATGTTAGGCTTTTGAATCATCCAAATTGGACCTTTACAGCTCAAGTTATAGTCCATCTCATTCTCAGGACTACCATAGCTTAGACTGTTTATTTGTTTGTGTCTAGATTAGAACTGAATTCAGTGCTACTATGGGACTGAATTTGAGACTATTTTCATGTCCTATTTAGGGCTTGATTGAGGCCTATGGATGGCTGGATTGGTATCATGTTTATGGATTGTCTCGGGGCCGTTTTATGGACTGTTTTGTGGGCATAATATATGTCACACTTGGACTCGAGGATCAAGGGTGTCATTGCTTGGTTTTGAATAACATGTTTGGTGGTAGTTGTGTGATAAGATGTTGATATATGTGTGTATAAATATATTGACATGGAATGTGTTATTGTATGGAAATTATATGTAATTAAGATAATTGTCCATGATACAAGGTAAATTGTATGGTTTATATGGTTCATATGGCATTCATTATATGTGGGATATGACATTAACATGGAATGGTGCATTGCATTGCATTTGCATGGGTACATAGCATTGAATGGGTGTGAATGCATGGTTGAAAATTCAACACTGAGTTTGGTGTTTGATTAGGTGGGTGTGGTCAAGTGGGACGAAGTCCAACAGAGTCGCACGGTTGAATAATGTGGTAAAGAAAACTTGTGTCTGGTAATAGCAAGTAGGGATAGACACCTCCTCGGGTGAAAGATCCGTTGGTTGTGGTTAGACATAATTCCAGTAGTGAAAGTTCATAAAAGTGTTTAGGTGTAAGGTCATGGCAGGACATCAAAAAAATTGCTACTCCACAAAAGAGACATGAGTTTTGTATACAAATGATCATTGAGGTGTAACATCCAAAAAGCTTTTGGTTTGAAAACAAATGAATTTGTTTTGTAAAATGATCATTTGATGTAATCCAGAAATGATGGATTTTATCACGCATGGGCTTTGGCATTGTGTGATAGGAGTCGGTAAGGACTCGGCTGTGATGGGAGTCGCTAAGGGCTCGGGGCATGGTACATGTTTGAGTCTCATCCTCATTTTTATGGGCATGTGAGGGATTTCAAAGTGGTGGAAATTTACATTTGCTTTGAATGTGAGGTAAATCTGTGAAATACACCATTCCACATGTGACTTTGAAAGTGAAAGAAATTTAGGAGTTTTCTCTACTGGGCATGTGGCTCACCCTATATAGGAAACATTTCAAGTGTGACGTATTAATCGGAGGACGGTGCTCATTCAAGGTCGCACCAGAAGAAAGCCAGACTGTGGCTTTGATAGTTATTTTTAAAATTATTGAACAAATCGCTGATATATATATATATATTTTGTATAAGAGTGTTGTATTTAAACTCTTAAGGACTATTGCGATATAGCCTTGTATATTTTTTAGTATGGATAAATGAGCCGGTAGGGCCACTTTTACTCATAAATGGACCTAGCGCGATCATTGTATATTGGGCCCCAAATGGGTCATGTTATTATATATTGTATAGGCTGGGAATTGGATAGCCCCCTCGTATTAAAGGAGACTTCTGGAGTTGATTTTTATTAAATTATGGATCCCGTAAATGGGACATAATGCTGAGGTATCAGTTACCCGACATATCCATGAGTTTTCCGAAGGACATCATCACGTAATCATTGGGTTTTGGGGCGTCACTGACTCGGGGCGTGGTACATGATTGTGTCTCGTCTCATTTCATGGCATGACATGTAGGATTCCATAGTAGAAATTGCATGTTTTTACTTAGAACGTGAATGTGAAATTGTGGAACATGACCATTGCATGTGCACTTAGGTGGGAGTAGTCAGAAATATTTCTTATTACGTGGCTCACCCTATATAAAAGATTGTGAAAAAAGTGTGGTGTACACCTAAGGGACAACGCTCTTCGAGGTCGCATCAGTTAAGGCCAACATGTGGCTTTGATAAATCTTTTTGTAAAACTGTGAAACAATCTAGTTCTGGTATGTAATAATTGTAAGAGAGTTATGATCGAACTCTTAAGGACTATTTTAAATGTAATTTCGCATATTTTTAACTTAAATATGGGTAAATGGGACATAATGATGTGGTGTTGAGTTACTCGGTATCCATAGGTATTTGAAACCAGTTTGGTATCAAAGCTTAGGTAAAAGATTACCTAACGTAGTATTTCCGCGGGTTGACGATTGGTCAATGAGACCTCAGTTTTGAGGCTACATGATAAGCGCTTTTATGTAGACAACACAATAGTATGCATCAAAATGATGGCAAAGAATGCCTAATCACAAGAAGTATATGCTTATCAAGTAATATAATGTACTTAATATACGGATATCGATCCATAGAGAAAATGTGGGATGCTAAATACCAAAATTACAATACTTATTTAATATTCAAACTAGTGATCATGATGTCTTGAATTCTAAAATTAAAACTAAATTGTGCAACTCTTTAGTGTAACCTTTAAGTTTCATAACTAGGAATTCCTTAAATGGATATAGAAGTCTAGGTGCTGGTATTGTCGGACAATCCTATCATGTTAATGCTGTAAATTCTACCTTATTATCTCACAAATGTCTTTCCATGATCAGTTTCATTTTATGAGTACTTATAAGCCTTTTCTCTATAACAAATAACCTACCATTTAACACCAGGTTTCTTGCTTTTAGTTTAACCTCAAGTATTAAAGATGCATTAAGATCAAAGAGTCAATTTCAAGCCTTCTTTATTATTGGTAATTTCTATATTATCCAATTAATTGTGTTGAACTCTATCTTACATCTAATTCTTCTATTCTACTTCGTGATCTCACTAAAAATAACTCACCTCCACCATATTAAGGATTGATTTAGAAATTTCATTATGTCACTCTACTTAAGCATGAATTAATGGAAAAACAATTACTAAAAGATGATAGAAATATGAAAATTACCAACTAAACATAATATTCATGTTCAATATACAACCAACACCCTAGATCACGAAATTAGCAAATAATGTAAGTTTGATCCATTACAATTTTAAGAATAAACATGAAAGTAAAGACAAGGAAAACTCTAATAATCGAGAGGATGATGGATCTTCAAGTTTCTCCCTCAAAAGCCTTCAAATCTCTTCAAAAAAATGCAAAAGAAGACTCTTCCAAACCTTAGCAGACCTCCCCTGTGCGAACCCTAATCTAATTAGGGTATTTTTATTTATTTGTAGCCTTAGCCCATAAGTGTCACGACGTTGTAACGTCGCGACGTTGGGTATTAAAGACTAATCCAATGTCATTAACCTCAACGTCTCGACGTGTGAACATCACAACATTGGAGCAGGGTTTTGCAATCCTCCTTCTTCAAGTCTCCAACAAGCCTCACTTGCACCATTTTACCTACAAGACCAAATATAAAACTAAATATTAGAAATGTAACAAAACAATGTTTATTTATATGCAAAATAGATCACAAACACACTAAATCCCAAGTATTTAATGAGTGTTTTGGACACTCATCACTAATTTACATCGGGCTATCATTTTGGTGGCCCAGCCCAACCCTATTGATTGAGTGTTTTTTTTTTTAAACATAGACCAAAAACAACTATTGATTCTTGACACTACCACCAAAGATTGTTCAATCCCCAACAAATAAGTGTACAAAAACTTGCTTGTTTTGAATATATATAGTAAAATTTGTTTTCGCCTGCTTTGGCAATGGATTTTGCAATTTAAATTATGGTTTCGGTCTTACCACTTAAGTGCACAAAGCAACAAGTAATAAAGTAGATTTTTAAGTTTGTATTATCATTCCCACGAGGATTGATTAGAAAATTTAAAGATTAACTACTCACTACTGTAAAGATCCTCATCATTTGAACTTCCAAATTTCCAATATCGGTCTTCTAAAGTAAAGTGAATCAAAGAAATAATGAAATTCTAAAATATATGAGTAGAGAGTTCAATGGACTGAAATAACATGGGGAATGAAAACAGTATTGTGACCATCACTTGCAAATTCCAAATCAAATATTAAGTATGGGACATGAACCTTGAAATTGTCTAAGAGAAAATTAGTGTAGCAATGGATTACCCTAACACCACACATTTCACTATCCAACTTACCACACTTCTATCTCTAGACAATGGGTCTGAAGAGCTACTTGTATAAACCGATCCTCTTTAAGATCTAATTGTTTTTCCTTCTCAGTACTTCATAGTCATCTCTTAGGACTGGAAATTGTTTACCCCCATAGACAGGTAAATGTGCTACTCCAAATTAAATGGTACCGGCCACCAATTAGATAGGAATTCTTCCCTTGATTAGACCTTATAACACAGGTTGAGATCGTTCTCTCAACTAAGGTGAAACCTCCGAATTAAACCGGTTAGACTGCCAGGTGGATCATATGTCTCGGGAACACAATTATGCTGTCACCTAAGAGGGAACTTGAAGTTAGAGGTTAGATCTTCACCAGTTATATACCAGAGTGATCTAAAGAGTACATTAGTTCAAATGATATTAGTGTAATTTACCCCCAAGTGACTGCTCTTTGCTCTCAAGTAGTCTATCTCTGTGTCACTCAGAGGGATTTCTGGAAATCAGAGCAATGATACAGCTCTTTCTAGGTACCAAACACTGATATTCAAAACAGCTCAATGTAGGAGTAATACCAATTAAATCACTCCAATTTTCATACCCAAAACATCCTTAAAAATTTGCAATCAATAATCCCAACAACAAATTCTTCCCAGAGGAAGCTTAGCCTTTCAAATCTGGATAACAAATGACAATGACTAGTTGATTAAACAAATTCATTGAAATTGTACTCAAAACGGAAGAAACATGAATTCTAGAAAAAATTCCCAGATTCCATTAAAGTTCAGACATAAATGAAGCTTCGATTTACATTCATCCAGCTTCGAATCGCAATTCAGATCACTACTCTAATAAGAAAACCAAATCCAAAAAAACAAACTAAAAAAATAAAAAGAAAAATACAAAGAAAAATATATAAAATGAGACTTCATCTCTCCCAAAAAGCACAAAAACTTGATGAAAAGCGGGTGGAAGCTGCACACAATTCCCTAGGAGCTTCTATTTATAGGCTCAGGTCTTAGGCCGTAAAAATGAGGCAAAAATCACGCACTTCGAAAAGCCCATAAATTCTGCCCTAGTTGTTGATGTCGTGGTGATGTCGCGACATCGGAGTTGTCAATATCGTGGCTGAATTTGATGTCGCGACATTGAAAGACTGCTGGGCACTTCTCAATTTTCAGTGATCAATTAATGTCGTGATGATGTCACGACATTGAAATGCAATGTTGTAGATCAACTCTAATGTCGTGACATTGCCTTTCTGGTGTTGCCACATTGAGTTGATGTCGCGACAACAAGTTGTTGTCGCGACATTGCTCTTGAATATTGAGGTTACTTTCTGATGTCGCGACATTGCTTTTCAGCTCTACTCACTTCAGTTGATGTTGTGACATTGAGTTGATGTCGCGACCTTGCTCATTGTGATTGAACCTTGATGTCACGACACTGGACCTGTTGTTCTGATCATTGTAGCTGATATCGCGACATTGCTAACATGGTGTTATGACATTAGTCAGTTAAGTTCATCTTGACCACCTTAAGCTAATGTCGCGACATTGAATCTTGATGTTCTAAAGCCCTCTATCAATGTTGTGGCGGATGTTGCGACATTGCTGGTCCAATGTCGCGACATCGATTGACTTCACCACCTTGGCCTTTGGTATCGATGTTTAACATTACTCGTCTGATGTCGCAACATTGATGCTAGACTTAGTGTTCAAGCTCGTGATGATGTGTCGACATTGCCTGCTAGTCTCGTTGTCGACGTCATGATATCGGGTTTGTTAAACTTCACCTCATACTTGATTTGATATCGCTGATATTGATTCGATGTCGCGACAAATAGCTCAACTCGACGCCTTCGTTATTAGAGTTTGTTTTGATGTCGTCAAGATGTCGTGGTAATTTGTTTTGATGTCGCCACAATGTCGCGGGTAATGGTCGCTGACATTGATCAACCGACAATACTGACAACTCGCTAGTCTCGGACAAGCATTTGGCTTCTATTGCAACCATTGTCGTGTCGATGTCGCTACATTGGATGTCTGATGTAGTTTGACTGCTAAGGTTGCTTTTGATGTCGCGACATTGACTTGATGTCGTGACAATGTCATTATGATGTTGCAACATTGGCATATCTCCACCTTTCCCTCTTCAGTTGATGTCAGGGCTATGTTGCGACATTGCAATAGTCTCAAGACCTTCTCCACATAATGTCGCGACACTGGAAATCGGATGTCACGACATTGGCCCCTTTTCTGCACAATGCTAATTTATGCTTTTTTTTATGCTGAATTATGCTCTTTTCCTTAATTTTCTACAAAACATAAATCTGGGTGAAAGCTCCATGGTTTTACACTAAACTAAACTTTTAAGCCTGAAATATATTTGAAAATTTGGCTTAAAATTAGATGAGTTTTAAACTCATCACCTATACCAAACCAACGAGCTAGCCCAAGCCTATATGTAAAAAAAATGTTAAAAACTTAAAACAAAGCCAAATTTGGACTTCAAATCAGATAAGCAAAATTATATTTTCCCAAAGATAATTTCATTTCCACTCTCAAAACTGCAACCAAACCAAATGGATCACACCAAAAACAAATGGAGCCCAAGTGAAATCAAACCATTTGCAAGCTCAAATACAGTAAATCCCATTCATTAATCATTACTAATCTAAATAATTCCAAGCAAAAATCAAAACGATTAAGAAGTTCCTAAAGGCCCAGTTCTCCCATTTGCACTAGACCACAATTTTCCATTCCTAAAGGCACATTCATTTTTTTAACAAGAACCTAAAGGCACATTCGTTATAGAAAAAAAATGTAAAAGTAAATCCAATTCAATATTTTCCATATCTAAATTCTGCAAAAAATCAATTGGTTCCCTTGAAATCCTACCATTCGCTTTCTCCCTAAATTTGTTACCAAACAAAATGTTCATAAATGGAAACTATCCCCCAAAAATTTTTGGCAAAAAAACCAAACTTATTCTCATTGACCCATATGGATAAACCCCTCCATTTTGGGTGAGGATATCCTCAATGCTACATTGAGCTTTTGGGATGGAAAAGTGACCTAAAAAAGAAGTGGATTGTCCTTGATTCCATAAAAATTAGGACATGCATACTTAACATAGAGGGCAATTGAAGATATGGAAGAATGGAAATTGGGTCTTTTTTTTTTCTAGGTTTAGGTAAGTGGGGTCACTTTTAGAGGTTGCTGCATCTGGGGGGTGTGGAGTGGTAGTTGTCTCTCTCTCCCTTTTTATCGCCAGTTCCGACTTAAATTGCCACCTACTCAAACCCTAATGAGTGTACCAATAACCACTAAGCGGAGGAAATGATAAAAGAGAGACAAAAGAGAACAGATAGTCAAAATCACTAGATGTGGAGAGATTAGGATTCTCAACAATGGGGAGAAAGAAACCCAAGAACCCAAACACCCCTAGAAAACTTTGAAACCCCATATGCCCAAATTTCATCCCCGATGAATAGTTGAAGAGAACAAAACTAAATCTATACCTTTGTTCCTCTTCCAAAAGAGGGGAGAACAGAAAGGTAAAGAAGAGGACTAGAGAAAGTTCGTGAAAACATTTAAGGAAACCAAGAAGAAAGCAAAGAACAATAGACAATAATTCATAAAATCAAACGAAGTTTTACCATTCAAACTTGTTGGGTATGCTCTTAGCTCAAGAACAGTGCAAGACAGAAAGGGGGGAAAGATCCCTAGGAAGGAATTGGTAGAAAAAACAAAACGCACAAATGAAATATACAAAAAAAAAAATGGTAGAACAAAACGGAGAAGAGAAAAGGCTGCTATCTTACAAACCTTCCTCTTTGGAAGCATTTTCCGAATGGGCAGGACAGAAAAAAAAAATGGGAGAGATAATGGATAATTGAAAAAGCCCAAATTTTTTTTCAAAAAACAAGGGGATTTAGGTTTTTAGCAGACTAAAATACAAAGAAATAGCAAGAAGAAGAGAGTTTTTCGCTTCTGTACTTGTCTCCGCCGCTGCGGTGATCTTCATCTTCTTCCTTGGAATGGTGCTTGTGATCTCAATTCGAGGCTATCGCGATTCTCACAATTACGATATATTTGGAGCTTTTGACGTGAATATTATGTTTTGAATAAAAAATACAGAATTTAATTTAGATTTCAAAAAAATGACCAAAGGTGGCATTGGTCGTCGTTGTGGACGATGGTCTTTGGTAAATTTTTAAGTTCGATGGCCATTGTCCACAACGCCGGCTATTAAACTCAATTAACTTGTCAAAGTCCGTCGTCCACAACGACGGCCATTGAAAATTGGTCATACAAAATTTGCCATAAAGGTCGCCACTCGCTACTACCTTTACCCGCAGGTAAGAACTCCTTCCGCGCCTTCTTCTAATCACTACAGCTGATTTCAATGCGATCAGAGACATTGATTTGTACGGTTACGAGCCTTTCAATTTGCCTGATTCAGTGTGCTTTGGGTTTGGCCCTGGAGGAAGGAGGAGGCACTAGTATTGTTACATAGCTAGGGTTTTGAAGGAGAAAGGTAGGAGGAAGGCTGGGGGTGGGTTCTGGAAGAGGAAGGTTAGGGTTAAGGGATGGTGGTCAGAGAGACAAGCGCTAGGGAGGAGGGATTGTACTTTCGCTTTGAGAGCAAAGTAATTCCATCGAAAAGCTCGATGAGGACCGATTGGGTCATGTTTGAATATGCACTAGTTGATCATCTCTCTAAAGGAAGGGAATAAGGAACATAGAGTTATAAAACTATCTTGAGTCGATCTACCGGTCTGAGCATACCATTGTCTATTTTGGATCACTAAATATTGATATATTCTTCGTGCATAATATCCACCTAAATAAGGTACTTTATATAATCAGTGTTGATTTTATTCTTCATTTCTTCACTTATATTGTTCTTTCACCCGCATTGGAAACACATGTGTTGTGAGGATCGAGACCACGAACATGAGCGCGATGTATTGGATTCGATCTTTCACGTTGTGGACGACGGCCTTTGGCAATTTTGATCAAATATAAGTTCAATAACGATGGCCTTTGTAACAAAATTCTGTTTGGCTGGGCATTTGTGGTAAATCGTTGTGGGCGCTTGACCTTTGGCAATTAATTGAGTTGATAGCGGCGTTGTGGACGACGGCCATTAAACTTAAAAATTTGCTAAAGGTCGTGCGGCGGCGGCGATATCACTTTCAGCGTGGTCAACCTTCTTTGGTCATTTTTTTGAAACCTAAATTAAATTCTCTATTTTTTATTTTCAAAACACACTATTCACGTCAAAAGGCCATATATGTGATCTTTAGTGGAGTATCTACTTCGCCTACTTGATTTTACTTTCTCGGAAGAGGAGCGAAGGACGAAATAGGGTAGTCGAAAAAACTACATTGGTGCGAAGAGAATCATTTTGGATGAGTAGAAATATTTCCTTTAAATTGGAAGCCAGGGCGGTTCAAAAATCGGGTCAAATTGGCCGTTTTGAGCAATGAAGATAAAGCCCGATCGACCTTAATTTTGGATTGGTCGAGTTAGTCAATGAAGTGGAGACGAGTACCGACTCTATTCATGATACATCCCCATTAGGAAGGTTCATGATACACCACTAGATTCATAATATGCAGCACCCCATTCCCCGTCGAACAGATTAGCGGATCGAGCAGTGCAGGTTGCTAGCCGAGTTCATTTACAAAACATATATACAAAAAACAAAATAACCGTTTAGGAAGACATTCCATTTCGTATAAACGCAGAATATGTCGGAGCGATTTCAATTCGGTAGGCCCATAAACATTTACATTTAACAAAATGAATTTATAATGAAGGCATTCCATGCCCATTCAAAATAATACACAAAATCGTTTCAGAGTTTAACTCTTTTGATCACAAAACATCAATTGTTTAAAAGTAGGATGGATGCATATGACAAAGTATATACTTTTACTTCGCCGCTTTCTTGACGACTCTGCGCTCCTCGATCTTGTCCTTTGTCCTGTTCACTCGATATCTGCGCATAGATAAAAAACTACGTGCTAAGCATTTTCATGCTTAGTGGGTTCTATACGATTCTCTCCTTATTTCAGTTTAAATCAAATCATGCAATTTCATAAGACAATGCTTTCGTACTTTCTTAAATGACCAATGTAGTACAATACATACATAAAGATATATTTCCATTTAATGATTACAATTCATTGGTCGTCTCGAGCTATGCATTTTCATGTTACAATAAATGTTGAGATCATAAATTATGCACTTTTTCCATTCTCATTATCATTTTCATTTTAGCCCTTATCAAATTTAACCTATGCTTTCGGTCACAGGATAACGAATCAAACACGGTCGGGTGAGCGGGCGGTGTAAACATGGTTTTTATAAAAATATGTGCTCGATTTGATGTACACTTCTGGAATGTGTCCCACGTGGGCTACGGATTGGTATGCCACGATAGTACGTTTATTCGACTGGTATACCAATCTATCGTTAACTTCGAATTTAACGGTTAACATTCTATTAAGGACATTCGAATCATTTATAGGAAAATACAATATATTTGTGTATTTTTATACAAACCATTTCAATACTCATGCAATTTTCATGTCATTCATTTACTTAATCAATCAATTTATCAAATTTCTTAACCAAATCAACACCAATTCATTTCACAATTTATTTGCATCAAATCAATTTAAAAACAATTCAAGATACAATATTCAAACATTTTTGGAAATAGAGGGTCCCAAATGTGAGAGAAAGTGTAGAACAAACCAACTTTGCACTTTGATTCCCGATCCTCGGAATCTTGATCTCAATTAAGACTTTCCCTTATTCAATACAATTAAAGAACAATATTATTTGTGCGTACTAGTGATTTTGGTTAGGGTTGATTTTCGAAGCTTAATATCGTATTCTTAATCTCATTAGCAAATAAGGGCAAGATACAAGCTCGGTATGGTTGTTAGTTTCCCAACTTTAATCTATCACATAACCAAAAAACTAAAATTTCGTCATGCCTTTTAATCCTTTTCCAATAGTACTCTTGATCAATTAAACCATCCCCAAAGGAAGATTAAGTCAAAAACCTTAAATAGACACTAACACCACATACAAGGACCGTTATTTTCCAGTTTTATACTCTCTGGACTTTATTACTCAAAAATTATTCAAACGATCTTCAAAAATTATGAAACTCTGCATTTTAGTCCTTTATATACCCAATGACATCTCTGAAAATTTTCAATTCAAAATTCTTTCTCTACTTAACCACATAACATAAATAGGGTAAAACATATTTTCAAACAGCGTACCTTTAAACGTCTCACAAAGCCAATCCTAATGTTGTCCAAAATTAACCTCAAACATTGATTTGATTAAGCAGACCAAGGTCTAACCAGCCCCAAGCACCCAAAATCAAATTATAAACCAATTTGGTCAATTTTTAACTTTAACATCCCCAAAACCCTAACTTTGTCCATTTTGATAGCTTTGTAACAAAACACTTTTAAAATCAAATAAATTCCAAATATATTTGACTGAAAAGTTATGCCGAGACCATATATTTCCTTCCCAAGACCTTTAATCATGTCCAACAATCTATTCTCATAAATTCCAAAACACACTTGGCAAAACGGTCCAAACTGATTCACGGCATTTTAATGCAAATTGGTTAGCTCACTGAACTCACCTCTTTGTTATTCTCGATTGCAGGGGTCTTAACTCCATAAATTGGTAATGGTTCATACTCATTTTACAGAAGCTATGAGTTTCCAGGTTTATTCTCCAATTGGAATCACCCAATTTTAGATTACCAAAACTCGAGTTATTGCATTTTACATCTAGACTACTCTAATTTGCAAAACGGAATCTGCACATAGCTCCAATTTGGCTGAGATTTACAGGCTCAGGGTTACAATTTGCATACACTTCCTTCAAGTAAAATTATTCCTAAATTCTAGTTTACCTATAATTTTGAATCACTCAGGGTGGATGAGTGAAACTCATTTTATGGCCAAAACACCACAACTACACCCAAAACAGGGCATACATGTGAGCTACCTGAACCCCCATTTAAGCCCATATTTGGGAGCCTTAGTGGTATAATTTGCTCTTGGTCCCTTATATACATTTGTAGCTATATCTCTTATGGTTCTTTACTAATTGGAATCACTTCATTTGGATGATTATAACTTAATCTATAGCAAAAACAAGAATAGGGGTTTTGACAAAATTTTGACAGCATTTCCTTTAAAAACCAAACATTCTCCTTTTTACAACAATTTCTCAAAACCAATCCAAACCAATCAAAACAACCTCAAACTAAACTAAAAACATCTAAGAACACTTTTCTACCACATTTGGGGTTTTATTAAACCCAAAAACAAGTAGAAAAGGGGTTAGGGTTTGGTTTTTCATACCTTAAATCTTGATTCTCTTTCCTTTCTTCTTTCTCCTTCTTCTTGATCAACTTGTCCACTTGATTACATGGAAGAAGTACAAATTCACTCTCCCTTTCTCTCAACGGATGTGCCCTAGCCTTTCTCCCACTTTCCCTTTTTTGCTAATGTGAGGAAATGGCGTTTCTGAGAATAAAATTTGGTTTAAGTCTTAATTCTTCGCCTTATTTGGCCTTCTCATTAAATCCACTTTTCTCATTTTGCCATTTATTTCTTTCATTCGCTTTAAGAACTTTCATTTCATTTCACTTCATTACATTTTGGCAATTACTTTCATCATTTATGACCCTTAAGTCCCTGTTTAACATTTTTACCAAATTTATTTGGCTTCCTATAAATTTTTCTGGTTGTATATTTTTTTCGTTCTTAGGATTTAAATTTCGGAAAAATTTCGTTTACTTTATTTTATACCCTAAACATTCCGAAAACTGTTATGATATTTTTAAGGCGTTACATGATACATACTCATTAGGAGATTCATAATAATACATTCTCATTAGGAGGATTCATGATACATTCTCATTAGGAGGATTCATGATACATACTCATTAGGAAATTCATGATACATCCCGTAAAAGGATTCATGATACATTTCTAGATCATGATACATCTCATTTAGAAAATTCTTGATACATTACTCTTCACAAAAATTCATGACATTTCATTTCTTATTTCTAATTTATCCCATCATAAAATCATAAATAAGGCATTTGGTTTCTACACATTACAAAGTCACACCAAATACAATGTTTTTAATTCCATCGACTTAATCTAGATCACTTCGTTAGAGTTAATTCCTTATCTAGCCACTAACGCATATTTAGTGATATATATAGACCCATATTTTAGAAAAAATTTCAACATGTCTTTCTCCAAAATCCAAAAAAAAGTAAAAAAAACTACCCTTCTCTAAATCGTCCTCTCTTCCAAAGAAAAATACCTAGCCTCCTTTTCATCTTCTTTTCTCATCCCTTTCTTTAAGAAACAAACCTTCCTTCTTCAAAAAATAAAAAAATTTATTTCCATATAAAAAAAAAAAATCTACTTCAAATAAAGTTTTCTCCTAAAAAAAGCTCTGAATGGCTGCCAAAAGGCGACCATTTTGGGTCTCCACAGGAAATTTTTTAGTAGTCCCACATTTTCATTTTGAAACATATTACATTTACTTTTTTTTTAAAAGAGAAATTTATTGATTCAAGTAAATAATACAATAGAAAGAAACAAAAAAAAAAAATATTACAAATTTTAGAGGATAACGCAACATCCAAGTTAATATAAAAAATGATTAGCTCAAGACCTACATATTTTATAATCCAAAAATATTTAAATACTTAAGATTCCAAATCTGTAACATACCAATGAACAAGATTTGATCAAATGATCTTTATTGAATCGGCTTTGCCATACGAAGGCTAGCAAATGAGGTCATTGAAAAGCTAACCATTGATGACACAACTACTCACTGTAATAAGTCGACGACAAAAATATGAAAAAACAAAGACAAACCCAAATTAGTACGAAAAAAACTACTTTATTAGAAAAGAAAACCTAGATCTAAAGAAGAAAATATGGAAGAAGTGATTTAAGATCAATAATGATAAAAAAATCACACATCTTATCTAATGAAGAAGGGCTTCAAAGAGAGATAAATTTTTTTAATCCATCGATAAGACCAAATAAATTACTTTTTTTTAACTAGATAAATTATTATTTTTGAATCATAGGTAGAAAATTGCATTAACTTAAACTTTGAGATGAGAAACTTGGAGGATTGTGTAACCATTCCTCGTCAAAGAATAAGCACCTCTGGCGATAAGGTGTAAGGTGTGCTGCCTTATTTGTAGAATTAGATAAATTATTAAAAATATTAAATAATTATTATTATCATATTCATCATATTCATTGCAGCTTCTCATATATACATAATTAACAAAAAGAGGAAAAATAACCTAAACAAAATTTTTTAGAAGAAGTCCTCTCGGCCCAAACAATCATTTGGCTAATAAAAAATCTTGGGTTTATTTGATTTATGTTTTTGAAAACTGTTCTTGAAAGCAGTATTTGAAAATACACACAATACTATGTTTGTTGTTTTTGAAAATTATTCTTAGAGCATCTCCAACCACACTCAATAAAATAGCTACTTAAAATATATTTAAATATTGATTAATATTTTAATGAACATTTTAAAATTTACTCAATGGCGCTCGTGAAATGAATTCTCTTACTTCCTTTAACTTTCAATAATATAATTAAAATGTCATTGCATAACACGTAAGCGTATATTGATGGCGTGTGGAGTGCCACGTCATCAAATTTTAATCTTTAAATTTTTCAACGGTCATATTTACAACGACTATATTTACAACGATCATATTTACAACGGCCATATTTACAACGGTCATATTTTTAAAAATGTATAAATAAGACCTCCCTCTTCTCATTGTCATATAACTCAAATTTATTTTACTAGTATTGAACTCATATTTCTTTATTATGGTTTATGATGGTAAATGGAAGATTATTCTTAGTGATTCGATTCATGATGAGTCGAGATGTTAGCGCCGTCGCTATGGCAATGGAGAAACTCAATACTGAGAATAGTTCCGCAATACGTCGTGGTTCTATTCAAGGTCATTCTGTTATTTTTCGCAATCGAGTTGAAGGGCATGAGAGACTTTATCGTGATTATTTTGCTAAATCGCCTACCTATCCCCCAAATCGAATGAATCGATCACTTTTCGTTAGTATTCTATCCAACATGGAAGTTTATGATCCATACTTTGTCCAAAATGATGTCAAGTGGGTAACATTGGTTTGTCTCCCTTCAAAAGATGACTACCGCTGCCAAGAATGCTCGCGTATGGAGCTGCGCCATGTTGTTGATGATTATGTGAGGATCGGCGCAAAGCACCGCCATAAAAGTCCGTAAAGATTTGTATCGGGCCATAGTAGCAATTTATTCTCGATGAGTACCTCAAGTCACCAAACAAAGGCGCATACATTGCTAGATTATTAAAGTAAATTCCGGAGAGACGTGGGTTTCGGGGATGCTAGGTAGCATTGGATCGCATGCATTGAAGATGGAAGAATTGTCCAACAAGCATGGAAAGGTATGTACTGTCATGTTCATGAACCAACACTATTTTAGAAGCGGTGGCTTCATATGGATCTAGGATTTGCATGCCTTTTTCGGGGTTACCTCGATCCCAATGATATAAATGCCAGGAACGCTTCTGCTTTTACTCTTCTTCTAAGGCAGTGGCTCCTTTGGTTAATTACTCTGTTAATGGAAACGATTATACTATGGGATATTATCTTGCTGATGGTAAATATCCAAAGTGGGCCACGTTTGTCAAAACAATTCCATGTCCAAGAGGCAATAAGCAAATACATTTTGCAAGAGCTCAAGAGTCAGCCATAAAGGATGTTGAGAGAGCTTTTGAGGCGCTACACGACGGTATAGTTCGTGGACTCCGTACGCTTCTCGAAACTTGAAGTGCTTAAGCACATATGAAGGCATGCATAATATTGCATAACTATGATTGTCGAGGATGAGAGGGACAATAATGAAATGGACTTTAGTTATGATGCATCGGATGGAATTCCTACTCCTACATTGATATCGGAACGGAGTTCAGAACTGCTTCAATTTATTCATACTCAACATCGTATTCGAGACAGAGACACTCATTCGATACTCCAAACTGATTTAGTCGAGCACCTATGGAATATGCATGGAATGTTTTAAGCAGTAATATGCTATGAAAAACTTAATGTAGAATTTGAACTATTATGGTCTTTAATTCCAAGTTAGGCTTGCTTTTTGGTACTGTAATTTTCTTTTCTTTATTAAATTCTTTGATGTAATTTAATCAAGTTTGCACTATAGCCAACCCTTTCTTAAATCAATAACATAAACTAATAAGAAATCAAAGTAAGTCATTAATCAAATAAAACAATGCTAAATAAAAAAGTAAAACCAAAAATTCAAATTTCATGATTTCCATCTAGATCAATAACATAAGTTGCTAGTCGATGAATACAAAAACTATTCTTTCGCCACTTCCATTTCCATCCGAGCTTTAAACATTCAAATTTTGAACTACGCATGACACTCGCGATTCTACCAACATTATTTTCTGTCCCTCCTTCATTTGCTCGAGTTGTACCTTCTCTTTGCTCAATAGCCAAATTCTCTTGTTCAAATAACTAACTTCTTGTTCGACAAATCCACCATTTTCCATGTAAGTGACTTTCTTCTCCGCCATCTTCTTTTCTCCTCTCTTTCATTTCCTTCAAACAATTTCATGAAATAGGTTGAACTTGAATCTATTGTCTTCAGAGAGTTTGCTCTTTGAATCTCTTTGCTCGCTCTTTCATGTTCTTCCTTCCACTGTTAGCCTCTGGGGCCTCCCACCGTCAGTCTATGTTTACCGATTCGGTGTTGAAGGATTAGAGTCGCAAGGAGTCGCAGAATTCACTCTTTGTTTTTGTTTCTTGGATTGAGAATCCTCCATCCATTTTGGGTTATACCAGACTCATTCCAACAATGTTCAAATGGAAGAGGGATTTATGTAGTTCCTGTACACTTTCTCCATCACTGACCGAAATCACAATAATGCTACGTATCATAAAAGAAAATTGTATATAATATTACTATGTATCATAATAATATTTTCACACTTGTAATTAAAATACACTCATACCTTGTCTTTCTCAATGTAATTCACTTTGATTCAACCTTTCAATTTATCAAACAAATACAAATTTATCGGGTGGCTAGTTGAATTGCAGACCAACGATTCATCAAAGAAACTTGATTTCACTTACAATCCACTGGCCATTTGTTGGAAGTACTCTAAACCCTTTGCCAATACCTTTAGATTTTTGCTCATTCCCATGCACGACATCCACACTAATATCTCGCTAACCCGAATAAAACTGTCCTCTCAATTGAAAAGTTACCGCCAAACTTTTGGTGGTTGATTCATTTGAGGTGATATTGGTGAAGACGATTTATTTGTTCTAATGATTTGAAAGTGTTAAACTCAATTCACGCTTGTTCCCCATTCAATAGATTGGTAATGTAATATCAATGTCTTACTCCATCAAGAAACCTACATTGTTAATGAAAAAGGTGCATAAATGTTAATCTACATAAAAAGCAATATTCATACATGCATAGAAAGAATTGACACCAAATCCAAATAGGGGGCTTAAAGTAATAATCCTTAATCAAGTTACCTAATGTGGGCACATTAATTCTAACAAGAAACAACAAGAACTTGAACAACCACTACTTTGGAAGGATTAAAGGTGAACAATATGGAGTTTCTACAACAAGATTACTATAAAATTATCTAAATACAAAAATCACGGTTAAACAACTTAATATGATGCAATAGCCAATAGCATTACCAAAATTATCTCAAATACCAAAATTTACGATATAATAACCGATATGAACACATCATAATTAAATTGCACAAGCAAAAAGATAAATTTATCAAACACTGGCGGACTCCAATGCTTAATGGAAAGAAAACAATTTCTAACCTCAACTAAAGGGAAGATAAAAACAAATATTTTTTAAAAACATTTTTCCTCCTCACTACAAGTCATTTTCAATACAAGTATAGGCCTCAGAGCTGTGAAAAGAAGATAAAAATCTTCTTCTTTTCTCCCCGGGAGGCGCGAGGGAATTTTGAATGTGGAGTTCCTTTTAACAACTCGGCTTCCCATCATGTTCTTGCCAATAACCACGTCACAAATGCAAAGATCAATTTCATCCTTGGGAGGATACTTATATTAAACCACCCGTCTTTCGAGATACTCCAAGACAAGGGAATATTTTTCACAATAACATGAATAAATAAGCACGCACTCAAGGCATTCTCAGTTTGGGAACTTGTGTAACTGCCAATGAATGGTAGATCACTTAGTTATCTAAAGAAAATGTGAGTTATTTTGCAAATGCAATGTAGGTTTTACCAATAATAGTGCCTAGGATGAATTTTCAAATGAGTCCAAACAACTATAAATTCCATAGTTGATAAACAAAGGGAAAGGGAATTTTCCAAATCTTACTGATGTCCAAAGATCTCGCTTCTCGCATCCAATATGGACTTATCATAACACACATTTTTAAGAACATTTTCTTTCATAACACACATTTTTAAGAACATTTTCTTTCTCTCAACCCTGAAACACTTGGGCAAGAAAAATGTTGGATACCGAATCCCAATATATATACCAGCTTCCATATGCACTCAAAGGTCTAGTCATTTTGCCTCCATGTAAGATTACTTACCATCCTGTTTCATCAGTCCATAGCACCACCCTCAATTTTGCAAAGAAACAATAAATCAAAATATAGGGCAACACCAATATGACATATCAGACAAAATTTTTGGATAATACAACAAAAAGGACAATAGTATTTTCCTTCTACTTTCTACATCATTTAAAGCTGGCCCATTCAACACCTTGCACAGAAAATAAATCTTTTAAGATTTCATGAATTCACATTTTCACCGTCCCAATTTGGGGTTTTTCTGCTAAACCCCCACAAAACCGGGATCAACCAATTTGCCATCAAAGATATAAAACAAAATTAGAACCAGAAAGTTTCCATATGTGACATCCCAACAAATTACAAAACCCTTAAAAGCATCCATTGGGAACATAGCCTACGGTCATTGCATTTTCAATGAAACAATCAATTACTTATTAATAAACGAACAAAACTGAAAACAAGTGACTGGGACAAAACACCAAACACAAATATAGAGTTAAAAGATGAAAATATTAATGGAAAGAAGGGGAAACAAAAAAAGGAAAATAAAATAAAATAGAGAAGGACCAAAAAGAAAAACCTTGTGAAGAACAAGTTTGAATGTATGGGGCCTGGCACATGTAGCTAAGAAAGAGAGGAAGACGGAGTAATGATCGATACGCTTGTGACGCTTATGCCGATCAATCCGACACCATCACGATTCATTACCTTTGCCAACCATCTGACGTAATCACTCCTGGCCACGATCAACACCCGAGGTGCCGGTGCCGGTGGCCGGGTTTCGGGCTGTTGTCACTGGATCCAAAGGGATCTGAGGAAGACGCTGGCTAGGGATTTTGATGAGATCCGCCGAGCGGTAAACGCCGCTACATTTGTTGAGCGGGAAGGTGAGGAGGCAAAATCACGAAATGTGCAATGAAATGACTGGAGCCCTAGTTTTTAATTGATTCCTAAACAAAATAAATTAAAAATAGCTATTTGTCGGTTCTCTGAGACGCCTAGCTTCTTAAATTTAACGCTTTTAGTTATGTTTTTTAGAAAAAAAAACTGGATATTCATGTTTTCGTTTTTCTTGTTTTTTATAACAAAAAAATAGTTTTAAAAAACAATCATTTGATTCTGCATACGCTCAATAAGTCCAGTTTCGGCCCAATTTATTGGGCCCATGACCTGAGTTTCAACGGTGCAGTGATAGAAGGGCCACTCTCTCCTCACACTTCGTTTTCCCTGTGTTGCTAGCTCTCTCTAAAACCCTATTCTAAAACCCTAAGACATTTCATAAAACCGACCAAATTTTCCCTTTTCTGATTAAGCAACTGGTTCAATTTTCTAACCATTGATTATGAAGATCAAAACTTCAAAGAAGAAAGCTTCAGTTTCCAAGGGAACTAGACAAGGGAAGAGATTTTCAATCGATGAAGACTCCTTCTTCAGGCACGAGTCCAAGCGGAGGCGAAGAGCCAAAGACGAAGACGCCGAGGATGATATCATTGAGAGTGAAGAAGAAACTGATGAAGAAGGACCTGGTTCAGACGCCGACGGTGGAGAAGGGCGGCCGGAGGAGGATGAGTTCGCGGCGGAGACAGCGGATGAGAAGAGGTTGCGAGTGGCGAAGGCGTATGTGGAGAAGATTCGAGGGATTGTAAGCAGAGAGAGGGAAGATGAGGAGGAGGAGAGCGAGGGTGACGACGAGGAGAGAGAAGGCCGGAGAGACTCGCTCGTTGCCCGGATTCTGCAGCAAGAGCAGTTAGAGGATAGTGGGCGAGTTCGGAGATTGATTGCCTCCAGGTATATACATTTGATTTTTGCCCATTTTGGTCGAGATTCGGTGAAAACCTGTCTTTTCTATTGTTCATTGCGGATCAAGTTTTTTACTTTGTCATTTGGATCCGGTTATTCTACGCTAGGTTTTGGTAGATTTAACACAGGGTTTGATTTTTCAGTATATGTTGACGGTAGTTTAAAGAAGTTTCAGTTTTGTGCTTCAGATGGGATTGTAAGGATTTCAATTTGTTAAAGTTATTAGCTAGGATTTGGTTGGCACTTCTGAAGTACATTTATTATTGTTTAATGCTCGTAAAAGCAAGAAATGAACTTCAGCTTAATCGTATAATTTGTTAATGCGCTAGTGCTGCTATAAGAAACAATCAGAATTATGAATGTAGATTATGGAGTAACGTGTTTTCGAAGTAATTTTTTGTCCCTTCTAATTGGATGTTTTATGTTGCTTACTGCACACTTATAGGGTTCAAAAGCCAGAAACTGTTGATGAATTCCGAGTTCTAGTGAAGCACCGGCAGTCTGTTACTGCTGTAGCTCTGGCTGAGGATGACTTGAAGGGTTTTTCAGCTTCCAAGGATGGGATGATTGTTCAATGGGATGTTGACAGTGGGAAAAGTGAAAAATACACATGGCCTACTGAGGAAATATTAAAGTCCCATGGGTCCAAGGATCCACAAGGTCGTGCTGTGAAGCAAAGTAAAAACGTTTTAGCATTGGCTGTCAGCTCTGATGGTAGATATTTGGCAAGTGGAGGTTTAGATCGTCATGTTCATTTATGGGATACCCGTACAAGAGAACATCTTCAGGTAATCCAGTTTGTTGACTTATGTTGGACAAGATTTGAAAATGTCATCTTTCTAGAAAAAAATTAAAATTGTCCTTATAAGAGTATTAGATTTAACAAAAGTCCAATGATTAAAGATAATGGCTAGCAAGTGAGCTTTCACGTAGGACATTTTAAATGATGGATGTTTGCCCTTGTTTTTCACCATCAGGGAAATGCACCACTTATGTCCACTCTTTAATTCTTGGACATCTAACAGAAAGTATGTTATTATTGGGTTGCTTGGTTATATTCTCTGGTCAATAAGCTTGTATAGGGTCCAACATACACAGTTCTATACCATTTGAATGAATGCTTAGATTAGCAGTTGTTCCCTTTTGTGAGTTGCTTTTTACATAACAATTTTCTAGAACAAATACTGAAATAGTGAACATTTTTGAAATTTTGACAGGACGTTGGAGCCTTTATATACTCAAATTGATGCCTTTTCATGTCTGTACTCTGTAACTTGAATTTTTACTATTTCTATTTTCTTATTTTCTTTTCTTGCATTATTGTGATGTTCAGGCCTTTCCAGGTCACAGGGGACCTGTGTCTTGTTTAACTTTTAGAGAAGGAACATCTGAGCTTTTTTCTGGTTCATTTGATCGAACCATCAAAATATGGAGTGCAGAAGACAGAGCTTACATAAACTCATTGTTTGGACATCAGAGTGAAGTATTATCAATTGATTGCCTACGAAAAGAACGGGTGTTAACTGTTGGACGTGATCGTAGCATGCAGTTGTGGAAGGTAAAAATCCTTAATCCAATTTGAAGATTGTGCATAAAACTATTATAACCAGGTTGAGAGGTCATCTCCTGCTTTCATAAAGCAATAAAACTTCGCAAACCAGGATTTATTTTTGCATTGGCCCACATCCTGATCTTTTGCAGCAGATATTTACCCATAGGTGGGGAAAAAACCACTGCTAATCAATTTTCTTCTTCCTTTGAATGACAATCCTCTTAATTATTTGCACATTTGTGTGGGAGTTGGCTTGCGCCAAGATGCATGTAAATAATGGATGGTGGCCTTATCACTTAAGAATTATCTTAAATACCGAACCTAGGTTGTCATATGTGACCTTGGAAAATAGATGGTGGAATGACTTTAAAATGGGAGTTAGAATTTATTAAGTGTGTCCAAGTTGCCATGCCATAAATTTAGTGACCTGTTTTTCTTGTGTGAAAGCAGTGTGTTCTAATTGGATTTTCTGAAGCATTTTTATTTTGGACGTGCTTTACCATCCATTTGGCATGTGGAGCTGCTGAGCACATTTAACCCCAGAAGATTATAATGCCCCATCTAGGTGGTGACATTTCTGTTTGATTGTTAATAAAAAACATCTCTTTCCTTAAATTAAAATAGGATAGTCTAAGGAATGTATCGTAAAAGGTCTTGTAGAAGGGAAAAGATGTAGGAGTGGAAGATATGTTGGTGGTTGGTTTCCAGTGGATTAAAAAATTGACCTTCTTGCAGAGGTGGTGGGTGTTTTAAACACTTTGGGAGGAGGATGAGAAGAGCTTCAAGCATGAGCAATGCTCAAATGGGTGGGGAAGTTTTTATTTAGCTATGACTATGGAGGCAAAGAGGTTTTTGTTGATCTTCTTGAAGGGGAGGGCCAGAGGGGCACTCATGGGGCATGGTCTTTGAGCTTCATTCTTTAAGAGTTGTCCGTTATTAGAGGTTAGGGAAGTGGTTACCCTTGCTAGGGCGAGTAGCAATCCAAAGAAAGGAGGTTGGAAGGGACAAGCTGTGGGTAAAAAGAGAAAGGAGGTTTGGATAGCTGGTCCTTTATGCCTGTTTTGGACTGGGTGGAAGGTGAGAAACAAGATTTTTTTGAAGATTTGGAGCTGTCCATTCAAAAGCTGAAGAGCTCTTTTGTTTACAATCTTTGGTCGGAGGCTAAAATGTGCCTAAAGGATAGCCCAGGAATTCTTGTTGAGTTCATAGATTGGCTGAAGTCTTGGTGAAGTTGTGTTGCTGCTCAGTTTCTCCTGCCAGGTGGTATAGGGAGGGTTTCAGGGGCTGCCTGGTTTTGCGGGGTTTTTTTTTTTGTGTTTCTTTTTGGGTCTGTTCGGTTATTTCTTTGTTTTGCTGTGTGCTGTGGGGTCAGGTTGTTATTTTGTACTCTCTCGAGTCACCACTTTGGCGGCTCTTTTTCATATATACATATTTTCTTTTACCTATCAAAAAAAAAAAATAATCGAAAGAAAGGTATTGTTATTGGGACTTTTGCAGGAAGGAAAGGAACTCCATAACATTTGATGATGTGTATTTTTTGATCCAAAGGATGAAATTTTTTTGTGTATAACTTGTGGTCTTGGTCTGAGGTGCATACAGATTTGAGGTCTTGTTCCTTTGTTTTCTTCATAGATTGGCTCGGCTCTTAGCATGTACAGGTTATGAGGTTTTTGTTGTTTTCCTTCTCCCTTTTGAGTGACTTTTTTGACTTTCCTGTAAAATTGTGCACTTCTGGTATACTTAGGGACGCATATTTAGTGTTCCCTGTTTAATTCACTTTTCTTATAAAAAAAAATGCAAGTCTCTGGGATGTGGATCCTTACCTATCTCTCCTTTGTTTCTGTTGACGGCATTTTGTTTCTGCTGTATAATTTTTTGAAGTTCAAAGAATGTCTGTAATTTGAGTTTGAATTATCTAATATTTTCTTCATTTGCTGCTGATATGTCTTTCCTCTTCTGTAAATAGGTCCCTGAGGAATCACGGTTAGTATTTCGTGCTCCTGCATCATCTCTGGAGTGCTGCTGTTTTGTTAATAATGACGACTTCTTATCCGGCTCAGACGATGGAAGTATTGGGCTTTGGGGCATGCGACGAAAGAAGCCTGTTTACATTGTTAAAAATGCTCATGCTTTGTCATCTATTCACCAGCAACCAGAACAAAGTGATGTTGAAAAAATTCCCAATGGGTGTGTAGGTAAGTGTGTTCCCTCTGTGTTCTTTTGGTGATAAAGTATGGTTTCTTTACCATGTCTTCTATTGCCCCTTTTTTCTTAACAGACAAACATGAAATTTAAAAGCCTGGGATTGTTCTTTGCTCTTTCAATTTTACCATGTATTAAAATTTAAACTGCTTTTCTCAATCTTCATTTTTCTAACTAATTACTTTTTGGCTGTTGTTATGGTTGTCATATGCTGAAGAAGAATTATCAAGTAAAATTGTTCTCCTGATGGGGATGCTTAAAAAGCCTTTGATGTGACCTCATATCTAAGTCATTCTTCTTCCATAAACACACTTCTACACACAAAAAAGCTATAAATGCATTTCTATCTTGCTTTTGATTTTCTATGTTGAGCTAATGAGATGCTTCCAATTTTCATCCTGCAGAAAATGGTAACCACAATCATGATGAGTATAATTGTTCAACTGTGTATTCCTGGGTTAGTTCAATAACTGTATGTAGAAACAGTGATCTTTCTGCATCTGGAGCTGCTAATGGTTCTGTTCGATTATGGGCTATTGGAAGTGAGACCAAAGATATTCGACCCTTATTTAATCTTCCACTGGTAAGATAAAGCAGTGAACAGTAAATCTAGGTGACATTTCTGATTTCAGTTAACTATGAATTTAGTTGTGGGGCCTTAGTGATATTTATAATTTCCCAAATATAGCCTCTATGATGAGGGCTGCTCCCAAATTTTTTTTTACTACTAGATCTTTTCTGATATTGTAACTAAGATTTTAAAATTTTGAATCTATTCATAGTCAATCATATTTCTGAAAGTTAATGTAAATCAACATGTTATATTTCATAATCATTCATAATAAGACCATGTTTGATTTATTTGGTATGACATGGGATAAGATAGGTGTGGGATAAAATATCTTATTCTATATTTGGTTGGGTTGTATTAATTATTTTATCACTTATCCTACCAATGTTTGTTTTAAGCAATAGGATAACTCCAGGTTATTCTTCATGTCCTCTTGCATGAGACTCAATCATTTTATGGGAGAGAGATATGAGTGTACACATATCCATGGATCTTGTTTCTCCCCCTTTTTTCAGTTTTTATTTTTCATGTCAATTATTTTTTTTAATCGGTAATGAGATATATATTACCAAAAAGCCAAAGAGGCAGCCCAGCCGTATACAGGGTTTCTCCACACCAAACATTCTCCCAAAATTTTATTCTACAGCCATCACCTAGCTCAAAAAGGCTGTCATTCTTCATTAGCTCTGTTTCTTTGCTTATGTCTTCCCACAGCACCACCCCATATCTGCCTCTAGGAGCACTAGTGAACCATTCCCCGGCTTCAGTACAATACTTTAACTTTATGACTGTTCTCCAAGGGGAATTATCCTCCACAGAAAATCTCCAAACCTACTTGCCCAGCAAAGCCATGTTTATTGTTGAGAGATTTCTTATCCCCAAACCCCCTTCATCTTTTCCAACGCAAACGATCTTCCCATTTACCAAGTGAGGCTTCCTTTTAGAGTGTCCTCCCTCTGAAAGAAAATCCCTTTAAATTTTCTCCTATATGGACTTAACTCCTTTCGGAAGCCGGAAAAGCGACATGATGTAGATAGGCATGTTTGACAAAGTGCTTCATGTCAATTAATTTTGAAACCAATAATAAGTTAATAAGAGTTTTTTTTTTTGATGTTACAACATACTGAAAGTAATGTTACTGTATAACACATTAAATATGATAACTAGTATATAAGAAATGTTTGTTTGATATATATATATATATAACCACTTAATGCAATATTTTTTATTAAAAAATTGGTTATTAAAAATACATTGTGGATAGATCTCCAAATAATTCTAAAAACATGAGATGGATTTAAGATATTTTTAATACAAAATAGTGGGATAAAAAATGCCAAATGTTGGGATGAAATTAATCTAAGATATCATATTTTATTACAAATAATATCCTACTGTATGCGCATGTATATCCATATATGTAACCAGCTAAAAAGTGCCTAAAAGAAGTCATGATCAAAATGAGAGTTAATTATCGCTGTGAACGATATTCTCTAAAGATTTTATTAGTCTATTTAACCGTTTACATATTTAGTTGAGTTCTTTGTCTTGTTGGTTTCAAATGTTCTGGAAAATAGGCCTTGAGTGGCCTTGTTTTGCATGATGTATTTGCTGTCATTGAATCCTGGTTGGGTGGGTGGATGTGTGGTTTGGGAGGGAAGATTGTACTAAGAATTGTAGTTCTTTAGGAGGTTATTCATGTAATGCTAGCTTGTGAGTTTGACGTTTTTAATTTTCTAATATATAACATATTGATGGACAGTTTCTTGGATTACAGTTTAATGGAACCGCTGAATGGTAAAATAATGTAACGATAGCTATTAAGTTGAGGTAGCAATAATAATAAAAAGTTGAGGTAACAATAATATGTGAAAATCACTAAATCATATATAAATTATTTTTTTAACAATGTTTGATACATTATATGAAATTTTGATGGTTAATTGAGAATATCCAAAAATTTCTTTGATCCTGAAACAAGCAGGGTTACCTGACATTTTTTATGATCTTACCATAAAAGTGTTCTCACAAGATTTTGTAAACCAAAAAGCTTTCTCAAAAAACAAGTATCGTTACAAAAAGCATATTGATTGTAAGTAACCATTCATTCAGTGAGTTTTGGTGAAGACCTTTTGGAAGACATTAGTTCATCAGGCCAGAAAGAGAAGTGGATAGAGAGTGTGCATGAAATTGTCCATCATATGGCCTGGTGCACATGCTGTGTATTTGTCTTGGGAAAATTGGCCAATATTCTGGAATTTGAATAGGTAGACTTGAGCCCTTGACATATTTATTGCTTACATATAATTTTTGTGTAAATCAGGTTGGGTTCGTAAATTCCCTAGCATTTTCAAAATCTGGACAGTTCCTGGTTGCTGGAGTTGGGCAGGTGAAGTTTATCCCTTCAATCTTATACCTGTATGAAATGCTTTACCGGTTGGTTTTCTTTTGAATTTAGTGTTTATAGAATACACACACCTGGCAAAAAAATCTTCTGGTGAGATTCAAACTTGATTAATTGCTCTAGTCAAAGCATTGAAGTAGAAAGTCTTTAAGTCCCTAATCGTTGTGCCAAGACCTACACCTATGTGCATAAAATCATCTTCTTTAGGTCAAGGTGGTACTTTAGCTGAACCACTTGGGTTTAGCTTATGCTGCTTGACTGATTGTTAAATTAGTTGCTGAAGGAATGCAAATTATGGAATATATTCAAAGAAGAAGGCTTGCAAGCAAAATGAGACTGTTGGGGTGGATAAGTGGCAGCAATGCACTACAATGATCTAATAACAAATAAATGCTTAAATTAGAAGTTAGGATTGGTGCCAATTGAGTACAGGGTGGAAGAGTTCGATTGATGTAAATGAGAAGACATGAGTTCACTGGTAAGGAGCAGTATGGCATCTTGATTACCCAAGGATTCTCTGGTGATAGCACCATATGGTGAAGAAGAATTTTGTAACCCCCATCAGCTGCGATATGAAAGTTTGTTTAGTTATGTATTAGGCTTTTTAGCTATTGATAACTGAACCAACCAAGTATTGTATAGTTTGCGGGCTCAGGTTTCAGGGGTTAACCTAACCTAAGTATGGTGTTTTGCTTTTTGATCAGACAAAATATTGTTAAGATTTTTTTTTAATTGATTTAGAGTTTTTATCCTTTTTTCTTTTAATTGTCTTTAATATGTTATCTGATTTAAGATGCCTCACTATATTAGACTGGATTATTTAGTCTGTCTCAAGACTTTCTTTTAGACCAGTCATCGATTGTCTACTCCAACAAAGATCAATCAAGTTTTTTTTTTTTTTTTTTTTTCCTTTTCTAAATCTGTTATTGGCGCAGCAGCCCAGCCGAACACCATACATCAATCCAATCTATCCTGTGTAACCATGAATGTCAAGTTAAAAATGCTGTTTATTTCGTCCTACTTTGCCATTATTGTCACTGTTAACTTTGTAGTGGGGTGATTGTGTTGGTTCATTTTAGTGCAATGATATATTATATATTCATTTTGGTTCAATGCAACAGGAGCCTCGGCTAGGAAGGTGGGGACGTCTTCCAGCAGCTCGGAATGGAGTTGCAGTGCAATCCCTTAAATTCTCATGATATGAACGAAGCACATGGTTTTTGTAGCTCTTCAATTTTGACTTGTCGTCATGAGTGAGAAATTTCATGGAGAAACATTTCAGTAGCCTATCAATTCATTTCTAGGTTACCAAGCATATTGTTTTTGTATTATTATTTTCATCCCTAAGGGAAGGGAAAGGGAAAGGGAAAGGGAAAGGGAAGAGAGGAAGAAAGGGAATATTGTATGAAGATGAAAGAGCTATCCCAATTCCCACATGTTTGGTGAAAAAGAAATTATTTTGGTTGGGAGTTTTAAATAGTTGATATATTCCAATAGGGCTCCCTATAGTTTGGAAGTTCATTGATTGTATCCTACTCACTGGAGGGGCCTAATTTAATATTGGGCTTCTTGAAATTAAATTTTGTTGTTTCAAATTCAAAGGTAGCCTTGACCTTAATGCTATGACTATGTTTGGTTCTGTTCCCAAAATTTTCAGGGAAAGAAAATAGAAAGAAAGAGAAAAAAAAAAAAATGAAGGGAAATAAAAATTGAGTTAAATTTGATAAATTATTTTTATTTACTATTTCTAATCCATTTTATTTTTTTAGCTTATTAATATAAAGATTAAACAGTTCAAGAACCTATAAGTTTGCATGTATTTTATAGAGTTTTAGATTGAAATACTTTATTTGAAAAAAAAGTATTATAAAATTAGTTTGGGTTTCATAGTAATGCGAATGCTCGTTGTTATATAGCACTGTGATATTCGATAAAATTTTAATCATTATACGACAATGATATTTGCTATCTTAATCTTATGCATCTAAATGTATTACTGTATTAAAATTTTATTTTTTTATTTTTTTTTCAAATGAATTATTTGAGTCTTAAACTCTATTTTATAGATATCCAAATGTGAAAAGAATCATCTTTTTAAATTGTTTTTTGCTGCTTTCTAAGAACTAAACACAACTTACCTGTTTTCTTCCTGCATTTGTTTTTGAAAACGGTAGAGGGTAATTAGGAGAAAAAGAAGTGAACAAAAAAAATTAAAAATAATTTAATGAATCTTCAAATTCATATCACATGCTAATATTATATATATATATATAAATAGTCTAAAAATGTATTAGTCTTTGATTGGATTTAGTTATTTAATTTTCTTGATTTTTTTTATATTGTAAATGATTTATTACACAAATGGTGTTTCAATTTTTAGTTTTTTTAAAATTTTTGTGTCTCCTACTATTTTTTTGTTTAATCACGTGAACTCTTTATTTCTTTGTTCGATTAAATGCTTCTCGTTAGTTCAAATCTTATTAGGATGTTGAATTAGCAAAAATCGAATTCACATGACACTCCACATCATATAATAGTAATAAAATTACTTAATCAACCTTAATGAGGTAAAAATCGATAAAATTGAGATAAAATAGCTTTTTTAAAGGAAAAATATGACATTTTTTTTAAAAACAACTTGCATTTATTTTATGTTATTTTTACTTCTTTTCTGTGTCATGTGAAAATTATATATGAATAATTAAAAATAAGATATTAGATATAATATAATTATATATATATATATATATATATATATATATATATATATATATAAAATAATTATTTTATCCATTAGCTAATTTCATAAATTTTGATTGTAACACAAATATAGTGAAAACCATAACTAGAAAAAGATAATATTCTCCTTTCACTGTGTTAGAGGTCATCTAAGAATTTTTACTGCTTTATAGCCGACGTGGGTAGCGTCATATGATCCAAATTTTGTTAAATTAGCATCCTAATAAGTTTTGACCGGTCGAAAAACACTTGATAAAACAAAAATCAAGAGTTCAAACACTTTTGATTGAACAAAAAGAAAGTAATAAAATTGAGAAATCAAAATATAAAAAATTGAAATGTTGAGACACCATTTATGTAGTTAATCCTATTGTAAACAAAGGTGACAATAATTTTCTTAGCACTTTTTTTGAGTATCAAACCATTTTACTTTTATAGCTGGTAATATGTAAGGATCTATTTGTTTAGAGGGTGTTGAGATACATTTTTTTTTTTAGGAGATTGTTACTAGGAAAAAAACTTTAAGTATTAACATTGAACTTTGAAATGTCTATCATGTATAATTCAAGTGGTAGAGTTCTTATCGTTTTAAATAGACATAGGGTATAGGAAGAGAGGTCAGAGTCTCAGTAATGATGGTTTACTACCTTGAAACTAAATTGTAATAAATAAAAAAACATTGAACTTTGAAATTAGGTTGTTTGAAATGGATAGTAAAATTTGATCTTTGAAAAAAGGTATAAATTTTTGGGAAATAGGGTACATGCAAGTAAGATAGAGGTATTAATGCACAACAGTAATGTATAAATAAATGAAATCAAAATACAATGGTATGAATCAAACTATAGAAGATGTAATACAATGGGGATAATTGATTTGTTTTTACTAGGTTTGATCAAGGGTCAGTATGCAAAGTTAATCTTTCAATAGTATTATAAGATGATACATTATAGAAGACATGTAGATAAATATAACATCTTGTTCCTATATGAATTAATTATTTCGTATTATGCAACCAGATCTGTATGACTTTATCTCAGGGGTCTCCGTAAAACATGTGCCTAATGTTGCTTGTTTTTTGTTGATTTTTTTATTATTATGGTTGCCCGAGCCAGTTTGCATACACCTTGACTAATTCCACGAAACCCTAAAGTTAACAATTGGATAAATATCTAGTGGCTTTAAGGAGAGTTGAACTGATGACCATTTGGTAAAACCCAAGGTCTCAGATTAACTAAACTACCTTTTATAAATATCTTAGCGAAATCATGTCAGTTTGGATGTTATGTTTAACTTTTTGATGTTAGAATATGGTTCGAAACTCAAAGGTCATATTTTAACATTTAAATTAGTTTTACTAATTTAATTAAGTTTCCTATTTGGTTAACTACTCCTATTTAATAGTGGAATAACTTCTACAATTTAATAATGGAATAAGTCTTAGCCATTGATTTTGGTATTTGATGGACGTACCAGATTTATAGTGATACACATATATAAATTGGTCCTTTCCTCGGCCTATAAGGGTGAGCAAAATTCACAAAACGAACTTCTCTATCAAGTTCTTTGCTACATGAGATTAGGGTTAAGGGAGATAAACCAATTTATAGTCAAATCCACTGATTCAATCTCAAAGATGGCTAATTCTGCATCAAGTAAGTACATTGATATATTTTATTAAATTATTTATTCAAGATCCAATAATTATTATGAAGTGTGAATATGGATGTGATCGTATTATCTTAAAGAAACATTATGGTCCACATGTGGTATCAAAGCCATAGTGTTTTGAATAAATAATTTGTTCGTATATTATGATTGATTATGAGAAAATATGGATGGTTAGGATTTATGATTAATAACATTGATGATGTTTAATATTTTTTGTAACCCGCACAAACATGTTTGTTTACGCATCAATCTTCCGTTTTTGTTTTTGGTTGAATGGATGCATATGCATATGCGTTAAAGCATGAGAAGCACCCCGAAAGAATAAAGCCATTTGTAAAAACATTTCTGGCATTCATTAAAGGAAAATAAAGGACGTTAATGTCTCATGAACTCTTTTGTTTTATGTTTATAAAAAAATGAAAAGTGCGGTCAGTATGTTTTTGTATAAAAGATATATCCTTTGGCCCACAAAGTTTAAATTCATAGTTATATGTTGAGAGCGGATGTGGTTAAACTCCCGTGGTCGCGAGGATTCTGCTCTCTTGTCTGCTTTCTTGAACTTGCTTATTGGATGAAGTTTTGCAAGGTTACGTGAAAACTCCGTCTCGGATTATTAGTCCAAATTTATCTTTTGGGTATTATGATGAATTAATTATTTTAAATATTATAATTATTTAATTATATGACATTAAGATTAAATTAATTTGTTAGTCACCAAAGTGGCCAAATTAATTTTTATGTATGGTCATATGATTTCCAAAATTAAATAAAATGCTATTATTTATGTTAGATTTATTAGTTGATAGAAATTAAGGATTTACCCAAAGGTAAATCGATATTCTATAACTACTAATCATAAAGGAGGAATTTAATATTTTCTTGTCAAGTGTATTATAGATATCCAAAGATGCTATATATATTTGATATGATTTATTTAGTTACCTTGTAAAGTTTAAATGGCATTCTAATTATGATGATGATGATGTGTATATATTGTTTTGTTTACCCAAAGAAGACCTACAATATATTTTATGTGTTTGATTATCTGAATTTGTTGATTTAGTGTGCATTTATGTATTTGCAAATATTTCTCTACATTCGCATGCTTCTGTTGTTACTGTCTTTAATGGTTTAAACTTCTCTGAATGGCGTGAACAAGTCAATTTCCACTTAGGTGTCTTGGATTTTGACTTGGCAATATTAGAGGAAAAGTCTGTTGACATTACTAATACGAGGAGTGAGGCTGAGAAGTTGAATCATAAAGCATGAGACAGATCTAACAGATTATGCTTGAGTTTTATGTGAATGACTATTGCCAACAATATTAAGTCTACTTTTCCAGAAAATGAAATAGCTAAGGAATACCTTAAGCTTGTGGAAGAGCGCTTCCGTTCCGCTGATAAGTCACTTATAGGGACACTAATGGCTGAACTCAGGACCATGAAGTATGATGGGTCGCGAAGCATGCAGCAACATATCCTTGATATGACTAATATTGCAGTAAGACTTATGATGCTAATGAATGGGCCAGTAAGCTTACTCAAGAGGAAACGAGACTAAGAACACAAGGAGTTCATTCAGTAAACCTAGTGGGTCAAGGAGCTGGTAAAGTTTTCAAGCCAAAATCCAAGAAATTTAAGAAGAAATGATCTACTAAAATTACTCAGGCCACTGATGATGATAAGAAGGGAAATAAGGTAAATAAATGTCATTTCTGTAAGGAGGGACATTATCAGAAAGATTGCTTGAAATGTAAAGCATGGCTCGAAAAGAAAGGTATATTCAATGCTTTTGTATGTTTCGAATCAAACTTATCTGAAGTTCCTTCTAATACTTGGTGGTTGGATTCTGGTGCCACTACTCATGTTTCCAATACGATGCAGGGATTCCTTACATTCCAGAGCACAAACCTAAATGACAATTTCATATTCATGGGTAACCAAATGAAGGCCCCAATTGAAGGCATGGGGACTTATTGTCTTGTTTTAGATACCAAATGTCACTTGGATCTATTACAAACTCTCTATGTACCTTCACTTTCTAGAAATTTAGTTTATGTATCAAAACTTGATGTTATTGGGTTTACTTTTAAGATTGGAAATGGATGTTTCAATTTATTTAATAAAAATGATTCCCTTATTGGTTCAAGAATCCATATGGATGGTTTATATAAATGGAAGCTTGATGTTAATTTCTCTGCATCCTTGATGTGTGTTCATCATAATATTGGAATTAAGCGTAGTATGGCAAATGAAAACTCTGCTTACTTATGGCATAAACATTTAGGTCATATATCTAAGGAAAGATTGCAAAGATTAGTAAAGAATGAGAATTTACCAAATCCAAAGTTTACTGATCTTGGTTTATGTGTGGATTGCATTAAGGGAAAGCAAACCAAACATAACAAGAAAGGAGCCACAAGAAGTAATCAACTTCTTGAAATAATACACACCAATATATGTGGACCTTTTGATGTTCTATCTTTTAATGGAGAAAAATATTTTATCACCTTTATAGATGATTTTTCATGTTATGGATATGTCTATTTGCTTAAAGAAAAATTTCAAGCTATAAATGCCCTTGAGGTTTTTGTTAATGAAGTTGAGAGGCAACTAGACAGAAAGGTGAAAATAGTAAGGCCTGATAGAGGTGGTGAATATTATGGAAAGTATGATGAATCAGGACAAAATCCAAGTCCATTTGCAAAGTTCCTCAAAAGACATTGCATATATGCACAATATACTATTCTAGGCACACCTCAACAAAATGGTGTGGCAGAAAGGCAAAATAGAACATTAATGGATATGGTTAGGAGTATAATGAGTAATTCCTCATTACCCAAATCCTTGTGGATGTATGCACTTAAAACTACAGTGTATTTGTGTAACACCCCAAATTATACCCTAGTAGTTTTATAACATGTTTAGGGTATAATAAAAGTAAATGTGTATTTTTCCGGAATTTAAATGCCAAGTGAGAAAAATGATACAACCCGGAATTAATTCAAGTTAAGGGTAAAATAGTAAAATGTCACATTAAGAACCCAAAGGTCATAAATGAAGAAGAGTATATGCCTAATTAGAAATTGTAATAAGTTGTTGTGAGGCCCCAAACCCGGGTCCTTTTAATAACCCGTCAACCTATCGGAATATTGTGACGCTCTAAAATCCACACCTGGCTCATGGTGACCCAAGCAGAAATTTTCAGACAGTAGCCTCTACCCAGCGACAAACCTATCCTAACAATTTAATTCACCAAATAGTGGTCTACATGCGAGTAAAATAATGGCCACTTGGGCCCCCTCGTATTAATACTACAAAATACATCAACTATATATTAATAGTTCAAGAGTTAATAAATTACTCTTTACCAAACATATTAAAATGTACAATTTCTAATACATGTTATACAAAATGACAATGCCAAAGCCACAACCCTAGCTTTCTTCTAAACGCGGCCTCTAGTGAGCGTCGTCCTCCCCAGACACTCCCTCAGACCAAATAGTGATCCGATTGCAGGAGCAGTCTTAGTGATAATTCTACATGGGTTACTCCCCACCTAAGTGCACATGTCATGGAAAACAATCACATCCAAGCAATTACATGAACCTACTTGAATGTCTACATGCCCAATCCCATGTCTCGAGTCCTCACCGACTCCCTCACACATGCCTAAGCCAAATGTGAGTAAAATCACAGTTTTCAAAACAAAAGCTTTTTGTTCTCGAAAACTTGCTACCGAGCTCGTAAATACACTGACTACCCGAGGCGAATTGCGATATTCTCCGAACAATATGGTCCTCATCCGGGCGGTCTATCGGATAACTCTCCAAGGCAATTCTTCTAAAATCTTCCTCTCAAAATTCCTTCAAACATTTTCGTTTTTCTTCACTTCATGTCATGCACTCACTCCTAATATTCTAGGGTGCCCTAGTGCATATGGGAACTGACATGCCAATCCAAACATTCATGCTAATATATGCACATGCATATATATTAACATACTAATTCAAACAAATCATAAGCATAAATTCACATCAATAACACCAAAATTAGCTCACATGGCTAATTAACAAATACAAGCAATTCATTTGAATCACTACAACACACATTTTCAGCTACCAAGAAAATCTGCCATTCAGGTTCACATGAACAAGAAACCCCCGGTTGGCACTCGTTTCATCTGCCACAATAAATGGGATTTTCTTCACTGCCTCACCTGTTTCAGTATCCAAAACATGGCTAATCCAAGCCTCGTAACATCCCTAACCATTTACATGACTCTTAGCCAAAGAATACAAGTAGGAAAAGATCCCTACATCTGGAAACAAAGTTGCCTGAACTCCACTCAAATCGTTTCACAGTAAAGCCTCGCAGATCGACTTCTTACTTACTCGTAGAGAAATCGACGGTCTGAACGGTCGCAAATCTAGATAGAAGGAGCTCCTTCTCTCTCTAAAACTCAAAACCCCGCTTCACCGTACCTTCTCACGTTGTCTCCAAAATGAAGAAGATGACTATTCATTTCTTTGTCTATTCATTTAACATTTCCAAAATTCCTAATGTGTCCCTTTTCTACTTTACACTTGGCACAACTGAGCTATATCCATCTTATCATCTCTACTCATGCAAATAATGTGTCACATGGGTACATGTGCAGTGACACTGGCTAGCATCACATGTTTTCTAAAACGAGCTTAGCTTCAGATCGACACTTGCGGCCCTCGAAAAACGAAATCTGACTGGTCGAATCGCATTTAACCGACGTTACTGGCGTAGATTGAGACGATTCCAACTGCTGGTCCACCATCCGAGATCTAGAAAATCTTTGGATTTTTACCAAATGACCTGCTTTGTCTTTTTCAAAAATTGGAATTTTCTAGTCTTACATTCTCCTTCTAAAAAAGAATTTCGCCCCGAAATTCACAGATAATCACTACCATTCACATGCATATACAAAGTGCACTATACCATGTATAAACTAGTCATTTAAGTAAGTAAACCACAACCACGATTTCATCCTTAAACAAGAAGGGATAGGTGGCCCAGATCGTGTCCTCTAAATTTATGCTGACTCCACTCCACTGTCGCCATAGTATTCCTCACTAGCCTCACGGTTTTACGTCAGAAACCCGATCCCTACTATCCACACTGCACACCCAACCTCCCAAGTTCTCATCACAATCCCAATCTCCCCAATCCACCACATGATTTGATTTGAGTGCACTAAAGAGTACCAGACAAACACTTCGCATAAGATCCACGCCATTTTAAGGTCAACAGGTGCCGTTGTTAATGCCTATCCCTCTGATATCTGGCAATTCAATTAAAACCCGCTGATAGTTTCTCTGCTACTAATCTCAAAATCACCTTCTCTTAGCATCACCTTCAATAATGACGTGATTCCAACCAACTCAATTTATCACGTCGGCAAGATCAAAGAGATATCTTTCCCCATTTACTGAATGGATAAAGATTCGCCGGGTAGATCATATCAAAGTCAACCTTGTTCTAACGCATCACCACTCGCTGATGGAAAGTTCTCCCACCCCGTCCGCAACATAATCGCGGACCTGACACCTCCCACAAATGCCCATATGGTTACATATCCATGATATCACCGATAATCGTTAGAGAGAGTCCACTACGGGCAAATGCTCTTCATAACTATTCTTATGATTCAGATCGACAACACGCGATCCCTCTAACCGATATCCTCAAGACCACCATCCGTTCGGAAGAATCGGCATCACGGTCGCCAATTACACTTCGAAACCTTCCGGTAGCAAATGAACGTTCTATCCACACGATACTGAAAATCATAGTCATCACCTCGCCAACGCAACCAGATTCTCAATGGAATATCGTCCAGACGCAGAAAACAAACATTTCGATTATCCGATCCATCACCAAGATTTGGCGTCTCGCAGAATGGTAGCGGTCAACGATCGATCGTAGCTCTGACTTCCGTTTAATCGGCCATCCCAATTAACGGCGAGTTCATCGGATTCTGGTATCCACCTTTAACTTTTAACAACACAGAGATAAGATCGCCTAACAAACCTCACCATCCCTTCCTGATCCCTCCAATAATCACATCAAGATCTCGGCATCTTCTGCCACCCTGACACAAATCGTTATTATGAAACCCCAAGAACCCTCTCCCAACCACTTAATCAATCACTACACCCATCCTCTGATACCACATCACTATCCAGACGATCACCTGCCAACTATGTTCTGACCGATTTCACCCCACGACGGATCCGCACTGTTCTTAGATCAACTACTTCATCACAAAGATATAACACGAACCCAATCGACTCACCCGTTTCGCCACATTATAATACCCGTAACTGTTCATACTTCATATCCATCTTAGAATGATGTTAGCTTTAATGCCCCATGACTTCGACTGAAAGATCACTAACATATTTGGTCTTACTGTGATGGTAATGAAAACAGAAGCTCATAATCTTCAGAATTTGATCCATTTATAATACTACGTTGAGGTCCGGTCAGAAATGATACTTCGTGACTTTGTCCGAAAACATCTCAATTTCACTATTATAAGATATGTTAACTTCAAGATCATTATCCAATCACGTCGTGGGTAATTCTGCCTCATCTTCAATCCAATGAGAACCATGTCACTATCTGATCCGATCAAAACACAGATCCCAAATCCACCTCAGCATCACACGACATCGAGAATTCTGTCAAAGGTCCGATCTGATCAAGATAGAGTTTGTTGAGCAGGTTCTTCAATCCCCGATCACTCACCATTGTCCTGAATCAACTGATCTCTTCCGTCATCCATCAAACTGGAGAACTAATTAACTTCCGAGTATTCAACGTAGAATCCGGTGAATCGATATTCAAGATCACGTCTTCCAATCCATATCACGTTCTAATTCTTTTGTCCACTGATGATAATGATGTATCATTACTGACAACCAAAATTTTTAATTTCGATTAATAAAATTCACTATCAATTCAAGCACAACAACATCTCTCAACACCAGAAAACCATCCCCGGCGATATCATACCCATCATTTATAGATCAAAACATCCACAAGATTACGACAACCGATCAGATAGGTCGAATATCTGGCACGAAATAACCGACGAACACGCTGGTTTGATCATCAATCCAAAGGCATCATCGAACTCAGGCGTTCGATAACGCCGTTCCAAACGGTCGAGAGATATTCGCTTCTAACCTCACCGATAAAATCACAAGAGCGTTCATTCGAGAGATCGTCCTTCAACCGATCAAATAAGTCATCATCTTAATGGTACTCATCTTTGATCGAACCTATTCGAATCGCCAGGTCAATGTAATAATGGCGGTCGATCTTCTTCTTCGCAATGGACCGAGTTCGCCAGAAGCGTCGGTTCGAATGAACTTCTTGTCCATGTTAACTTTGGGCCGGATCTGAGTTCTCGCGAATTTAATCGGTACATCCCGGCGGTCATAGATGGGCGGCTATCAGCGGTAACTCACATCAGTCCACAACCTCATTAGTAACCCAGAGTTTCATCAGAAAATGATCCTCATACCATCACCGAGTGATTCGTCCGCTCACCATCTTCAGTGGTGGCGTCATGAGTCAACCGCCAATCGTTCAATGACACTCGGACCAGATAATCGCCCGGGGCGTACGATTACGTTATCCCCGAATATAACAGTACGTCCGCGGCGAGAACCTTCTCCTGACGCCATGCGTAATCGATGACCACTTCCTGAGCCGTCATCCAATCCATCCTGATGATGCCGAATTTCTCGACATGCGTCCGGCGATCCATCCATTTCAGATTAGAACTCTGAGATCCTCGAACTTCGCAATCACGATAAATCATCTTTATCTCGCCTGAACTTTAGGAGAACTTCATACGGCGGTTCTCCGGGCGTCTCAACCTTCGAGTTTAATCCTACCAATAACTGATACGATAACGACGCCTCACCAATTCCAATTTTACCACAAAGCAGATAATAAAACGCATTCAGATAATCAGGTTTATCTGTCGATCAATCAGTGGTGACACATAGAAACATCTGAACTCTGACAACCCCGCTTCTATGGTTTATCATTCTTCGTCCATATTCTCGTCTTCTATCATCAAACTGGAGTTCATGTACTCTGAACCATGACGAGCTCCTCTCGTCATATCGGCCATGAGGAACGATATTCAGATCCTTCGTCCATCATCGACCGATCGTTTTATCCAAACCCGATCCTGGGCAACCCTCTTCGATATGTCCAATGAATAAATGGTGAAATACATCAGATTGGTCAGTTCTATCTGCACCTTGATCCGTCTCGGTCTGATGGTCGCCTCGAACCACGGAACTAGAAGCCCTCTGCTTCTTCCAAACCGAAGAAGATCATCACTTCCTTCCTTCCGTTACCAATCGATCCCAAAGTTCGGTATCCTTTCGATCTCTCTTCTCTTGTTAGGAAGTCCCAAACTATAGTCCATAACTGGTAGGCGAAGTCCCACGATCCCGCGACTAATGACAACTTCACCCCATTCCTCGAATCTCTCACCTTCCTCTGCCATGTCTATGGCCACGAGTCATCGAAGAAAATAGGCTATCTCCGTGACCTGGCCACACAATCCATCACAAGAATCGTCCCTGTTTCATCTCTAGGAACTCTTGAGCCTTCGCATGACGAGCAAAGATCCCGAAAAATACTTACCGGCTGAACAGCCCCAAACTCGCCATGTCATTGCCTCTAGGTCTCTAGAGGTTCTTACTCAGTTCCACCATACGCCTCAATTTTCACTTAATTCATCAGCCTCGATCCTGCCACGCTGGGAGTAACCCATAGCCTCCAACACCTTCTCGACTCGTGATGAACCAAATGGTCCGCCACCATCGATCTCCTCTCCCGTGAATGTCGGCGATGATGGGCCCTAAACCTCCTCGGAGGTTACTCCTGACCTCCTGGTCAGCCCTCACGCACTAGCCTCGTGCAATAGCAAAGAACCGCACACCTACAACAAGAAAAGCCCGTCGATCAAACACCGGTGGTGCTCGCAAGACCTGACACCTCTACGCCCCCGCCCTCAACTATCCATCTACACATGTCAAATGGCAAGTTAAATTTGCACGCAAGATTCTGTAAGGCGTAAACACAACCCCGAGACACTATTCATATACAGAAAAACATTTCATACACTATGTCCATGCATTCATAGGTAATGTAAGACAATAATTCAATATATTAAATCATATGCAACAAAAATTTTATTTTAGAAAATTTCATTTTTAAAAAAATTTTATTCGATTTTATTTTATTTGATTTTTTTTTTTTTAAAACCTCGTGAACAGTGCTCATGAACAAGGTCTCAAACCCCCAAAATAGAGGTCCTGGCTCAAGACTGGGCTTGCACTAGGTGCACACCCCCGATTCGGCCTCTCGCGCGCCCCACCGCGCGCCATCGCGCCTGCCGCGCGCGACAGCGAGCCAGGCGGTCGTGTCGTGGCCCCTCCTCGGCCGTGTCGCGGGCTGCGGTCGCAGCGCACCGCCGTATCGCGGTCGCGGTCGCCAAATAAGAAGTCGGCGATCGCGCCCCGCCTGGCCGCGGCGCTGGCACCGCGCCACGCTGTCGCAGAGCCTTCCACCGGTCGCAGAGCGCATGGGCGCCGATCGCACCGTATCATGTACCCATATCGCATTACTACAAAAGCCACTTCACCACGATACAATTTTTTGTATCGCAACTCCTTCGCCACCGCCTCCCAAGATCGCCGCTGCACGCCCAGACGCGTCACCGTATCGCGGGCCCTTCCCGCCGTATCGCAAAAATGGTGATAGTGGTGCATGCTCTACCAGACGTGTCCCTTCTACACGCCCAAATTTCAGCCTCCTCAGTTCGTGTGTCACGACATAATTCATTGTATCGTGACTAAATGGGCAAGATCTATCTCGCCCCTCGCTTCTCGAGTAGATTTTTTTTTTCCTCATTCCAAATTTATTGGAAAAAAAAAAACCACAAATATATATATATATATATATAGGCAGTCTCCTTTGTAGCGGAGCTTTACCTAAGGTACAAACCTCGTCTAACAATTTACAATGGACCACATAGGGTCCATGCAGTAAAATAATGGCCACTGGGGCCCCGCATTAAGAGCTCACAAAATACATCAACTATATACAATAGTTCAAGAGTTAATAAATTACTTTTTGCCAAACATATATTAAAATGTACAATTTCTAATACATGTTATACAAAATGACAATGCCAAAGCCACAACCCGGCTTCTTCTAAACGCGTCCTAGTGAGCGTTGTCCCCCAGACACTTTGTACCGAAATAGTGATCCTTCGAGCTGTGGTGAGCAAAGCCCAGTAGTGATAATTTCCTACATGGGTTACTCACCACCTTAGTGCACATGTCATGGCAAACAATCACATCCAAGCAATTACATGAACCTACTTGAATGTCTACATGCCCAATCCCATGTCTCGAGTCCTCACTGACTCCCTCACACATGCCTAAGTCCAATGCGAGTAAAATCACAGTTTTCAAAACAAAAGCTTTTTGTTCTCGAAATTTGCTACCGAAGTTTCTAGAATACATCGACTACCCTAAGAGGCGAATTGCTGGATATTTCTCCGAAACAGTCATGGTCCTCATCCGAAGTGATCCGTTGGACAACTCTCCAAGGCAATTCTTCGGAAAATCTTCCCAATAAATTCCTTTCACAAACATTTTCGTTTTCACCCCATGCCATGCACTCACTCCTAATATTCTAGGGTGCCCTAGTGCATACTGACCACGACGCCAATCCCAAAACATTCATGTTAATATATTCACATGCATATATATTAACATAATTAATTCAAACAAATCATGTTATGTAAATTCACATCAATAACATCAAAATTAGCTCACATGGGCTAATTAACAAACACAAACAATTCATTTTGAATCACTTACAACACACATTTTTACACCAAGAAAATCTCATCACTATTCACATGAACAGTGAAACCCTCGAGTTGGCACTGTTCACGACCACAATAATGGGGATTTTCTCCACTCGGTTCAATTGTTTTGAGACCGAAAACACTGTTAATCCAAGCCTCAGAACATCCCCAACCATTTACATGGCTATTAGCCAAAGAATAACACAAGTAGGAAAAGACTCACATCTTGGGAGTTGTCAAAACCCACCAGTCTGTGTCCACACGTGTTCTCACACGTAGGATCGACTTTGTTTCTGTCTGGCGAGAAACGAATGCCCGAACGTCGCAAATCTAAAGAGCAGCGTGAGCCTCTCTCCTAAAACTCAAAATCCAAGCCCACTGCACCTTCTACCGTTTTTGCTCTCAAAATGAAGAAGATGACTATTCATTTCTTGTCTTTATTCATTTAACATTTCCAAAATTCCTAATGTGTCCCTTTTCTTGATTTTTGACACTTGGCACAATCTGAGCCATCCATCTCATCCTCTCTCTATTCATGCAACATGTGTCACATGGGTACATGTAGTAGGTAACTTTTGTCACATCACATGTTCTCTAAACCGTTTACTTAATAATCTCGACACTCTGCGTCTTGAAAAACGTGGGAAATTCTCAGATGTCTCGACCAAGAAATTCAGACGTGGTAACTAGATTTCTCGTGAGACGCATTCCAATGATGAATTTCGTTTGTCATCCGGGAGATCTAGAAAATTTCGATTTTTACCGAAATGACCGTTTTTAATTCCTTTTTAGAAAATTGAATTTTCTCTTGCCCATGTGCTTGCTAGCAATTAGAATATGAAAGAAGGACTAAAATGAAAAAAAGAGGAAAGTTAAACAAAAATGAGAAAAGCCAAACAAGGTCTTGTACATGAAAAGAGGATAAGACCACATTTGGTCTCTTGAATGAGATATTTTCTCATTTGGGTTTTGGGGCTAGGGCATTTACGGGTGTAGAAAAGAAGAGCCAAGTGTTTGATCTCTTCCCATTCGATTCAGCCTTGTTCAAGAGAAGAAGTGAAGAAAATGAGAAGTTTGGTTCAAGTCTTTGAAGATCAAGGTATGGAAATCTCTCCTTTGATCTATGGAAACTATAAGTATGGAACACTTGTATGGAAAGTATGGACACTTGTATAAGTTGAGTATGTTTGGAAATTCTCCAAATTCCTTCTTTGTTTATGTTTGAGTTAGGAAAACCCTTTGTATAAAAGTGATTTTGGGTTCTCTTAAGTAAGATATGGGAGTTGTTTTGCTGTGCTTGGGCTTTTATTGATTGGTTGTGGTCCTCAATTGAGGAATTTTTGTATAAAGAAAATGTTGGAGTTTTAGGGGAGATGCTATCAAATTTTTTCTAAAACCCATATTTTTATTTTGGCCATAACTTAGTCATTAGTCATCCAAATTGAGTGATTCCAGTTGGGAAAGAACCCTAAGAGGTAAAACTACAAAATTATAGAAGGTACCAAGAAGAAAACCTGACCCTAAGTCCCCTGTTTTCGAGACTAAATTGAAAATATGAGTAAGTCGCCCAAGCATTCTCCTGCTTTGGTGTTTAGGTTATAAGTCAGTTTCACTCATCCAAACTGAAAGGGATTCAAATTCCTGCAAACTAGACTTCTAGGAGAAAAATTTTCTTGGAAGAAGTGTATTCAAATTTGGACCTCATTGTACCCATAAATTCGTCAAATTGGAGCTCTATTTGCAAGAAATTCTCGGTTATGTTTCAAAATAGAGGCAATCTTGTTTAGACATATCTCGAAGCCTGACGCTCCCGACTGATGACTTAATTGGAGAGGAACCCTTAGGCACTATAGCTTCTCAACCTGAGTACAAGGAATCAGTGTCAAATGATGGAGCAGACCCTAAATCGGGTCTCACAAGCCAAGCACAAAGTGTAAACTAGGGCAAATAGGACTCAATGCATTAAATGCCAAGGCAATCTCGAGTTGACGTTCAAAATGGAGTGATTCCAATTTATGAATAAATATATTTATAGAGGAACACCGGACTTAAGGGAAGCATGTTGAGATGTCGAATCTCCACTACACCGTAAAAATGCTTTTAAGCTCTGACCCTCGCTTGGGGAGATGATTTTCGCGTCTTTACTATAGAACTTAAAACATCCTAATGTCTCTTATATGGTTTTCTGGTATCTTGGAAGATGGTTTTGAATGAGAATATTTTGGTATAAAGGAATTGAAGTAAGTAAATGAAATTGCATATAAATTATGATAGTGGTTGTTATATGAAATTGTGTACATTAGCATGATTATGATAGTTTCTAATATGAAATATGATCACATGAACATAAATACAAGCATGTTTGATATATGAACTGCGTAAGACAAGAAATGAATCCGAGGAATATGAGGCCATGTGCCGTGATAAATGTGATAGTCATTTCATAATGGTCCTAAGTATCCCATGAATACATGTGGATTGTAATTATCCATGTATATGAGATATGAATAGTCCGATATCTTAACTCGATAAAAACTTAATAAACCCAATGTTCGCTTATGTTCCTGCAGATGAATAAGTAGGCATGTTTTTATTAGGGATACGTATGTTGCAAATATTACTTAAATAATTGGCCTCGCTTGGGCCATACAAGCATAAAGATAGATAGAGATCACTGTCTCGTACACTAATAGTACCCTCGGGTACATACAAATATTTCACATATCCACTTATTTGGAATATGCAGGCATGACAAAAGTTGAGATGAAATTTTTGGAATGTTTATAAAAGGCGTGAAACATGAAAATGATATGAAATGCAATATGTAATTGAATTATAATGATATGAGTAATATGCAATATGAATAAAAGGTTATGAAGTATTGTGATGATCGTTATAGTGGTCGTCCATATTTATGGATTCCCACTAAGCTATAAAGCTTAGCACGAGTGTTTATCCGTGTAAGTACCGAAGAGGACGTCCATGATATTCCGCATACAACGGGGCCAACACAATTGTAGGAGTCCATCACAAGTAGGTTTGAATCGATTTTGTAAATGTAAATGTAAGATTTTGGAGACAGTGTAAATGTAGAAGTACAAGTAAATGGGACTCAGAATATAAGTACAGATTAATCAGAATACCACTACTTAAGTGGATGTATATGAAATATTTTTGTAAGTTTATATTTTCAAGATAATTGTTTAGAATTATATAAGTTAACAGGTTTATAGTTATTAGATTTTTGACACCCTTTGTAACACCCCGAAATATACCATAGCAGTTTTCGACATGTTTAGGGTTTAATAAAAGTTAAATATGAATTTTCGAGAAATAAAATGAGAAACCTGAAAATTAATATGAGAGCAAAGGGTAAATATGTAATTTACCACTTGAGGACCTAGTGGTCATAAAAGGGAAAGACTAGGGGTTAAAATAGAAATATGCCTAACTTGATTTGTAAAAAGAGAGGAATTGAAGGACTAAAGTGAAATAAATGAAAACTTAACCCAAAAATGGGTTTTTGGGAGCCAAACATGGCCTAAAGAGAGAGCTTGGATTTAAGACCAAATTCGGGTCTCATTGGGAAGAAACCATGGAGAAGAAGAAAAAGAAGGGAAGGAGAAGAAGAAGCAGTTAAGAAGGAAGAAGAAGAAGCCAAATTTAAGGTATGGATTCTTATTTTTATGGAAATTATAGATTTTGCATGATTATGTGTATTCGGGACCACGGTAGGGATTTATATGGTTTTCTGCAAACCTAGGGGTTTGTTAGGATTTCATCCTACCCTCTAGATTTCTTGAAAGTAGGGTTAGTAAAACCCTAAATGGTACAAGAAGAGTATGGAATCCTCCCTTTGAGGTTGGATTCATGGTTTAATTTCGAGTAATGGAGTTGGGGTTAGAATAAACCCTAACTAATCCTTGTGTTTAGTTTGTGTATGGGTTATGACCCATATTGAGTTGTTTTGGGAGTAATTCATGAAAGGTTTTGAAGCAAGATAAGTATTTGAAAGATGATTTGAGTAGAATTGAGGTTACAAGATGATAAGTGGAGTGGTTTTTTGATGAGTGGCTGAATATTGAGTTGGTTTGGGTGGAAAACATGGAAAATGGGAGAAAACCATCATTTTTTGGGAAATTTTCGAGTGGCACCAGAATGTGTCGCAGGGTACCGGTACCATAAGTGTTCGTTCCACTCGGCACCGTATCAAAATTCTGCATTTACCCAATGCTCTATTTTGAACCAAGTTAGTATTTTTGCCATAATCGTCATTTTTATCCGATTTGGAGCGATTCAAGTTGTCGGGTTAAACTAGACTTCATGAGAACAAAAATCATGAAATAGGTACTCTCAAATTACGACTTATTCTTACCAAAATTCAATTAAAGTGGCTATGTCTCGCTTACTTGGTTCGTTTTGAACATAGAGTAAATTCCTAAGTTATTAGACATATCTTGAGTTTCGATGTTCGATTTAAGTGATTCCAGTTGGAGAAGAACCCTTGGCACCTTAGATTCAAAGGAATACAAAGAACCTGTGTCAAATATGAAGTTAAGACTCGAAATGGGTATTTCAACTGCTCCTAGTGTATAATGGGCAAAAATGACTAGTTCGTATGAAAAAAATGTCATAACTCGAAGTTACGATTCAATCGAATGATTCCAATTTCTAAGTAAAGTAGATTCATAGATAATGTTAATACATGAACGATGCGAATACATACGCCATATTGTACAAGTATATGAAATGCCATACGTAATGCGCATTTAAACAAGAAAATATAGAAATGCAGAATATGATAGATGCTCATTAAACATGAATATGATATGAAACATGAAAACGAACTGAAACATGAACATGAACATGAAAGACAATATGTCATGAACACAGAATGTGATTAAGATAGATTATGAGTTCTAAAAGACATATGATAGTATAACTACCTAGGACTGAAGAATGAATGAGTGAATTCGACCTAAGTGTTTCTAAGACTCCCGCTAAGGTTACTAAGATCATACGTATGAAGACGCTCGGGACGGCTTCTAAGATTCCCTCGCTAGTGCTACTAAGACTTCTATTATGTGGGCAGCACGTTCCGATCAAGGTGCACGTATTCGCTCAAGATCGCACCATACCTTTCGTTCGTGTACTATGTCCATCTCATCCATGGCCCCGCCTGTAAACAACCATATATGTATATAAAAATTACATGAATAAGCATACGCATGCTTAAAGATACTTCTATACCGCATCGCGGTACTGGTACCATATGTTCCGATTTGTATAACAAAGTCATGAAACATGTAAAAAGGAGACGAATCGTATAATCTTAACATGAATATGTATAAGTCCGAATATGGTTATGATATAAACCTATCGATATGTTCGAATCAGATGAACTCTGATATGCATTTGATGTGATCCGACCTACTACTTATAAATGTTCATATCCTGCAGATAAGTCCTGATATTTAATCTTTGTATATATTATGACTAACTGTTCGACCTATAGTACCTACGCCGTACCTCTTATATTCTGCTTCAGAGTACCCATGTACTTTTGTACAAGTAAAATTTATAAGATCTTACTGTACTTCCGTATCCGAAATATAATAATAAGATCCGAAATACAAGCATAAGCTCCGTAATACAAGTATAAGATCCGAAATACAAGAATAAGATCCGAAATACAAGCATAAGATCGGTAATACAAGTATAAGATCCAAAATACAAGAATAAGCTCTGTAACACAAGTATAAGATCTCGTAAGACGAGTATAAGATCTGTAATACAAGTATAAGATCCAAAATACAAGAATAAGCTTTGAAATACAAGTATAAGTTCCGTAAGACAAGTATATGCTCTGTAATACAAGTATAAGATCTGAAATACAAGTATATGCTCTGTAATACAAGTATAAGATCCGTAAGACAAGGATAAACTCTGTAGTATAAGTATAAGTCCTATATTATACGTATAAACTTTGTAGTACCTAAGGGTACCTCCGTATAAGCATAAGTTCTGTGAACTCCTACGAGAGATAAGTATAAATAATGTGTCCCTAATGAGACTAAATAAGAATAAGTCTGCCATATAAAAGATCCGAGGCATAAGTTGTTCTAAGTATAAGTTCGGCATCAGATGAGATCCGAACAAGCATAAGTTTGTTACAAGGATAATTATGTATGTAAATCAAGTATATGAATTCTCAAGATTATGAGATCTCGACTCTATATGTTTATTATGATTCAAAGATAAATGCTTGTGTACCAAAGATAAAGCTATAAGATATGTTTCCCACTAAGCTATGAAAGCTTAGCACGTGGTTTTTAATCCGTGTAGGCATGCAGGAGGTAATTCGTGATCTTCCGCATACGCTTGGGCCAACACACTAGTGCGGTTCATCGCGTAGGTTCGCTCCGATTTGTAAATGTAAAAGCACAGCTTTTGCATATGTAAATGGGACTCAAAGATATGTGTATAGATTTTATGGACACCACTCCCAAGTGGTAGTTTTTTTTGTATATGTAAATGATTTTTGTTATTACGTAAATTGTTTGTATAACCACAGTACGTCTAACTTTTGAGAAAAAAAAAAATAGGTAAAGAGTCCCAGTCTAGTCTCTCGCGCCTCCGGGTGTGACAAGTTGGTATCAAAGCCTAGGTTTAGGCGTTTCTGGATGAGTCTTAGATTAAGGATGTACCTACATAGTAATGTGTTGGCTTAATGCGGATGTCCTTGTCCTGTATATTGACTAGAATGAATATGTACCAATCCAGCTTTGAACGATTAGGACAGGAGATTTAGTTCTAATAGATCCTTGTTGGCTCAAGTGAGAGTTAAACCAGATTTGAAGCAAATGATAGTAAATGCTCAAAAAGATGATGTCAAGTTACAAGAGATAGTTCAGATAGTCAGTATTTAAGACAAGACTAATTATGACATAGATGAAAGTGGAAGTTGTTGTACAAGAACAGAGTATGTGTATTGAATGATATAGATTTGAGAAAGAAGATATTATACGGGAACTAGAATTGAACTTGAGGGCATAATTCCCTCAGCTTGTCAGTTCAAGAAATTTCGAGGACGAAATTTATTTTGGCATCAGAACACCCCCGGTAAATATACCTCTAGCATTTTTCTGACATAAGCTAGGTTTAATAAAAGTTAAATATGAATTTTCGAGAAATAAAACGAGAAACCCGTAAATTAATATTGATGAGAGCAAAGGGTAACATAATTTACTACTTGAGGACCTAGTGGTCATAAAAGGGAAAGACTAGGGGGCTAAAATAGATAATATGCCTAACTTGATTTAGAAAAGTATAAATGAAGGATTAAAGTGGAAATAAATGAAAACTTAACCCAAATAATATGGGTTTTGGGAGCCAAACATGCCTAAAGAGAGAGTTTGGATTTAAGACCAAATCATCTCATTTCCTTGGGAGAAAACCGTGGAGAAGAAGAAGAAGAAGGGAAGGAGAAGAAGAAGAAGAAGAAGAAGGAAGAAGAAGAAGCCAAATTTAAGGTATGGATCTTAGGAGTTTTGTATGGAAATTATAGATTTTGTATGGGATTATGTGTATTTAGACCATGGTAGGGATTTATATGGTTTTCAAACCTAGGGTTTGTTAGGATTTCATCCCAACCCTAGATTTCTTGAAAGCAGGGTTAGTAAAACCCTAAATGGTACAAGAAGAGTATGAAATCCTCCCTTTGAGGTCGATTCATGGCTAATTTCAAGTAATGGAATCGTTGTGAACAAACCCAACTAACTTTTGTGTTTGGTCGGTGTATGGGTTACACCTAAGGGCTAGGAGTTGTTTTGGGAGTAATTCATGAAAGGTTTTTGAAGTAAGATAAGTATTTGAAAGATGATTTGAGTAGAATTGAGGTTACAAGATGGATATGGAGTGGTTTTGATGAGTGTATTGAATATTGAGTTGGTTTGGGTGGAAAAACATGGAAAAATGGGAGAAAAACCATCATTTCTCGAAATGAGGTACCGGTACTCAAAACAGAGTGGTACCCCAGACCATAAGTAAATTGTCTAATCGGGTACCCCCTGTGACCGAAAAATTTGGTACCGGTACCCAATGCTCTATTTTGAACCAGTGTTGGTAGTTTGGCCATAACTTGGTCATTTCTTATCCGATTTGAGTGATTCAAGTTGAAGATTAAACTAGACTTCAAGGAGAACAAAATATGAAATAGGTACCTTCAAATTATGACTCTATTTGGCCTAAAAATTCACTCAGGCGGGCTACGCCCTGCCAATTTCTCGGTTTGGTTTTGAACATAGAGTAGTCCCTGCTTGTTTAGGACATATCTTGAGTTTCGCAGTTCGATTTGGGTGATTCCAATGGAGAAGAACCCTCGCACCTTAGCTTCAAATGAATACAGCTGAACCTATGTCGGATATGGAGTTAAGACCCTGGAAATGGGTATTTCAAATCGTCTTAGTGTATAATGGGCAAATGACTAGTTTGGCATGAAAATGCTATAACTGTAGTTGATGATTCACTGGAATGATTCAATTTCTAAGTAAAGTAGATTCATAGAGGAATAAGAATACATGAATGATGTGTGAATTCAGGCCTCATACCGTACAGTATATGAAATGCCATATGTATGCCAGGTACGAAACAAGAAAAAATATAGGAAATGCAATAATGTATGGGACGTGGTTCACAACATGAATATGATATGAAACATGAAAACAAACTCAAACATGAACATGAAATTACGAGCGCACATGTCATGAACACAGAATGTGATTAAAATAGGTTATGAGTTCTGGAAATACATATGATAGTATGACTACCTAGGACCAAGAATGAATGAGTGGACGCCTCGACGGTTTAAGATTCGTTGCTACGTACTTCGCTACGCAAGGTGCACGCTCCGACGGCGAAGCCAAGACTCGCTGCTGCTACGCGACTTCCTGCTACATGGGCAGGCACGTTTCTCGACGGGTGCTTCTAAGACTTACCAGTGTTACTAAGACTTCGAAGCACGTGTGCACGCTCTAATCTGTTTCTATGACTTTAGTGCTACTCAAGACTTCACGTTACGTGGGCGCACGCTCGATCGAAGGTGCACGTGCATTCGGTTTCAAGATCGCACTACACCTTCTGCCTCAAAATTATGTCCATCTCATTCATGGTTCCTGGGCCTAGGTAAACGATTATAGATATGTATATAAAAAGTACATGAATAAGACCCAAGATTTAAGATACTCATAATCGCACTATGTACCCTTAGGTACCATATGTTCTGATTTGTATAACAAAGTCATGAAACATAAGGAGACGAATCAGATACCTTAACATGAATATGTATAAGTCTGACTATGGTTATGATATAAACCTATTGATAGTTCGAATCGTATGAACTCGCATATGTATTTGATGTGGATCTCAGACTTACTAATGCGGGACTAACGGCCTCAGATCTGCGATAAGTCCGATCCGACCTTGCATATATTATGACCTGACCGTTTTCCGACTTATAGTACCTACAGTAAATTCTCCTCAGATTGCTCAGAGTACCCACGTACTTTTGTACAAATAAAATTCCTTGTAGTATTTTACGGTACTTTCTCGATCCGAAATACAAGAATAAGATACGAAATACAAGCATAAGTTCCGTAATACAAGTATAAGATCCGAACTAAAGGGTCTAGGTTTTACTGTCCAAACCATAGTTCTAGAATTATTGAAACGGGTAATGCCAAATTTATTGAGAATGGTGAAGTTAGTGGGAGTGCTAACAAACAAATTATGGATATCAATAAAATAAGGGTTAATGTTTCATTACCTATAAACATTTCTACATCCACAATTGTTCCAAATGTTGTTCCAGAATTGCAAGAACAAAACAATGGTGAACAACATTTGAATGAAGAAGCACCATAGGAAGAACCTAGCCCACCATAAACTGACATATATGAACCACGAGGAATAGCCTTAAAAAAACCTGTAAAGGTAAGGAGGTTAGCTATTTCGGATGATTATGTAGTTTATTTGCAAGAGTCAGATTATGATTGTGGCATTGATAATGATCATGTTTCATTTTCACAAGCCATTAACAGTGATAAGTCTGATAAATGGATTGATGCTATGAAAGAGGAGTTAAAATCAATGACTCAAAACAATGTCTGGGATCTTGTCGAATTTCCAGAAGGTTCAAAACAAGTTGGATGTAAATGGGTTTTTAAGACTAAACATGACTCAAATGGCAATATTGAATGATATTAAGCTAGACTTGTTGCCAAGGGTTATTCTCATAAAGAAGACATTGATTATAAAGAGACATTTTCACCTGTTTCAAAGAAAGATTCCTCAAGAATCATTATGGCTTTAGTAGCTTAATATGATTTAGAGTTACAACAAATGGATGTGAAAACAACCTTTCTCAATGGAGATCTAGAGGAGGAAGTTTATATGGATCAACTTGATGGTTTTTCCATAGAAGGAAACAATCACATGGTCTGTAAACTTACGAAATCAATATATGGACTTAAACAAGCTTCCAGACAATGATATCTTAAGTTCAAAGATACTATCACCTTTTTTTATTTTCATGAAAACACTTTTGATCAGTGCATTTATCAAAAGATCAATGGGAGTAAGTTTATATTCTTAGTTCTATATGTTGATGATATTTTGTCTTGCTGCTAATGATTTAGGCATCTTGTATGAGACTAAAGATTTTCTTTCTAAGAATTTTGAAATGAGAGATATGGGAGAGGCATCCTATGTGATTGGAATTTCTATATTCAGAAAGAGATCACAAGGATTGTTAGGACTATCTCAGCAAGCTTATATTGAGGAAATTCTTAGGAGATTTAATATGAGTAATTGTTCAACAGGTATTGCTCCATTACAGAAAGGAGATAGATTTAGTCTCATGCGATGTGATGAGCCCTAAACTCATCTATTTTTAGTCCATTTTTCTGGCATATTTTTAGAAGTTTATGATTTATTTTAATGCTAAATTATGGAATATTCACCAACTTTGTTTTTTTTAGGTTTTGAATGAAAAGAAAACAATTCCAGGAAGAAAAGCATAAAATTGGCTGCTAAGGCAGAAATGTCGCACATAATTTCAGAATGTCGCAACACAATCTCAAGTAACCAGTAGAGCTATGTCGCAACAAGCAAAGATATGTCGCAGCAAAGATAAGCTGAACTCAAGTTAGAAATGAACTTTGTCGTGATAATGAATTTTTATGTCGCGACATTGCTTGAGAAGTTCTTGAAGAAGAATGTCGTGATATTCCTTTGCTATGTCGCAAAATTGATCTTAGAAAATGGCAACAGAGAATTGTCACAACAATCAAACCTATGTCACGACATAAAGAGCTGAAGAGGGAAGAAAGAATGTTACGACAAAACAAAACTACGTCGCGACAAAAAATGGCAGAGTAATGAAACAAGTCAAGATAAGTTGGTCGCGACAAAGGTTTTTATGTTGCAACATACATTTCAGCAAATGACAAGATCAAGGCAGGAAATATGTTGCAACATTTTCAAAATATGTCGCGAGATAAAGTTCAGAGATAGCATCGCAAGGCAAGAAGACTATGTTGTGACAGAGAAGTTTTATGTCGCGACAACCACAACATAAGGCTGAGATGAAACTCTGTCGCAACATGGGAATTATTGTCACAACAAAGGTTGAGAAGAACTACAGAAAGAATGCCGCAACACATAAATTTATGTAATGACATAATGAAGAGTCGAAGGCAAAGATATTTGTCACAACAACGGGAAGCTATGTCTCGACATAAATTGAAGAAAAGCACCTAGAAGAGAACAGAGACTATCGCGACACAGTCTAAGCAAAAGAGTTAATTTATGTCGCGACATTCCAAAATTATGTCGCGACATAAAATAAAGTTGAAGGATGAGAAAATCTGTCACGACACAGAAATTTTATGTCTTGACACAATCAAGAGCAACAAGAAGGAAACTTTGTCGCAACATACCATTCAGTATTAAAACTACAAAGCACTAAAGAAATGTTGTGACACAAGACACTCATGTCGCGACAATTACAAGAAAATTCAGCAAAACTCTATCGCGACATTTTCAAAGTATGTCCCGACATAATTCAAGAAAAAGGCACATAACCATGTCACGACATAACACTGCAAGCCACAACAAAGCTGGAGGACAAACATAGTTACTTTGTCACGACATAATTTTTCTATGTTGTGACAAAGATGTCACTTGGACCAGTTTTATTTTGGGGATCCACAATTTCAGTATCGAAGTGTGGCCCATAATTTGAAAACCTATAAATAGAAGCACATAGGGCACTATGCGCAGCTTCCGCCAGACCTGGAACTTTTGGTAGCTAGAGACTCTTTGTATATATTTTTTTTCTTTTATTTCTTTTCCTTCAATTTAGTTTTAGTTTAGCTTGGCTTTTTAGTTAGTTTTTCTTGGAATTGGGTAGTGATCTAGTGCGAAGTTTCGAACTGGGTTCATTGTAAAATTTTAGTTTTCATTACTGTCTGATTTTAATGGAATTTGGAAATTTTCTAGAGTTCATTTATTTTAGTTTGCTTCAGTAATCTTTGAATTTTCCCCGATCGGCTTAGTCACTGTTATTTGTAATCCAGTTTTGAAAGACTGAGCTCCCTCTGGGAATGGATTTATGATAATTATTGTTTTCTGCACAACTTGAAAGTACGTCATAGTTAGAAATCTTGAATTTATTTAATTGGTGTTGTTCTTGAAATTAATTGCTCGAATATTAGCAAGGTAAAATTAAAAGAATCGTATTCTCGCTTCTCCGATTTCTAGTGGCCTCTAAGTGACACAAAGATGAAGATTCTGAGAGTATGGAGCAGTTACTTAGGGGTATGTTAGACTAATATTATGGAACCAATGAACTCGAAAGATTACTCGATAGATCACTAATTCACTCAATAAAAGCAGGATAGTCGATGATGTATCAATCGAGTCGAGCAAGAGGTTTCATTTTTCCATGAAAGGATCTTGATCCAGTGTTAGTAGAGATCTAATCAAGGAGATAGAGAATTTTATCAGATTTGAAGGATGAGATACCAATTAGATTGAAAAAGGTTTGATTATTCTATCTATGGGGCAAAAATTCTTCAATCCTAAGAATTGGGTGTGAAGTACTGGAAAGGAAAAATACTCAAATCTTAGAAATAGGATTATATCCTACAAATAACTGATTAGACTCATGTATCCGGAAGGAACATGGATCTCTAATTAGTGAAATGTATGGTGTATGGAGGAATCCAAACTATACTACCTTACATCTTTAACAAGTTCATATTTCAAACTAATGGTTGAACTATGTTATAAAATGATATAGAGATTGATAATTGTACACTGATCTATTTCCCAGTGTTAACTTTACTCAGTGAACTTTCCAATCCAAATATTTTGAATTCTTTATGTATAGTTATAGAATTTTAATTAGTCTTACTTTCTTTTAGTTTAAACAAATCACTTTTAAACTTTGGAGTTCAAATAGTAAGGATCTTTAGTAAATGGGGTAATTGATCTTTAGATTTCTCATCAATCCTCGTGGGAATGATATCTAGACTTAAATCCACTTTTATTACTTGCATGACCTGTGCACTTGCAGTGATCTAGACCTAAACAAATTTTTAAATGAAGCCTTCTAATACAAAGCAAACAACATATTTTATACCTTCAGTCAAACAAGTTTATGGCGTCATTGTCGGGGACTGAATAGTCTTTGGTAGCTATGTTGAAGATTTGGTTGATCACATATTTTGGTCCAAACAAGTTTATGGCACCGTTGTCGGGGATTGAAAGGTGAATTTAAATATCAATATTCCAACCAAAGAGAGAATTGCTAATTTGGACATTTTTTCTCAGTTTTATAAAAAATTTTAGAAAATTACAAAAATAGTTTTAACTGCAGTAGTTGAGAAAGCTACGGAAAATGTTTTATGAGCTTAAATTGATATAGCTTTTTTCCACATAGTTCATTTGATCTTAGTGTGTTTCTATTTTAGGAAGATCTTACATGCATAGAAACCGTATAAACCGCCGCCTCGACACAAACTGAAAGAACACTGAGAAATCTGAGAAAAGTAAAAAGTGTTAAATCAACAACTATGGTATAGCAGAGAGAGATACTGCAACCTATTCTAGAAGAAGTAGTAGCAAAGAGACCTTAGAGGCAAATGACTATAGAGGATCAGTTATTCAAGATGAATACTCCGCTGTGAGACAACCTGCTATAGAGGCCAACAATTTTGAGCTAAAGCCAGATTTGATCACAATGGTGTAGCAACATTAATACACTAGATATCCTAGTGAAGACCTCAATGACCAGGGCGGAAAGATTTGCATGGAAAACACAAGAAAGTTGGAAATCTGCGGTGAGACCTCGGTAAGAGCAAAGCCGCAACTTTTCCTTTTTTCACCGAGTGATGTGGTGTACCATTTGAACCACGCTTTGTGGATTAGTGAACAATTGGGAAGAGTTGGTGGAGGCTTATATGAGCAGATTCTTCCCTCCTACCCCCACCTCAGAAAGGAGAGGGGAAATCATAGTGTTTAAACAAGGAGAGGATGAAAGTCTCTATAATGCATGGGAGAGATATAAGAGATTGCTAAAAAAATGCCCAATGCATGGAATAGATTTGACCACTTAGATGGACATCTTTTATCACTCTATGAACTACACCTGAAAGGGTATAATATATGCAACCTACTGTGGAGCATTCAAGAGAAGAGTATCGAACCTCAAAACAAATGGAACAAGATCCTACAAATGCAACTATAGAGCCCATCTAAGACTTCAGGGATAATGAACGTGATCAAAAGGAAGTGGGGCGATGAGTCAGATAGGATGACCACATATAGAAGCAAAACTCGATGCATTGATGAACAAGATGGGAAATCATGATAGAAGAATGCACTCAGCACATGAAGTGGGAACAGTTGATGGAAATGAGTAGAAGAGAAGTGTTGATGAGGGACTAGCCCATGAGGGTCCCTATCAAGTTGAGGAGGCATAATTTATCAATGCTAATTCAAACCTCAACTTGCCAACTTATTACACACCCAACATCAGAATGTAGCACCCCCTTTCCTAAATCGACCGACACAATCCGAACCGGTTCCGGATGCTCGCTAATTTGTTGTTTACTTTTCATTTGTTTGTCTTTTTTTTTTTTTTTGTAAAAGTGTCGCGGACTCGAATCCCCTCGCCCAACCTCGGGCGGGGCGTATTCAATCGGAGCCTGCTTACTCTCGGAACCATTTTCTAGCTTATTTTATCAAAACATTTATTCAGGCTACTCTCGTTTGTGGTTTTCAATTGCTTAAGCTTTTTCAAATTGTAGCCCATAAACATTTACTTTTATATTAACACGTTTATACAAAATGACATATCATGCCTTTACAAAAATGATATACAAAACAATAATTCGTAGATTAACTCTTCGCTCACAAAATATCACATGTTCAAAAGAAATGATATGCATATGACGGGGTATATACTTATACGTCGTAACTTTCTATGACTCAAGGGGGCTTTCGATCTTGGCAAAGCCATCCCGCTTACTAAACCCAGATTTAAAATCAAGCAAGCATTTTCATGCTTAGTGGTTCTATACAATTCTATTAATATTTTTGGTTTAACACGACATGCATTTATCATAAAACCATGTCTTTTATATCAAACTATACTCATGCTTATTCATTTTCACATGCTTTCACGTTACAAATCATTGATCATATCAAAATATGCATTTTCACATGCTTTCAATTTACTTGAACTCAAATCATGGGATTCAAACACATACTCCCAAGGATGTATTTAGTTTACAAATCCCATTTACACTCATCAAGTTTATTATCACTTTTGTCTATACTAATCTACATTCATGATGATTCCGCTCATGAATCCTGCCCCTTTCAATATTTGGTAATGTGCTTACACATTTAACAATTTCGGTCTCCCATCATGATAAATGCCGATTGCGCACCCCCACCGCGTCACTTTAAAAATGCCATACACCATCATGACGATGCCTACGAAAGATCCCGCCGGCAGATATTTCTTCAATACATACACCATCATGACAAATGCCGATTGGTGCATCCCGCCTGCTGACATCGGATATTTTCAGTTGTCGCTCGCGACGGATCGTCCAGCCGGTGAACCCGCCATGTCAGTCGCTTCGCATATCGATTCAATTCAAGATGTCAAGAATTGACCAATTCGTTTGCAACTCAATTAATTACTCACATGCAATTAATTGTCAAACATTTCAAATATCAAATTTTCAAATCCATATGCACTTTCGTAATATCATTTCAAAGATATACTCATTCCATATAATCATTTCAGATTTATTTGGTATACTACCAAAAAAAAAAAAACACTTGAAATAAGGATGAGGGTCAATGAACAAACCGAAGTCATTCGGGCCTCGTTTCATTCTTCGATTCTGGCCCTAGGTTAGGTGATCCTCACCCGTCCCTAGTTAATAACAATTACGCCACTCTTAAGGTACATTTTTCGTTTAGTTTCATCCTTATTTGAACCCCCATTACTAATTTATTAGGGTCTTTAACCTATCGGTGCACGAATACGAGGTGTTCTAAACAAAATCAAATTTGTTCACCAGAACAGCGTGGAATTACACCGGCGGCAGTACTCATACACCGCTGTAGCTTTGCTACGCTCGTGGTAAAATTCAGGGGCATTTATTCCCTCGGCCTCACCGCGGTGAGGAATCCCAAGCTGCGGCGCAGTTCACGTCAGCGTGGCGGGTGGGTTCCCTACGTCGCACAGAGGAGCCCGATATCCAAATTTTGCTCTTGTGATTTTTCCAAAATCCTCAAAATTCAAAACAACCATGGGAATCACTCCCAATAACATTCTAAAGTCATCCTAAACCAACCATGAGCAAAACTCATGGATGGATTAGGGTTTTTCTAACCCAAACATCAAATACAACTTTCTAGGGTTTGGTTCTTACCTTAAATCCCTTTGAAACTCTTTGCCCTAGCTTCCTTCTTCCTCCTTGATCACTTGGAAACCATAAATGGGGATGATCTCCCACCAAAACCTTGATTTCTCCTCAACCCAAGCTCTTCTCTCTCTCTCTCTTGTCTCCAAAATGTTTTTTGCTCAAAATGAGCATTCTAAGACCAAAAGTGGTCTAATATCACTTACCCTTCTCAAGGCCATGTTTGGCACAACAAAAATCCATTTTTGGATTTAAGTTCCCTTAATTTACTTTATAGCACATATATCACTTCTATTTTCACTTAAACACATAAACATTTTCTCAAATGACCCTTAAGTCCTCATTTTACAAAATTTCAAATTTGCCCTTTTTCACTTAGGTATATTTCCGGGTTCAATCAATTTCTCATTTTAGCATATAATATTTAATCATATGCTCACATATTCTTTTCACGTTTCACATTTTATTAGTTTTCCCAAAAAAACCCAAGTTTGGCTCACTTCATACTTGGAATATATATAATAGACTATTACAAAATTTAGGGAATTGCCACAGAACCATGAGAATTTCATATGGAAGCTTAAGCACAACAAGGTCCAAGACCTGCAAGTGCACTTTCTTAACACCAGATGCTCTACATGGGTTCTGGGCGTGACAATAGCAAGGGAGTCAGAGAGTAGAAAATCAGGGACAAAGGAGATCTCTTTCCTTTGAAGATCAAATGTTGACATTCATGGGAGAAAATAAGAGGTTGTTGAATATTCATGAGCATAAATTTGCTGAGCTAGCAGCATTTCAGGCAAACACAAATGTGTTTCAAGCCAACACGAATGCCTCTCTTAAAAATCTAGAGACACAAGTAGGGCAGCTAGCCCTAACAATGCAAAATCAATCCAAGGATGCCTTCCTAAGTGATACAAAGAAAAATCCTAAGGATCGTATGGTGGTGACTCTTAGGAGTGGCAGAGCGATAGAAAGCAGAAAAGAAGAAGAGAAGAAAAAGACTGAAAAAGTAGAGAAAGAAGAAACTGGAAAAGAGACCAAGTTGAGCAGTTTAGACTTGGTTGAAGAGACCGAGAAATAAGAGGTGTAGACTGAGCAACAGGCGGAGAAAGGAGAATTGAAAAAGAAAGGGGAAAAACAAGCTTATACGTCATTTGTTCCATCTCTTGTAGGCTCCAAAAGCGAAATGGAGGAGCGCCTAGATTCTTGGATGTCTTCAAGAAGATAGAGATTAATTTACCCTTTGCTGAGGCATTGACTCAGATGCCTAACTATGCTAAGTTTATGAAGGACATTTTGAGTAAGAAGAGAAAATGCAAGATCCTAGTAGCTTCACCATTCCCTGAACCATTAGGAATTTTGAATTCAAGAAGGCTTTATGTGACTCAGGAGCTAGCATCAACTTGATGCCATTATCAAGTAAAAGAGATTCTAGTTTGGGGAGCTTAATCTCAACTATAACTTTTAAAATGGCGCATATGATAAATGACATAGCCAAAGGGAGTCCTTGGAGATACCATCAAGGTGGGAAAAATTCATTTTTCTCATGGACTTTGTAGTTATGATATGGAGGGAAGATACACAAGCTCCATCGGTCATTGAAGACCTATCCTCGGCCATTGAGTACCTTGATAGATGTTAAAAATGGAGAACCTACTCAAAAAGGGAGAAGAAGCAAGACACTCTTAACCTGGAAAACAAAAGCCTCTAAACAATTGAATGTGCAGCATAGATTAGAAGACCAGAGAAATAGTTTCCATCACCCCGAGCTAATGTTTGCCGTAATTTTCATAATTCAATCAATGAAAATGAGATGAATTTCAAGTATCTTAATGATCTTGATTTTGAATTTCTAAATTCCGGTGTTGATTTGAAGGAAAAAGTCTTAAGTTTGAATGAGAACAGCATAGAAAAATCAAGCAGCAATGAAGATAAGGCAAAAGAAACAGAAACAAGTTCATAAGGGTTAACATTGAAGGAATTACCCAAACATTTGAAGTATGCTTTCTTAGAACCAGAAAAAGAAAAACTTGTTATTATATCAACTGCATTTGAGCTTAAAGAATAGAAACTGCTAGAGATTCTCAGAAAATACAAGAAAGCAATTGCTTGGTCAATAGAAGATTTGAAAGGAATCGGTCCTTCTTTTTGCATGCATAAAATCCTCTTGGAGGATAATGCAAAGACCTCCATTGAACATCAAAGAAGACTGAATCCAGTAGTGAAAGAAGTTTTCAAAAAAGAAGTACTTAAATGGTTGAATGCAGGCTTCATATATGCAATCTCAAATAGCCCTTGGGTGAGCCCAGATCATATGGTTCCCAAAAAGGGCGGATTCACTGTGATCATAAATAAGAAGAATGAATCGATTCCTACAAGAACTAAGTGATGTATTTGGAGTGGTAGACATGTATAGACTACGTAGTGAACCGAATATTGCTACAAAAAGGATCATTATCCTCTATCTTCATTAACCAAATGTTGGAAAGGTTTAGGACAAACTGGCTGCTATTTTCTTGATTTATTGATTTGATATAAACTGTATTGCCATAGCCCCGAGGATCAGATAAGACTATACTTTGCATGTCACCTTTCTGTATGATGCCATTTGGATTATGTAATGCTCCTACCACCTTTCAAAGATATATGATGTCTATGTTTTCAAATTTGGTTGAAGAGGCTATGGAAATATTCATGGATGACTTTTCAGTATATGAATCCAGTTTTGAGAAAGGCTTAGAAAATTTGGAAATAAAGATTTCGTGAGGTGCTACATGTGAATTCAGCCTTGAATCAAAAATGTCATTTCATGGTAACAGAGGGCCTTGTCTTGGGACACAATATTTATGCAATAGTTAAAAGTGTACTGCCAAAGGTTTCTATCATAAAACTCTCCCGCCACCTACAACGCTTAAAGGGATAAGAAGCTCTAGGACATGTCAGTTTTATAGAGATTCATAAGGGACTTTCTCAAAATCAGTAGATCATTATGCATTGTTGGAAAAAGATGCAAATTTTGAATTTGATGAATCATGCAAAGCTGCATTTGAAGAAATTAAGTCCATATTGCTGGCATTCACATCATGGTAACACCCGACTGAATAAGGAGTCTCAAATAATGTGTGATGCCAAATCGACTGCGCAACGGGAGCAAAGATTGGACAAAGAAATGAGAAGATATTCAAGGCGATATACTATGCCAACAAAACCTTCAATGATGCATAAGAGAATTATTCTACCATAAAAGGAGATGCTGGCAGTGGTGTTTGCTTGTGAAAAATTTAGGCTTTACATATTAGGATCCCATGTGATAATACACACTGATCATGATACAATTAAATATCTGATGGCAAAGAAAGATTTCAAACCAAGACTGATCAGATGGGTATTACTGCTATAATAGTTTGATTTAGAAATCAAAGACAAAAAGGGTAGTAACAATGTGATAGCTAATCACTTGTCTAAACTGGAAAAGACTACTGAAGAGGAAAAGGAAATTGAAATAGCAGAAAACTTTCCTGATGAGTAGTTGTTTTTATTATAGGAGAGGTCCAAACATCCGAGAAGATAATTTCTAGGGGGGAGTGTAAGACAAGAGATGAAGTAGAAAATGGTAATTTATGACTTTTATTACACTGACAAGAGTTACAATTGAAGTTGAAATTGGAAGACTCGAACAATTGAAGACCAAAAGTAGAAACAATGTGCTTATAAATAGATGATGACATATGTCCTAATCTATGATGCCAAATAATGGGGGAAGACTTAATACTAGAGAAAGAAATTATTGGAGACGATTGTGATGGGAAAACAAGCCACTCATACACTCTGTCTTTAGCTTGACCTTACAGGAGAGTTGTCCCCATGGTGAGATTCTTTACAAAAAAAGAAGGTGAGAACTCAATGGAAGTGTTATTTTGGTGACAAAATTTAGAAACAGGAAAAGGAACACAAAGAACACAATTTAATTTAAAATAATTAGAGAGTCAAGAGAGAGTCTTAGACTCAGCGTGGGTGATAGAGAGACCTGTGTCATCACCAATCGTGATGTTGTCAAGTCCATCATAAGAAATATGACAGAGAGATTGCCCAAATCTGATTAACATGATGAGAGGCTTCACTGTCAAGAAGCCAATTGGATGTCATGGTATGAGTTACCGCATGAGCCTAAGGTTGCCAAGGGGTGCGTGGTTTCCACTATGGAGAAGCCCGAGGAGTTGATGGCAGTTAGACATTCGGATGAGACTGCCGAAAGAGAAAGCATTGCATAACTTTGTGCCCTTGAACACGACACCACTAACAACAACTAAGAAAGGGTCTTGATGGTGGTTGAAGGTGGGGGGTGTCAGCGCTTGCATGGGTATGGAGGGCCTCAATGGAAAATGAGGCCTTTGATGACGAGGACCATGATAGCTTGACCTCTGGCATGGAGCAGTGGGATTGGCTGTGGCAGGAACCGTAAAGGAAAGTGAATATTCTTGTTAAAGTGTGATTTCCTTGTTGATTAGTTTGTCTTGTAATTCATCAAAGGAAATTGGAGTATATCGACCATTAACTACATTAATAACATATTGATATTCACTCCAAAGGCCATCAAGAATCTTCTCCAAAAGATCTTCATCATCCATGGGCTTACTAAGAGACATTAGTTCATCGGCACGGGCTTTGATGAACTGCATGTATTTTGAGATAGTCTTGGTGCCTTTTGTTACGTGCTTGATTTGTTCTTTAATTTGCTTGATATGCCCTCAAGATGGTTTGGCATAGGTGTTGGCAAGGACATCCCACGCATCCTTTAACGTGCATGATTGAGAGATGAGAGAATGAGAGATGGGCTGAGAAACCCAACTAGTGCATCGAAAATAAGCTTGTCTTGACGAATCCATGATTGAAATTCTAGATTATATGATTTAACATTGTTGGTCGTGATAAGCGAGGGAAGGATTTGACCCATCTATGAATTTGTAGAGATCATAGCCAATAAAGAGGGCTTCAACTTGAAGTTTCCACAATAGATAATTGTGGAGGTGAGTTTGACTATGTTGTTGGTATTGATGATAACAAGGGTTTTCGTGGACACTAGAGAGTTTTAGATTATGCCCTATTCGCTTAAGACATGACTAGGTGAGACAGAGGCGAAGAAAAAGAAAAGAAAAAGTAGGATTTGATTTTCAGAACATGCTCTGATACCATGAAGACATAAAAGGATGAGAAGAACGACTTGTATTTCATTATGTCATGAAGGGTACATATATACAAGTATAAAGCCTCCTTGGATGCTATTGTAAAAGGAAATACAATTAGTAAATATACAAACTATCCATATACAATGAGAAAGAATCAAGCAATATAAAAATAGATCAAATCAATTAAGGGAAGGTTCATGGAGAGAAATTATTCTCTACTATTGACTTTCGTTTATCATAAAAGAGAATCAATCAAGAGGAGATTGATGGAGAAGAAGTATCTTCTTATATTGTATTTCCTTTATCATTTAATAGATGCCCCAAATTGATCAATTGACTATTGACAACTTATCTACTTACAAGGAGTTCATTACTTGTATTTTCTATACAACTCCTAGTGTACCCAAATCGTGTATAATGTAAGAGACACTACAAGAAAAACTGAACTAGAGACGGAAATTAGAAATGGACACTTGGTCGTCTCTACATAGAGACGGATTGCAAACATAAAAGCCTTGAAATTACAAATTAATTAGAGATGGAAATTCCGTCTCTAAATAGAGAAGGATTTTTTCCGTCTCTCGATTCAGAGCATAAATCATTTCCGTCCCTATTTGTAGATTCACTCGTCCCTATTATGACATACCACCCCGCTCTTTGATTTGAGACATAATTCATCTGGCCTCAAATCGGGCGTAAATTGAGACTCCGAATTTTCGCTTTCGACATTGACCTCAAAAAAGTATGAGACTAAAAAATTTAAAATCTTTTTGTCCCTCAAATCAATCTACGTTTTTCCCTAATATTTGTTTTATTTTAGAAAATATCCTATTTGTCCATCTATCTTTCGGTCCTATAATATCTATGTTTTTTTTCTACTTTTTATAAGTAATGTTTGTAAAAAAACATAAAATGAATAAAAAGAACTAAATAATTTGTTTTTTAAATAGAAAGTCTAGAATCACAACATATATATACAGTTAGCCTAGTCCAAAAACATACCCCAATAACAATAAATTATAAAAGGGTTCAAAATTTTCCCCACATCATATCCAAGGAAAAAGACTCTTGCAAATATGAGCAAATAAATTATAAATTAGTCCTTTTAGTTTTAAAAAATGAATTAATTAAGCTTTCTTAATCAGAAACCAATAATTAAGTTTTTTGTATACTATTGTTAACTATGATTAATTTAAAATTTGTTTCATTTTTAAAAAATAACAAATTTTCCCATCAATCTTTATATATATATATATATATATTATTTTTTATAAAAAATGTTTGGGAAAAAATAAAATGAATAAAAAAAACTAAATAATTAGTTTTTGAAATAGAAAAGACTAATTAATTTACTCAAATACGAACTTATCTCTGTTTTTTCAAAAAAAATAAAAGAGAGAAAAAAGAACCTTCAAGAAATGGGACATATATTAGACATAATTAGAAATAACAATGGAGGTAGTTAAATGATTAGTTAGTGAATTGTAACTAATTTTTGACAAAACAAATGTATTTTGAAATAGTTAAATAAAAAATAAAGACTCTTTATTCTTTTGAATAGGATCAAAATTCTATTGCTATCGAAAAGAATAACAAGAAAGGGTGGTAGAAATAACATGACACACCTTCCTCATGAATGCTAAAAATGGTTCAAGTGGAATCTACGCTTAGAATTATAGAATTCTAAACTTGATCGATATCGAGTAAATTATAAATTAGGTCTTTAAGTTTTGAAAAAACAAATCAATAAATTCCTTATATTTCAAAAACTAATTAATTAGTTCTTATATTTTTAAATATACTTGTAATTTAGTCCATTTTGATATTTTTCAATTTTTTTTGATTTTTTTTTAAGAACTATTAAAAGAAAATAAATTAAGTAAAAAGTAGAAAGATTATATAAAAAGAAGATATTTTTTAAATTAAGTATGATAAACATTAGTTAAGAGATTAAATAATTAGTTTTTGAAATAGAGAAAATTTATTTATTTATTTTTCTAAATCAGAGGGACTAATTGATAATTTACTCCTTGATATCCCATTGATTTTGTTTCCCAACCAAAACGAAAAACTTTTATTGTGAATGTGCAATAATATATATATATATATATATATATATATATATATATATTTTTTTTTTTTTTTTTTTTTTCCAATATCACTGTTCATTAGACAAAGATAATTATTTCTACCACCATAATACTTCAACTACATTCCTGCAAATGAACTTCTCATTAAAACAATTACATTACACGGTTGAAGAAATTAGGCAACCATCCATGTGCTTTCATTCTGGATAAGGGGAACCACTAGAAACCAAAGAAATCTTTTTTAAAAAATAATATTTTTAAAAAATAATTTTTAAAATGTTATAATTAAAAAAATATTTAGGAAAATAAGGTAGATTTGGCCACATAGCAAGGTAAGTGCCACCTAAACACCTAACATTTTTTTTTGAAGAAACATTTCTTATTCCCAAAAACACTAAATCATTTTTCTTTCATTCTTGCTCTCCTCGCTGATTAGTGCCCAAAAAGTGCTATTTTGAGCCCTATTTATTGTAGGTTTTGAGCACTTTTTTGTGTACTAATCAACCGAATTAACCTCCGATTTGCACGTTAAGGTCCCGGTTATTCTACTGATCGCATTTTGTGGCTAATTTTATAGTTTTTGCAAGCTATTTATGCCAATCTTGTTGAGTCGATCCAAGCACGAAGAATTAGAGCCGAACTCGGTATTGCAGATCAGAAATCAGAAGGAAAGAAGAGCAGAAGAAGCAAGGAAAATGAAGCCTGCAAAAAATTCTGCAGGGTGCGAATTCCTGCATTTGTGATTTTTAGCCCTTTTTTACTTCCAATTGACCCACTTTTTACATTTTACCATTTTACCCTTCATGTAAAAGTGGGTATTGAAGATATTTTTGTATTTTTGCTTGTAATTGAGCACTATATAAGCTCCAAACAAATCTTGTACCAGGGAGACTTTTCGCACACAGTCCTCGAGCGGAATTCTTCCCGCTCTTTCAACTTCTCCTTTTCCCACTTTCTCGGGTAGTCAAACACCTTCCGAGGATGACAACTCGGAGGATAAGTGGCTAGAAACTCTTTCTCCTTGAAAAAGAAGACTACTAGGCAGGAGATATAAGGCAACCCAGGGTTTTCCATGTTTTAACCCGGGAGGTATTTTCACTACGATGGTTTCCCATTCAAACGTAGGCTTTAATCCCTTTGGGTTGCTTTGAATGATCGATATTTGATAAGCTTTTAGGTTCATTGGATTCTTATTGCTAGATCCATTGACATCCGTTAGTTATCATCTATGGGTTATTGAAAGGCGATTCAAGAATGTTTTTATTTTCTCCAAATTTTGTGGTTCGATCCCTTCTGGCTTCACCTTAAATGGTCGCAGGTTCAAGTATATGCTTATTGTTAGATACAGTGATATTCATTAGTTATCATTTATTAGCTGTTGGAAGGTGGGTCAAGGAGACTTGTTTCCCACTGTAGAGATCACTGATGCTCAGTGATTGCCATTTTTTAAAGGAAAATTATTAGGGATCCAGTTCTTATAGCCACATGAAGATCCGGTTTGGGAAATGACTATAGGTCATCATCCTCAACCGGCGGAATGGACCCGAGAACCCTCGTTGACCTTGTAACCTAAATCCAATAGCCCGACACACTCAAGGAGACTTCTTTTACATTTTATTTTCTTTAACTTTTAGTTTTCCAAACAATACCCCTCAATGTTTTTATCACCACCTTAAAATCCAAACCAAATTGCCATTTTAATTTCACTACGTTATTTGCGGTGAAGAAAACTCATCCCCGCGTCCCTCAACCCCTAGAGCTTTCACTATACTCGCAAGAGCAAATGCCACGCAGTAGGAGGTTTAGGTTTATAAATATTGTTGATTCCGGAACACCCTACCGCACATGAATCAAATGGTGCCGTTGCCGGGGATGGTGCCTAAGTGCAAATGATGACCTGATGAACACTTATGATCCTCATCACAAGTATTGGTGAATTTTCCTTTATTTTTCTGTGTAGTATTTTTTTGTTGGTTTGTTAATTTTGTTTCACAGTTTGTTTTTTTAGCTAACACTACCCCTTTTGGGTAGAATTGTTTTTCTTTTTCTGTTTGGTGTTGCCCTGTTTTCCAGCAGGAGAACATGTTCCAGTGGGTAAGGAATTCTGCAGGCAAGTTAGTCAAGGTCAGTCTCCTATAGGACCCAGAAGCTGCAGTGATCTTAAATGTGAACCAAATGGAACCTCCTCCTAAAGAACAATAGAGTCATCAACCCGTGGACAGCAATCCAAACGCATATAGGTCCATGAGGGACTATAGAAACCCTCCACAAATGAGTGTGCCCTCATGCATGGTGCCTCCAACAACTACACCATATGGAAATGTTTACAACCCTAGTTGGAGGAACCACCTAAACCTCTCATGGGGACCAAAACCTATACAATATGCACCTCCTCCACATCCACAGTATGCTTCTTCATCTAAGCCTCAACCACCACAGTCAACCTCTCCAGTTGAACAAGTCATCCTGAACCTCACCAAGCTAGTGGGTGACTTTGTGGAAAAGCAAAAGACAATCAATGCCAAATTAAGACAAAGAATTGATACTGTGGAAAGCTCTCTAAACCAAAAATTAGATGTGCTTCAAAGTGACCTTGATCAGAAAATTGACATCCTGCATAACTCCATTTCAAGGCTCTGTCGGCCACGTTCATCGAGAGGAAGAGAGCCGGAGCGGTGCTTGAGTGACACCATGGTGGAGGAGCGGTCAATCTACCAGACTCTGAAGGGTGGATAGAAAATTTTGAATCCTCGAACCTTTGAGTGTTCTTTGTATGCATCCATAGGAAAAGAAAAAAGAAACCTCCCCAATGCTGACTGAGGAGGGTAGTGGAAAGGATGCAATGGAAGAGCTCTAAAAGCATAATTTACACCTGCCCTCTACTGACCAAGTATACATCCTGCCTACACCTGCAGCACAATCTATACCTAAAGCACTACTTGCTAAAGCTAAGGCCAGTCCATCTGCATTGCTTGTGCAAAACTTCAGGAAGTTAGTGGCCACTATTCAAACTTTTGCCACTACATCAAAGACATTGGCAGCTGCTCGTCTTTGCATGAGCGGATGGTTCGAGTGCTAGTTCGAGACTAGACTTTGAACCTCGGCAATTCCACTAGCTCCACGAGTTCTAACGACCTCCAAGGCTTCAGAAAGCGGTTCGGGGGACTCAGTCTCCTCACTTTTATTTTGAATTTTCTTACTATTTTATTTTATTTTGATTTATTTAGTTTTTCTCTTTAGATTTCCTCAATTTAATTTCATCTTTGTTTCTAGCTTATTTTCATTTTTCTGCATTTTTTTATTTTTCCCTATGTTTATTTTTTGGATTTATGTTAAAATTTTGAAGCCGGGGGAATCTTGGAGCCAAAGGAAAGCCCGGAAAATTTCCCTTAGGTGCAAAATTTCGCGGGTGAATTTTCCTTTGACTCTTTGCCACGACCATTTGTTTCGCCCATAGCTTTCTCATCGAACTCAGGTTTTAGGTGTTCTTAGTCTGGATTGGAAGCTTAGAGAGTGTAGAATCTAAATCTAGCCCGAAAGAACACTTTTGAAATTTTTATAAAGGCGAAATTTTCAAAATGCTCCAACTGGTCACTTTTTTTCTCTCTTTTCTTCTTCCAACTTGTTCATTTGAAGTCCGATCGGAGTGAATAAAGTCTCGATGGAAAGCTTGCGAAGTATCCTATCCAACAATGGGTACATATCATCAAGGAGATATCACTTCCTTCTCTAACTTTCCAATCCGAGCTCCATTGCGAACAATGTGACATTTGGTTTTAAGGGAGAGTTAGCGAAGGAAATGTCTTTTACATTTATGCTTTTGTCACTATTTTGAGCAAGCCCATTTTGTGTTGTTCAGTGGCTTGTTGTTTGTCTTGTTTGTGAAGCTGTTAGTTGTTTTTGAAAAGCTAAAAATATAGCCATTTATTTTTATATACATACTATACAGCTTACACTTTTAATTTTCAAAATTGCCCCATTTTTTTTGTGTTTTGCCTCGCCCACAGTGTGAAAAATTGAAACTTTGTCCAATGCTATTGTTGTTAGATTGGTTCCATGCTTAATTAAGTGTATGATCAGTTAAATTCTTAGTGCTTTTCAACTGTTTTCTTCCACTTATCTAGCTAACCACACCTTTATTGCACATGAGTTTTTCAACAGTGGTGAAAAACATCTAACCTCCTAAATCTTGCAAAGCCTATCCTAGTTTCATTTACTATCTTCAATAGGTTAAGGACCCCTAGGAAAAGAAGGCCAATGAGTCTTCCAAAATAAAAAAATAAAATAAAATATAAAAAAATTAAAAAAAAAATTAAAAAGGAAAAGAAAAGATAAAGAAAAAGAAGAAAATTGCTATGCTTTGCCTTGAAACCCGAGCACGATGCGAGGGTATCGGCGAAAGTCTTTAAATCTGGTGCCTTAAGCCAGGCGGTTGGGAGCCCGCAAACTTGAGTGCTCGCTACATGGGTGAATGGGTGAGGTTGAGCGAGTTGTAGGTGCTGAAGTCTCGAAGTCATTCAAAGTCCGGTGTGAAACCTGAAGAGTTTGTGGTTGAAAAATCCTTATGACTTGATGCCTTAAGCCTTAATTGGTTGGGAGTCATCGGTGGATCCCCATTACATGGAATTTGGTGAAGTAGATTCCTCGGCATTACATCCTGCAACACAAAAAGAATTATGGAATAAGAGCAGGTCCTGATCTATTTAGGTCAGTTAGTGTACTAGGTTGGGGCAGTAGTTTGGTTGGGGGGAGAGTGCAGTTTGGTAGTTTATTGTTGAAAACCAATCATATAAACACTTAGATTTTGGTGAAAATTCTAGGTTGATTCTCTAGAGAAGGAAACTCTTTTGATACTGAATTTTGTATGGCTTCCACTCTCTCGTGATGGTTATTGGGCAGGGTTTCGGTGGTCTCAACGAGGTTAGGCATTACTCATCCACATACTTTTTAAATATCATTTTGAGAACATAATTTTGTTATTATTTGTTTACTCTTTCTTTCTTTCTTTTTCATTGTTAAAGGGACTAGCATTGTGTCGGGTTGGGAGTGATTAGTGCCCAAAAGTGCTATTTTGAGCCCTTTTATTGTAGGTTTTGAGGCACTTTTTTGTGTACTAATCAAGCTGAATAACAGATTGCACGTTAAGGTCAGAACTATTCTACTAATCGCATTTTGTGGCTAATTTTTGTAGTTTTTGCAAACTATTTATGCCAATCTTGTTGGAGTCGATCAAGCACGAAGAATTCGATGAACTCGACATTGCATATCGAGAAATCGAGAAGGAAAGAAGTGAAGAGGCAAGGAAAATGAAACTGAAAAAAAGTGCGAGGGTGTGAATATTTCGCACCTAGAAATTGCTTCCTACATTTGTGATTTTAGCCTTTGACTTCGGTTGACCCTTTTTGCATTTTACCATTTTACCCTTCATGTATAAGTGAGTATTGAGGATATTTTGTATTTTTGCTTGTAATTGAGCACTATATAAGCTCCAGACAAATCTTGTACTAGGGAAGACTTTTGGCGGTAATAAAATCTGGCGAGGAGTGCTGCGCTCTTTCTCAACTTCTCTCATTTTCTCTCCTTTTCTCTCACTTTCTGGGCAGCCAAACACCTTCCGAGGATGACAACTCGGAGGATGAGTGGCTAGAAACTCTTTCTCCTTGAAAAAGAAGACTACTAGGCAGGGGATATAAGGCAAACCGAGGGTTTTCCATGTTTTAACGGAGGTATTTTCTACAATTTATGGTTTCATTCAAACGTAGGCTTTAACTTTCGCTGCTTTGAATGAACGGTATTTGATAACCGTCTACTGGATGCTTATTGCTAGATCCATTGACATCCGTTAGCTTATCATCTATGGTTATTGAAAGGCGAGTCTGCTGATGTTTTTATTTTCTAAATTTCTTTAGGTTTGATCCCTCTTGCCTACCTTAAATGGTCAAGATTGCAAGCTTTTAGGGTTCATGTATGCTTATTGTTAGACATGTTGACATTCATTAGTTATCATTTATTGTACCGTTGGAATGTGGGTCAAGGAGACTTGTTTCCCACTGTCGAGACCATTGATGCTCAGTGATTGCCATTTTTTAAAGGAAAATTATTAGGGATCCAGTTCTTATAGCCACATGAAGATCCGGTTTAAGAAATGACTATAGGTCATCCTCCCCAATGCGAGGAAATGGACCCGAGAACCCCTCGGTGACCTTTAGAACCCAAATACAATAGCCTGACACTTCAAGGAGACTTCTTTTACATTTTATTTTCTTTAACTTTCAGTTTTCCAAACAATACCCCTCACTATTTTTATCACCACCTTAAAATCCAAACCAAATTCACCATTTTGGCCTTCACTGGAAGTCATTCAGGCAAAGAAAACTCATCCCTCAGAAAAACCGACCCTTTGAGCCACTATACTCGCAGAGCAATGCTATGGCAAAAGGGAGCGGTGGTTTTAGGTTTATAAATATTGTCGATTCGAACACCCTACTCGCACACGAATCACTCAGATCTTCCTACTATACCCGCACTCCACTACATCGTCACTCGCACCCAAGAAACCCCCGCATCCGCTGACTCCGCGTACACTCGCACCTAGTTTTTCTTCATCCAAGCTGCAACCACAGTTACCTCTTCCTGTCCCCGCTCAAGTTTTGGCCGTCAAAAGAGGCCCTCTCCTCGTCCCCTATACATCCGGCAACGGCCGAGCCCAGGTTCATTCGCTCTCCCGTCTCTTGTTCTATATTGCACACAATGTAGAATGTTAAGTTTTCGTGGTTCATTCTTTTGTGGATTTTTCTTCTTCTAGCAAGATGGATTTTCTTTTCCTTAAGCCTTGAAGGAAAACATATTGGCATGTTTCGTTTTGTGATTCTTCACTCTTCTCTTCTCTTATTTTTTTTCTGGTTTTAAAAAGGATACAACCAATTTTTCCATAGTTTTGGCATCTATTCTTTTTCTTTACTTATGTTACAAAAGCCAATGCTTTGTTTGAGTTTTGATTTGATTTCTTTATATCTACAAAGATACAGATTGTATGAGTTTTTAAGTCATCTAATCATGAAGATAGCCTTTCTCTGGTCTGTCTTTGGTCCTGCTCTATTTTCCCTGATAAGTTAGAAGTGAGGATTTGAGTCCCTTTTTCTTCCCTTTTGTTGTTCTTGGTATTCCAACCTTCTTCCAACGTTATGAGTTATTCTTCATTGTATATATGGTGTTCATAAGTATTTCGATAATGATGGTCTAGCCGTAGGAATATTAATTCAATTTTAAAGAAATGGCCGAGCACGAAACTATATGCCCCTCAATTGTAAGTTAAGATCTATATGTCCTGTATTCCATGGCCAATTTTTGTTTTCATTTCTTTTAATGATATCTTCCTTTTATTCTTTTTACATAAGGTTATTTTGCAACCTGCATCTTGAACTTTGTCTGGTCTTGGGTGTGCATTCTCCATCAATGTATGTTTTTCTTCTTTTTCCAAATACTGGGTGTTTTTATTTCGCTCGTGTGAAGTATCGAGCATGTTTCTCTCCGATTGTATATGTATGTGTTGATATACTTTTTTCCTTATAATTCTCATGTCAGACAATTCTATTTTTGTTTTCATTATTTGATAATCATATGCATATGTGAAATTTTCAGATTCATCCCATCCCAAGACATCTCAACCAACTGGTCCATCACAAAATAATAAAGATGCAGAGGTTGACAGTCTTAGCATATGAATAATCAAACTCCTTGTATATCCATAAAACTCCTTGTAGTGACAGTTTTATGAATATACTCTAGGCTTTTCCATGTACAAGCTTTTCCAAAACCACTGGTTTCCAAAAATAGACCACTACAAAGACATATTTTTGTAAAGGATTCATATGTGTAGACCAATATAGTGGAAATGTTCTTGTCACCATTTAGAAGCTGATCTGATTGTCTATAGTACTACAAGCTACTGTTTCAAAAGGAACCATGTTATTCATGTCTACTCACCTAGAGTAAATTATAAGTAGTCCCTTTATTTTCAAGAGATGGGCATAGTTTTACAATTCTTTTTTTTTTCATTTTTTATATGAATCCACATTCACATGCAACCATAGTTGAAGATGGTTTAAACTACATGGCGGCCAATGATTTTATGATTTTTAGTAACCTTGAAAATTTTAGAAAACCATTTAGTTACATTGCTGTGAGAATGTGGTCAATTGATTGGCCCTCGTGGTGTTTCTGGGCTTAATAAGAATTAAGTATGAGTTATGATAGACAATGGATGTATGATAGGATGAGCGGTGGTTATTTAGACCCAAAATTTGTTGAGGGAGTGCACGTTTTTGTTCAATTTGCAATTAGTCAACCAGAATGGACTGGTGGACCGAGAATAAGGTGTTTGTGTAGTAAGTGTAAGCATCGAAAGTTTTTAGAAATTGAGAATGTGAAGTTACACCTAGTGCAAAAGGGTTTTGTAGCAGATTATTATGAGTGGAGATTTCATGGGGAAACACAAACTCATAGAAATTATGAACGGGGTGAATGTCAGACATCAACTTATGCTACTGAATGATCTGATCCATACCATACCATGGTTAGGGATGCAGGGGGTCATGACTTGGACTTTGACACTTTGGAGGAGAGTGCAAATCCAAAAGCAAAAAACTTGTATGAGATGTTACAAGCGGCCTATCAAGCATTGTGGCCAAGGTGTGAGAAGCGCTCATAGTTATCTGCAATAGCTCGATTGTTGAATATTAAGTTAGAATATCATTTTCCGAGAGATGTTATGATTCCTTATTGGAATTTATGAAAGAGGCACTGCCTCAGGAAAACACATTGCCTAAGAATTTTTACGATACAAAGAAGATGGTTAAAGGATTGGGTCTTCCTGTAGAAAAAATTGATTGTTGTGAGCATGGGTGCATGATATATTAGGGTGTAGATAGTGCTTTGAGGTGTTGCAAGTTATGTGGGCATCCTAGGTACAAAAGTAGGAGAAGGGAGTCAACAAAACATAAGGGTATGTCCGATAAGAGGATGGCATTTTTCTCTCGCTCCTAGGGTCAGAGATTGTATGTTTAAAAGCCATCGCTTAAGGATATGCGTTGGCATGATGATCATGACAAGGAAGACAGTGTTATGCATCATCCATCTGACTCTAAGGCTTGGTTTCATTTTGAACAAATGCATCCTTCATTTGCAGCGGAAAGTAGAAATGTCAGGTTGGGATTATACACAGATGGATTCCAAAGGTTTGGTCAATCGGTAAGCACATTCGTATGGCTAACCATTATAACACTATATAATTTGTCGCGGCATGTGCATGAAAGAGCCTCTATATGTTCTCGGCTGCACTGTACCCGGTCGTAATCCTAAGCATAAGATAGATGTGTTCCTTCAGCCACTAATAGCTGAATTGAAACACTTGTGGGAGGTGGGTGTTGAAACATACGATGTGTCTCAAAAACATAATTTTCAAATGAGAGCATCTTTGTTGTGGACTGTTAGTGATTTTTCGGCATACTTAATGTTGTCCAGATGGAGCACAACCGGCAAATTAGCTTGTCTGCATTTTATGGAGTACTCAGATGCATTTTCACTCCCAAATGGTCATAAGACATCATGATTCGATAATCATCGAAAATTTCTGCCTCAATATCACCCCTTTAGACAAAACAAACCTCATGACATAAAAATAAAACAATTTTGTCTCTAGTCACCGCCACCTTGGCCTGAACATAACCTAGGAGCATATCGAACTGTTGGGACTTAGAAAGGTAATTGAAGCTAATGCAAATGAGATCAATAGAAACATTTTTAAAACTAGTGGTTATGGTTGGAGAAGACGTAGTATATTTTGGGATTTGCCTTACTGGAGTACCAATCTCATTCGTCACGATCTCGATGTCATGTACATAGACAAAAATGTGTTTGAGAATGTGTTCAATACTATTATGGACATTGAGGGAAAAACAAAAGACAACATCAAAGCTAGGGAGGATATGGCAATGTTTTGTCGACGAAAAGAGTTAGAAAAGAATGCTAATGGTAAATATCCAAAGGCAAACTACACTTTGGATAAGAATGGCAAGCAAGTTGTTTGTGAATGGGTGAAAAACCTCAAATTTCCTAATGGCTATGTGTCAAATATTGGACGATGTGTGGACTTAAAGAAGTACAAAATTTTTGGAATGAAAAGTCATGACTATCATGTCTTTATGCAGAGGTTAATCCCAATAGCATTTCGGAATTTGATGCCAACAAATGCTTAGGAACCATTGACCGAGTTGAGCTTATTCTTTAAAGACTCGACCGCATCAAACTCGTGTGAGGAAGATATGGAGTGAGATTGAGTGAAATTCCAAAAGAATTCTATGTGTTTAGAGCGAATATTTCCTCCTGGTTTCTTTGACTCAAAGGAACATTTACATGTCCACTTGCTATATGAAGCAAGGATAGCAGGCCCGGTCCACTTTCATTAGATGTATCTGTTTGAGAGGTACTAACTTCTCATATTGAATTTCGATTTCCTTGATATGTGATGTTAATAACATATGAAAACAATTAATTGTTGTCATATATATATGTATATAGGTTCCTTCGCTATTTGAAAAAATGCCTGGTATATGGGCTTGAGTTTGAAAATCTGGTAATATGTAATGCATATTTAGCTGGAAGAAGCATCCAACTTTTGTTCGCATTACTCTGAATCGCATGTTCACACGTTGATAGCGGAATGTGCTCAGAATTTTATGATGCGATGGGTTAAGTGTTCAATAGAAGGTAATCTATCAATATTCACATATCTTAGATGATCTTATGGAACTGCAAACCCTAGGCCAATTGAAGGCGAGAAACTTCGGGCCGCTCAAACCTATATTCTTTTGAATTATGACGAGGTTTGGCAATTTCGAGATCGAAAGTAAAGTATTTTTGAAATATTAGTAAAATTATTGATTTTTGTATTTTAATGGTTTTATTTTTTTTATTTGAAGTATTTACATTTGTAAGTTGCGCAAACAAGATCCAAGAATTAGCGATACTGACATTGATCAAATGCTCGATTACAATTTCATTGAATGGTTTGAACTTTATGTAAGGGTATTTCGTTCCCTACATAATTTTTCGTAATCAAATATTTGAAATTAAATACATATTGACATTGATATTTTTTTCATAAACAAGCACGTGATCCTAGTAATAACGTGACAAACATCTTTGTAAAGGCTCTTGCTGAAGGGCCAAATAGAACCACAGTCATATCCAATGTACTTTGTCAATGGGTACAAATTTTATACTATAGGCCACGGGACTGGTCGAGCTACCATGAACAAGAGTGTTTAGCGTACAAACTATAGGAATGTTGTGCAAATTATTATGGTCAACTGGATAGAGATATTGGAGTTAGAGTATCCTGGTTATCCATTCAAAAGAACGGTTCTATTTAAATGTGATTGGTTTAATCTCCTTCAAGGCATGAGATTAGGAGGCACCCAACCATGCCTCGTAGAAGTCAAACTAAAGTAGCTGGGGTTTTAATAGGTATGAACCATTTATACTTGCAATGCAGGCGTGCCAGGTATATTATGTACCATATCCTTCACTGAGGGGTGCCTAAACTGGTTAGATAGTTGTGTGCAAGATTAAGGTAAGGGCGGTTGTAGAGATGCCTGAATTGTCAAAGAAAACTTCTTCAATGCCAGAATTGGCATTTCAGGACAATGAAATTAATTTACATCATATTAAGGTGGCAGAGGACAATGATCTTAGTCTTCTTAATGATCCAAATGGTGGAGATATAGGTTTTGATGTAGGAGATGGTGAAACTCAATCTGAAGATGAGCTTGAACTTGTTTTGGAATCTGAATCGAAAGATGAAGATGACGATGAAGACTTTGCTAATTTGTAGTTTTTTTTTTTTTTTTTGCAATCTTGTTTTGAAACTCCCTAGTAAACTTATCTCCCAGGATATTATAATCACTAGTTAAGATAAAATGTAATCTAACTAAGTTAAGATAATATTGAAATCTAACTATTCAGTATCAATTGCTTGGAAATTTCCTTAACATTTTTGTATCTGTTTTAATCTGGGCCTTTTGTTTTTTTTTCCTTCCGGTAAAATGAGGCTATCCGTATGTGAGTGTTTTGTTTATTTCTTAAGATGCATGTACAGATCCTTAAACTAAATAAAGGAAGATGCATTCATTCTGCTTGCATGAACTCTTGTATAATCCACCCATATTGACCTACTTTTTTTCCTTTCTACTGCAGCAGAATTGCCACTTTCAATATAAGATATAACAGTGACTTTATGCTTATAGATTAACACTTTATGCTTGTTGATGAACCTCTTAGGTGGTTGGTTTTCTAACCATCATATGTGTAAATGGGTAGAGGTAAAGGAAGAGGAGGACAACTTGGAGGTAGAGGTAATAATAACAGTAGAGCTTGGAGAGAGTCTGTTGATGAGATAAATCATGTACCAGAGACCCAAGACATGGCTCCCACGATACAGTCACAACTTCTTTCAATACAACCATCACCTCCTTCGTCAACACAGGCACCACAATAATTTGAAATTGGCTCTGCATCAGCATATGTTGCTGAATCTATAAATGCTGAGACCAACACTAATGGTGCTTCTGGAATTAACCCTAGAGATGTGATCACTATTAAGAAAAGAGAGTAAGTTTTCATCAACTTAATTTTCTTCTAATAATGCCAATAGAAGCAGGAATTGTAACATGCCATAAGCATTACTATCCATCAATCTAGGAAATTTAGTTACCACTCAAGTGCTTTAATGAAAGATAGTTATAATTGATCACATTTAATTGATTGACATGTACCAATACACTAGAATACTCACAGTTTTAAGTAATCAAAAAAGTAAGAAGACTAATAGTGTGATATAAATCCTTTCTTTTTATTGGCTATATATATATCAAATTAACCTCAATAAAAGTGGATTCACATTTTCTTTTAGCTATTGATAAAATTGCATTTAAAAAAAAAAGATTGACCAACACACTAAATCCACGATTAGCTCAGGTTAACCTTATAACTTCAATGAACTAAAAGTTTGATTAGAAAAATTAACTATCTTATTTAAGTGCATGTTGGTGGTAAATTACTGGGGGTGAGGGATTTAAATAATGTTGGCTAAGCAAAGAGTGGTAAATGTGAAAAGAGGAGTCCTATCGTGGGTTTGTCCCCTCTCCTTAGTCCTCGTGACTTAAGACACAAGTAGCGTAATAGTCATCTATGCTCTTGTTTGCCAACTATTTTCTCACTCCACGCTCCATTTCTACTTCTAACTAGCGTAAAGAGTCTACTTTTTTTTTTTTTTTTTTTCTTTTGGTTTTTGTTTTAGATCAACTAGTCAAGCCCATCATCCTCATCATTTTTCTTAGACTTGGCTAGAGCTATCCCATTAATTACTCTAATCACTTAACCATCATAAGAAGGTTCAATCACAGACACATGTCCACATTGTATATAGGTCTGGATAAAAATATATGTTCAAGTCATTTTCATGAGAATTTGGGTCAATCTCATTTTAATTATCCAATCTAATCACGATTGATATCATTATCAAGAAAATGATTTCTTTATTTGTTTGGCATGGAATGATGGATATAATAAGCCTAAGTACATAGAAAGAGCACGACAAAACAAGCTAAATCGACAAGCCAGTGAACCTGCCACTCATACCAGAGAATCTATCACACATTCTTCACATGCCAAAAGCATGGTTAGGTTTTCACGATAAGAAAATTTGTTACAATAATATTTTAATTGTGTGATCACATTTTATACATTTTTGTTTTGAACTCATGTAAAACAAAGTTAGGAATTAAGTCTACATCTCTACGAAATGCGCAGATTCGCAATCATACTTAAAAGGAGTGATGGCTCATTCATCAATGAGAAAGCCAAAGCTTTGAATGTGCCAAAGTATCTTAATTAAAATTTAATGTTTTATTATATTAATAGTTAATTCTTTATTACTAAATTTATAAATTTAATGTGATGTGTTGTCGAAAAATATTATTTCATCCGACTACGTGAGGAGATGTCCTAACTGCAGGAGGGGTCAGTCTCAACCGTCTAGTTGATGACAATGAAATTTTGTTAAAAATGTTTTTAGGAGTGAAAAATCGAGACTATACAAGATTGGCTCTTAAATATCAACATATTGCAAGATCGCTTTTAGTGACACTTCACCGCGATGTGTCATAGCCAAGGAGTTAGAGGATCAATTGCGCGATGCAGGAAGAGGAATAAGCTTATTACGTGATCAATTTAAGGATTTGCAAGCACTGTTCAAAACGCAGGAGCAAACAAAAATACGCAGCAAAACCAAAAAATGCAGGAGGAGATGCAAAGACAAATGCAGGAGCATGACCAAAAATTCCAAGAGATGCAAAGACAGATGCAGGAGCAGATGAAAGCACAGTTGGCCGCTTTTTTTCATGGTACCCCTTAGAAACCGACTGGTGACAATGATCAGTAGTTATATTTGACACTGATATTACCATTTTGTTATTTAAGAATACTATTGATTTTATAATTAATTAAAAGTATTGTATATTTCAACTTATTTAATGATATCTATTAATTTAACTACTAAACTACATCTTAATGATTGCATATAATTGGCTTTGAATGACAATAAGATCCATATGAAAAGTCAAGACATGTCAACAAAAAATATTAGAATATATAGACAGAATATAGACAGATTTTTCCATCTCTAATTAGAAATAGAAATACAGATGGAATTTTTCCGTGTCAGATCTAAGACGGTTTCAGAGACGGAAAATTTCGGTCTCTGATCAAAGACGGAATGTTTTGGTCTATGATTAGAGACCGAAATTTTTCGTCTTTGATCAAAGACGGAATTTGAGACTTAAAATTTTGTGTCCGATTAGAGACGGATTATTTTGGCCAGGATTGACATCGTAAACTTATTCAAGCCGACGAGATTGACAAACCGCCTCGCATTAGAGACGGAATTGATCCTTGAATTATATTTAATAATAACTGGGTGATTCATTTAGAGACGGAAAATATGTCTCTAATTCATCTCTGATTACAGACATAATCTTTTCGTCTCTTATCATATACGGATTAGAGACGGAATTGGTCCTTGGGAATTAGAGACAAATAATAACCCGCCTCTATTTAGAGACGGAAAATACGTCTCTGATTACAAACGGAATCTTTTCATCTCTTATCATATATGAATTAGAGACAGAAGGAATCACGTACCAACATTTTTAAGACCGAAAATTCCGTCTCTAATCTGTTTGGAATTCCGTTTCCAAATAGATTAGAGACAGAATTTTCCATCTCTAAATTGAGGTTTTTTTGTAGTGAGACATGAATTGAATGCTCAAATCAATATCAATACACCACAAAGATAATAAGGGAATAGTTAAGTCTAACTTTAGTATATCTTATCTTGTTTTAGGGGCTTAATCCCAAAATTTGTGAAGGTTAGAAACCTTGAAATCCAAATGTGTTCATTGCTTAGCATTGAAGGCTAGGTCTTGAAGTCTTTAAGTTTAGTGGAATTCTCACTTAGTTAGGAGTCTAGGAAAGTGGACATAAGTAGATTGTTGAACTACTATAATTAGAGTTTACATTTCTTTAAGCAAATTTTTTTACATTTGTCTCAACTTGTCATTTTCTTTATGATATTATTTATTTGTTATCAATTTTTTTTAAAAGAGACTAACACCTCAATTATTCTTCATACCCTCTCAGATTTACGATTAGGTTGAATTAACTTGTATTTGCAGTATTATCATAGTCTGATAAGTTTTACTACTCATTGAATTGGTGGTGTTAGATATAGAGCCTATTGGGAAAAGTGAGTTCAGTGTCCATCATATATGGGGACCTTTCCAAACTACATCAAATGCATTGGTCAACTTTCAAAATAACAAAATGTAATTACATTTCAATAATGTAACACTTGAAATGATTATTTCTAACCTTCAACTATTAAATAATTAGAATGCTTTGAGGACTTGGAGAGAGATGAAAATAGCAGTCTCTTGAGTTTTCCTGTGTGCTCTTAGCTTCCAAGCCTAGGGGAAGCCTTACATAGCTAGTCAGGTAAGTGGGGAAATTGACTTAACAACTTGTACGAGAAATTTGCCTAAATACCGCACAGGAGCTTAGTGGAAAGACTAAGTTTTGACAACGTGCCATTGATCCATCTCAGAAATAAACAGATTTGAAGCCCAAGAATTTCATTCAACAATTTAGAGTGACCTACTCTAACCAATTGAAAAAATTGTGTGTGAGGGTGTTCTATCAATGTTACAAAGAGTGTCTTTGACACACCTTAGAACACTGTCAAATATTAAGCAATTCAAAAGCAATATAAAACAAAAAATAAAGTCCGAGGAATAAAGAGACACAGAAAGTTTATAACGCGGTTTAGTCAAGCCTATGTCCGTGGGGCTATGCCTAGTTGCATATGGACTCCCTCCTTTCTCTGATGCCTTCCTTCGCCCGATTCCCTATCATATACTTCAGAACGAGATCCCCTCGTTCCCCCAACAATCACATCTAAGCATGCTATCCAATCTCACTCAATAATGAAACTCATATGAACATGAGATTGTTCTCTTCACATAAACATAATATCACTCATTACCCATGAACGCCCATAAACACTTGGTTCTGGACTAATCAACTCAGATCTAGTCTGGAGAGACGTTCAGAAAATCATCGCATGCCTTATTTATCTGCAACTCTTCATTATCTTGAATAAACAACTTCATCTTAACCTTATATCTCCATTATATAATCTTTAGAGTAGACTAATCAACTTTTTTTTTTGACAACGGTATGATAATCAACTTGGGACTTCTTCAAAGGTGTGAGACAGTGATGCCTCTTGTGGCTCCAAAAAGTCGTAGCAAAATGGTGTTTTAGAAGATGATGCTTTCTCTGTCAGTGTTCACACTGCACGTAACACCCAAACAAACATTTTTCTTTTGAAGAATTTTGAACACCACAGTGGTGTTTTAGAAGATGATGCACACTTCGTGTGACACCCAAACAAACATTTTTCTTTTGAAGAATTTCGAACACTGTAACATTGGTTTTGCCTAAACGAATGCCAACACATTAATCCTAACAAAAATCGTCACTAAAAAGAAGATTCTATAAAAGCTTCACTGAAAAGGTGATTCGGGAGAAGTGGATGCCGCCGGCAAACTTGGACAAACGACTATATATTTATTTTTCATGACCTATTTTATGAGTTGTTTGTTCAAAGGTGTTTTTTGAAATGTTCTACAACACAAATCTTTTTTTTTTGCTTGACCTTGTTTCACAAATCATTTCGATGCAACCTTCAAATCAAAGCAATTGTGGTCTGCACAAAATTATTTTAGTGCAACATCAGTTACTCCATAGAAGTAAAAAATAAATTGGCTCTAATATTCCAGTTTACTAGACCCTATAATTTATATATATAATATAAAATATGAATAATTATGTACGCATTGGTAGAACAATTTTAATCAAGAGAACATTACAAAATAAGTCTATACATAATCGTTGTGATTCAAGTGCAGCCAAATACTGGAACTAAAGCCTAAAAGGATATCATATTTTGAGTAGAACTGGGAATTCAATTATACGGTAATGATTTTGTTTTATCAGCTTCATTTATCGTCAACCAATTACCAAAAAAAAGAAAAAAAATAATATTTGTTCCTATAATCTAATATCCCTTCAAACCATGTTCTTGATGAGGAAAGATTGAAGACTTAACACGAATCCATTTGGGTGGCGCTTTTCCCAGATCGGGAAGGTTAACAAATGCCCCTTTTATAATCAACAATTTTTAGCATTCTTGGCTAGAACCATGGATGGAACGAACATATAGAGAGAGGATAATAATGCATGTGCGACTGCCACATGACAAGTAGTAGTTCCTGTCCATGGATTCCCTACTGAGAAAGGCTAAAAAAGGTAATGGAATTGCTGAATTATACTTGCTAGTAAAAAGGATTTGAAAGAAACATAAAAAAAAGGAAAAGGAAAAGAAGGCCTCTTCCCAATAAGAACCTGTTCTTTTGCTTATCCTCATTGTTGGGGAGAAGAGAGCACTCAGTATTTTCTACTGGTGGGTGGGTAGGTGGGTGGGTGGGAGGGAAAGAATCATCATCATCATCATCATCAGCCCTATTTGACAATAAAGCCCCATTATCAATGTACAAAGGCTCTAAAAATACATAATAGACTTTGCCAACCAACAGTGCAGTGCAGTGCAGTGCAGCATCCATAATGTCCCCACCACCTGCTCAATGGCATAAAGGAAGAGAGAGAGTTAGCCCAGACCAGCCCATCCCAGCCCAGCCCCCCATGAACGGACGATCATTGATCCCTTGAGAATTTACATTAATTCCCGATCTCTTCAGCCATTTCTTCCCTCTTCTCATTATGTTCTGAGGAGGCTACAGGAGTGACTTCTGTTCCATCAGTCATCTCCACATCCTGAGAGGTGGTTGCAGTTAGGTCTGAGTTCATATTACCACTGCCTGATGGTTCCGATGGCTTAGCAGGGCTGCAAGCTGGATCTGTTTCCATTGATTCAGGCGATGCCTCAGCATTATTGCTGCTATCCACCAATTCCACGATGATGACCGAAGCAGAGGCTTCAGTTGCATCTGGAACAATATCATTGCCTTCATGTCCTGATTGAAGCTCCCCATTGGGTAGAACTAGAGGTTTATCCGTGCCAGTAGGATTAGGATTGCTGGAATCCGAAGTCTCCCTCCATTCAACCCACTCGGATGGTTTATCACTTTCATCAGGTCCTGTTTCTTTTAAATCATCAGATGGGTTGGTCTGTGTAGATTCCTGTGGTTTTACTTCTGGTGATGGAGAAGATGTTGCTGTATCATCTAACTCGTCGTCTGTACCAACAATCACCTCGTCGTTTCCACCACTGTTGGTAAGACCAGTCTCGGTATTAGGGGATGGAGAAGCAAGCGACCCACTTGAGCGCTCATTCGCAATTCTGTCATCCTCAAAAGCAAACCAGTTGGAGTTTGTAAAGAGGGAACTGCTGTTCACACCAAAGGCAAACACAATGTCAACAAAAGTAAATCAACTGGTATAATTGAATATCTGAAAAACGAAGGGCAGGAAAGAAAAAACAACTTTTAGTTCCCACTTCCCCATCTGTTTGGCACTCACAGGTTGAGAAATATAAGCTACAGAAGCAGCAGAAAGAGCATTTAAATCTACTAAATTTTGCAAATGGCAACCTAGTTCAAAATTCTCTCAGAAACCATGGTTACAAGTTCTGGAGCCCCTCAACAACAACAAAAAAAAAAGGATAAGAATGAGTCAGCTCTTTTGTTGACAACATAAATATTCTAGCAGGCCCTAATACCTTTATTCAAATAGTCAAACCAAAATCTGGTAGACAGACCAGAATGGCTAAAGATGAGTGGTGTAAGCCTTCTCAACAAATCCCTCTATTTACAGCTGGCCTGAGTGGTGGGATCAAGCCTTTCATAAATGAATTTGACAGGGAAAATGGAAAAGGCCTTCAGAGTGCCCTTTTCCCCCTTACTTTATATAGGTATTAAATAGCAAGAGAAGGTTAAAATGCGGGCTTCCACCTACCTCTCTTGATCATCTCCCAATCGCAGAGAAGATATGACAACTTCAGCCGATTCATCATCAAAGTAGACATCCTGCCAAGAATTTCCATAAGAAGCTATTTCATTTGACACAATACTTGTTTTGGTATCAAACCATTCGCTAATGAAATTGATTAAACAATGTCATTCAATAGCAGAGATAGGATAAGATTCAGCCTCAGGCAAGGCTTTAATCCAGGCCTGGAACAATTATAAGTTTTTGATTTTCTGAATTTCCTAGTAAAAACTCTAAGACTATGCATGGTTCCTAGAATATTTGAAAGGAAATGCGAATATGAAAAAAAAAATAGATGAAAAATAAAAGATATATTTGAAGCCAATAAATTTTTTATATCACGCTACTTCAAACTTTTCACTTATTTAACTCTTTTATAAAGGTTGATTATTCTAATATATATATATATATATATATATATATATATATATATATATATATATATATATATATATATATATATATATATATATATATATTTCTTAATAACTTTATAATATGAATTTTCTTTCGTATTTTTCACAGTAAAACCAAACTGAGATTAACATTTATTTTTCTTTCCCTAATACTTTCCAAGAACCAAACATAGCTAAAACTCTTCAATGTTAATGACAAACATATTTATCTTGTGTGTGAGAGAGCGTGTTATTACTTATATATATATATATGCTTGTGTGGCGTGCCCTACTTGTATCAGGGTGTAGATCTATAAATTTATCTCTGCCAAGCTGGTGTTGCATCTTTCTATTCATAGGAAATGAAAAAATATTTTAAGAAAAAAAAACAGATTTTATGAAATTGAGGATTAGATATTCCAACCAAAAGAGTATAAACTTCAATATATATTTTTTTGGTATGAATTTACCAGATTAACTAAAAAACAATCATATAGCAGAATAGTCAAAACTTCATAAAATGATTCTATGTAAGACCAAATTTCAAGTTTGGATTCATTTCTTCAACCCATATTTAATGTCAATTGTGAACACAACAGATTTAGCTCATCTAAATTATATGTTGGAAAATCTATGCCTGATACCAATCTTCAGTGGCAAAGCAGTCATTAAAAAAGATCTTCAAACCTTAATCTCACATGCTTCAAGTGAAAAAAAAAAAGCGGAACTGTATTTTTGTTTCCAATTAATTTTTATTTTAATATTCAAAACAAAAGCACAAGTTCCACTGTTATAATTAGAAACAAAAATCCAGTTCCACTTTTTCTTAGACAAAAATTTTCTTAGTTTTGTGTTTCATCAGATGACAGATTACTGTTTCACTTTCACTACCATCTCTACCAAAATATCAGCTAAGCCCCGCTTTTACCTAAATCTGAGAGATTTGAAGCCAAGAACATGACCGATATGACAGTTATAAAATAAATTACTTCCATAGGTTAAGGCATGGGCAGTTTTTACAACAATGGAAAGTCCGCCAAATAACATTAAATTGTAAGAAATTAAAAGTTTGGGGGATCTAAAAAAGAAATAGAGAGAATCTTGTTTCTTTTGATGCATAATGTGGAAGGCTGCCACCTCTCATATCCCTCACTTCTTTGACTAAAACCTTAGTAGAAGCAATAATTTCACCAGGGCAATTTGTGTGTGTGTGTGCGCGCGCACCCGCACACATATGCCTCTGCACATGAGTTTGTCTTTTGTGACAGTTCATTTTTTTTTTTCTTAATGGGATTTGAACCTAGAACTCCCACAGACCTTCACCACTTGAGCTAGGCCTCAAGGTCTTCGAGAAGGCAGCTTGGGACTAGAAAAGTTCGATTAAAAATAAGCTTAGCTAAGCTATAAAATCATTGAAACACATAAAAGTTCTTATTGAGATTTTTTTTTTTTTTTTTTAAGGAAAAAAAAATTGCTTCCAAAAACACAATCCAAGAAGTACCAAAGAGCCACAAAGAATAATTATCAGGAACTGTTTTTTTTTTTTTTTTTTTTTGACTAGTAAAAGAAAAATATATTAGAGAAAGTCACCAAAAAAACGTGACTAAGAAGAATACAAGGGAAGAAGAGCAAAAATCCCCTTACAACTGCATAAAGAGCCCCCTCTAAACTGCACAAAAACCCAATCTATACAAAAAGCCTCACCCTCACCTGCACCCCAACCAATCAATGAATGTCACTAAGGTCGAGGGACCATCCTCTATAGACAACTTAGTCTCAGACCATAGATGCAAAACAAAAGAGGTTTTGAGTTTTTGTATCGACAAAACATCATCAGTAAAAGCAATCTTATTCCTAGTCTTCCAGATAGTCCAGAATAAACAAGATGATCCTGCTTGCCACACCTTCCTCTGTTTCTTGCCAACCCTAAAGCTGCCCCAACTCAAGAGATTATCTTTCACTGATCCTGACGTCACCCAAGTAGAATCAAACAAATAGAACAATAACTTCCACAGCAGCCTCGTTTTTGCACAATGAAGGAGGAACTGCTATTAAAATATTAATGTATACACACTTGACTCCCTGAGGAACTAAATCATAGGCCTTGGCAGGCGGCTCAAGACAGTTTGTAAGTGGTCCACTTCAGCGGTGCAACCCTATTTATGTAACCTACCAGATGTCTTCTTTTGTTAGGTAAATATATGTCCCCATTGGGAGTTGAACCCGGAGTCTCATGCAAAACATCCTCATCCCTTTACCACTTCAACCAGGCCTCAAGGACCTGACCAGATTTTGTAGATATGCATACAAGTTGAACACAGCTTGTGAAACTTGGGTGATGATGCAAAGGTTGGTCCAATTAAAATTACCTTAAGTGAGGTAAGCATATTAATGGAAATACTAAGAAGGTTCCATTAATTAAGCTAGTGAAATTTTCCTAGGCATAAAACAAAAGATTCCATTTAGCCTGTATTAGAGAAGTTCTTAGTTTCTTTATCCTTTTCAGAAGGTTAACCTTCCTGTCCATACTTGTCAGAAGGTTTAACTTCCAGTTCATGACACTTGGCTAAAGATCAGAAGGTTAACGTTCCTGTTCATACTTGTCAGAAGGTTAACTTCCAGTTCATGTCACATGGCTAAAGATCAAGTGGTTTGGATACCCTCATCGGTTCTTAATTGGGCTACTCCTTACCACCAGTTGTTCCCAAATAAACCGTTGTTCCCTATTGATCCCAAGGTATTTGGATGCACATGCTTTGTTCGGGATGTCCGTCCTCAAGTCTCTAAACTTGATCCGAAGTCTATAAAGTGTATCTTTGTGGGATATTCTCGTGTTCAAAAAGGGTATAGATGTTATTGTCCCACTCTTCGAAATTACTTTGTGTCTACTAATGTACATTCTTTGAGACTACCCCGTTTTCCTTTTCTTCTCCTATTACTAGTCAAGGGGAGGGTGATGATTTATTAGTGTACACAATTTCCTCACTTGTTCCACCGGCTCCACTAGCTCTACTCAGGCTCGTTCACAATTAACCTCCATTACTCGGGTATACTCTCGCCTTAAAACCCTCAGGTCTCTAGTCAGCAGAAATATAGTCGTGATCAAATCTAGTCTAGAATGATGATCTTCCGATTGCTCTTCGTAAAGGTAAATGTCAGTGTGCTCACACAATCTCTTCGCTTGTTTCCTATAACCATTTGTCGTCTTCCTTTGGTTCCTTTATTGCATCTCTTGATTCTATCTCTCTTCCTAACACTGTCCGTGAGGCTTTATCTCACCCTGGTTGGCGTAATGCTATGGTGGATGAAATGCAAGCTTGAGATGATAATGATACGTGGGACTTGGTGCCTTTACCTACTGGCAAGAAGGTTATTGGCTGTCGTTGGGTGTTTGCAGTCAAGTTTAATCCTGATAGGTATGTTGCTAGATTGAAAGCCCGTCTTGTTGCTATGGGTTATGCTCAAATTTATGGAGTTGATTATTCTGATACTTTTTCTCCTGTAACTAAGCTGACATTTGTTCGTCTGTTTATTTCTCTTGCTGCTTCTTATGATTGGGACTTGCATCAACTTGATATCAAGAATGTGTTTCTACATGGAGATCTTTAGGAAGAGGTTTACATGGAGCAACCTCCGGGGTTTGTTGCTCAAGGGGAGATAGGGAAAGTGTGTCATCTTCGGAAATCTTTGTATGGTCTGAAATAGAGTCTCCATGCTTGGTTTGGCAAATTCAGTTAGGCAGTTGAGACATTTGGCATGCAAAAGAGTAAGTCTAATACTCAGTCTTCTATAAGAATTCCGGTTCGATATTCTCTAGGTAGTGTATGTGGATGATATTGTCATCCTTGCAGGGTGACTCCAAAGGTATATTATCTCTTAAATCATTTTCTTGTGGTCCAGGTTCACACGGGTTAAGATGTTGAAGTCATGAGAAGTAACCAGGGAATTCTAAGATCTCAACGGAAATATGTGCTCGATTTGTTATCCAAGATAGGGAAGTTGGGTGCCAAACCGTGTAGTACTCCTATGACTCCTAATGTACAGATCACTAAGGAAGGAGACCTATTTGAAGACCCTCAAAGATACAGAAGACTGGTTGGGAAATTGAATTATCTTACAGTAACTCGTTCAGATATTACTTATCCAGTAAGTGTTTTGAGTCGGTATATGTCATCTCCCATAATCAGTCATTAAGCAGCTGTAGAGCATATCCTATGCTATTTGAAAGAAGCTCTTGGACGTGGAATACTGTATAAGAAGCATGAGCATACCAGAATTCAATGTTTTTCTAATGCAGATTAGGCAAGATCTAAGGAAGATAGGAGATCCACCTCAGGATATTGTGTCTTTTTTTGGAGGAAATATGATCTCATGGAAGAGTAAGAAGCAAAGTGTTGTCTTGCGATCTAGTGTGGAGTCAGAGAGTAGAGCTATGGCACAGTCTGTATGCGACATCATGTGGATACGTCAGTTATTGATAGAAGTAGGCATCGAAACTTCAATACCAACAAAGCTTTGATGTGAAAATCAAGCTATCATGCACATAGTATCTAACCCAGTATTTCATGAACTGACCAAACATATTGAGATAGACTGTCATTTTATCCGTGAGAAGATCCAGTTGAGGTTGATCTCTATAGGATATGTAAAGACTGAAGAACAATTAGGAAATATTTTCACAAAACCTTTGAGTGGAGATCGAGTCGGTTACCTTTGTAACAAGTTGGCATCATCAGCGTCTATCTTTCGGTGCGAGGGTGTTATAGTATTATTGTAAATTAGAAACTAGTTGGGAAGAAGTATGTAGAGTTAGGAAACTTCATATTCTTTCCTATTTGGTTTAGGGATTGTCTTGTATATAAATAGGTTATTTATGATCAATGAAAGATACAATTTTTCCCTTCAATTATCTATGATTACAATACCAACTTTTGGAAGGTTTTTCCATACCACGGCAATAACATAACTAAAGAGCATAGGGGAAAGAAGGCAAAAATCATTCCATTTAAAGGTATAAAACTTCTTGAACATACCTCATCATCTCGTTCAAGGTGGCCATGAGTCTGCATGAGTGAACGGAAAATGAAAATACCATTAAAAGTTGCACATTCAAAATGAAGAATAATCAATCATATAACTGCAGAATATAATATTTTAATTAATTACAGAAAATTCTGCAGAACCAGAGAGGTAAGCAACATGACATTTACAATTAACCATTGTATTTTGCGATTGAATCTCAACATTGCAATTCAAAAAATAAAAAGAATGCTGGTCAAGAGAACAACCAAGGAGTAAAAAAATCTGTAAGTATAGGGAAAAAGGGTTCTATTGATACACGCAAAGGAAAATAACCCACTAGAAAATGCACTATGGTGAGAAGATTGATAGAAATATGAATTACTATAAAAAAGAATGTCATCATAATGCAAGCAAAAATTAAATTCTAAACACGTTCATATTTGTATAAAACAAGTAAAAGAATGTTACAACCAAGATGATGGTATCTTCAACTTACATGTTCTTTATCACAAAAATTAAACTCCTATTGATTGGACTAAAGTTCCAAAGAATTTTAACTTTTCATTCTCCTAATTAATTGTGTTCAGTGGAGTTTTGGTAAATGTTAAATTAAATGTATTCACTTAAATTTTATCCTAATTGATTGCTTTATTTATCAAGTTACAAAAATTTTACAATAATTTCTCTTTAACATAATAATTGTTTAATTAAAAAAGAGTTGTAAGGTCATAATTCTTCAAAGATACATGTAATTCAAACTTCTTATTCCAGTTCCATTTTCAAGTGATCTTTTATTTTTATTTCATCTTTTAAAATGTGTGTCCTTAAATTATTAGTGCAAATATGTGGAATAGCAACAAAAAACTACATCTCAGTACTAAAGTTTAACACATTATTTAGTGTTAAGGAAAAGAAAGATCTAGGCTGCAATTAGTGGTAAACTGCTTGAGTTATGGACTAGCATGCTAAGCCTGTTTCCCCTCTATGCTTACTCCTTGCATTTGGGGTAACCTTTCACACACACAAACAGATGTAGCTAGCTACATGTTAAAGTTCTAAAAAAAAGCCAAGATGCCCTAATTAGATTAAAGAATACCTCATCCATATCATCATTATTATAAATTCCGTATCGAAATGCCTGACTCAAGTTATTTGCTAGAGCTGCAACATCATAATCTCTGTCTTGATAATCATCATCATCACTGTCCCTAGTTCGGTCCTGTAGAGCTGTAGGTCTCCTGTTACAATTGATGAAACCATGATTACACATCAGGCCAATAGAGGGGGCAAAAAACACTATTTTCAATTATAGTAATATAGAATTGCTTCTCTAATTTCATAAATTAGAAATTCTTATATGAGTTCAAAACAGAATAATTGGGAAAGAAGGATAAGGAAAATATTAATTTCAGTAATAACTAAATTTTTACAATTTAATAATTAAATTGAAAAATATCAATGATTAAGTTTAACAAATATCATCATACAAAAGATGGGGAAAAGGGAGTTTGACTCATAGCAGATGCATCTGATTGACTTCTATGGTATGACTACAAATGGTATCAGGAATCACCATAACATAAAAGTAACAAGCAACCTTCTTATGCTGGACTGTCCGATTTCATTTATATAACAAATCCCACTTCAAGTATCATACAACCAACACCACAAGGAGAATCTCTTTCTACAAATGCACATAAAAATGTACAAGAGATGGATTTTGTTCAGAAAATTCATAAGCTAAAATGGATTGTTTTAGATGCTGATTAGAATTTCTTACGTTAATCGAGGATAAAGCATACTTCTAAGTATTTTAAACTCCAATCAAATGGAAAATGAAAAATAAGGCATACAGGTTCAATATAATCACAGAAATAGGTACAGACAATTATATTGAAAATAGAAGTATAAATCATACATACAAAGCAAACAAAAGGAAGAGGGTGAGAACACACAAAAACAAGCAGCTGCACCCAAAAGCCTGTCCAATCCATAACATTAAGCTACAACAAGAAGTCACTCCTAATGTACAAGCTAACCTAATACCAAAAATTAACTGTTAAAGGTATATGGTCTTGACTTTCACAATTTCTCTTATTTCTCTAATTCTCTCCCCAAATGGTACAGAAGATACGCAGAGAAGTGACCTTTCATGTATTTTTTCTCTTTCTACCAACAGAAGAGTCCCAACTCAATAGCAATCCTTTCACCAAGAATGCATCATCCACTATACATCAGATAATGCAAAATTCAGCTACCACAAAACACTACCTTTTGGGCAACAAAGAAGAATATAATCACACATTTCTTTCTGTTCTTTGCAAATGTAGCATTTGTTAGGCAAAGCTCAATTTCTCTTTTGAGTTAATACTGAGTTAAAATTCTGGCCTGAGTATTTCCAAGTTGAAACTTTAACTCTAACCAAAGCCATGGATTTACAATCTATGTCATAAGGGAAAGGATCCACTCCCCTACTGGTCAAGGAGGAATAGAACGACATGACTGTAACACCACCATTCTTTGTATCCATCCACATCAGAAAATCCTCTGCATCAATTGAGGGGGGAATAATCTTGCAACATCGCAGAGAAATTGTCCACTTCCTCCAACCCCTAATCATTCAACGGTCTAAAAATACCTAAGATCCTAACTCCCGCCATCACATAACTCCACCCCACCCAAGCGTCTTCGGAGGAGACCAGATAAAAAGGATTTGGAAACATCCCTCATGAGCAAATCCGTACACCAACAGTCCTTCCAAATTTCACCCTATTCCCACTTACAACCCTGAAGGCCTAAAAGGATCTCAGCAATACCAAAATTAAATCCAAATGAGGCAAATTCTCAACAATCCACCTCCAAGAGACTGTCAAACCATGAACACAGGAATCGAGGAGATGGATTTTCAACACCAGCTCTGAACATATCAGTCAAAATATTTTCAACCTGGTCCTTCCAGAGACTCCAAAAGAAGCACAGAGAGTTTATTCTCCACATCTTTCCTTCAAACACCAATGGGAACTTGTACAACATTTAGACAGTTTTCTCAATTGATCAAGGCAGAAAACAAACCAAAGAATATAAAACATAACAAAAAACAAAGTTTGAATGATTTAAGGAATGTGGATATGGTCATCCAAGTCCTCCATTTGTTTACACAAGCAGAAGTAATCAACAAGAATCCTACCTGACATAGCCCTAAATAAGATATTTTCAGCCCCTTTTCTGTCTCAGTAACAGAAAAATGCATCCTTTCAAGCAATCATGCTTTTTATTTGTGTCCACATAAATACTGATCCTTTTTATAAGGAATCTTAGAAAAAAAAAGTAATATAACTAGACTGTAATGCTTCAAACAGTTGATGCAGTAGAATACCATCAACATGGTCCAAACAAACATACTTCGATTCATCCAAGAAAACTGTCACTTAAGAAACAAAAACCTATGAATTAAGATTGATACAGTGACATCCATGATCAAAGTCAATGCACGATAACCATTGTCCAAGAAAGCTATGAATTAAGCATCAAGGAATGGATTGTGTCAAGAGCTTACAGAGACATGACATCCAAATAACATGATGTTCAAAAACAGCATGAAATAAAATTTCCCTGACACTACTCAAATTTCAAAACACAGGTAGTCACAACCATTGGCAGCTAATTGGATAAACTCAAGGTTCATAATTATTTATGCCTACAGAGTGCATCAACCACTTAAAGTCATACTCTATATAACATGGTCAATTTATCTAGCCTTTTATGGGTATGGTTGCACAATGAATGGACCATTCTTTCTTTAGTTCTTCTGATTTTCTGATTCACACCTTTTTCTGCTTATACTTAGTGAAGGTGCCTCACCTCCCACCACAAGTAAATTGATTATTTATTTATGATCCATCTAACTGAATAAGAAGTTTCAAATCAGTACCAGTACCCATGTGAGAGAAAGGGCAAAAAAGCAAGGAAAAAAAACACTTGAGGAAACCTACCCACAGGCCCATTGGCCTACATTTTCCACTGCAATGCGCTTCAGGAGGACCGTTCCATAAAAATCCATCCATTCATTATTTTCCTGTAAAGAGAAAACCAAATAGGGTATATGACTCAGAGTACAACACTAGGGCAAAAACACCAGTGCATGGCGAAAAAACCAGTGCATTAAGGTGTTTCCAGTAGTACCCTATTAAGGTCATGTCAAGTATATACAAACATGTTCATTTAAGAGCTGATTACTTTTAAGTGAAGACAGGAGGAGAGTTGCATACAAAAAACAAAAGAATACAAAAAAAGGTAATAGAAACAAAGTTTCACTATTAAAAGATTTGGACAACACTCAGAGTTAATAATATTTTTGACATAGATGGAACAACTACAATTCAGTATAGAGAGAAAATTATAGAGAATTGAGCAACATAAAATCAATCTAGGTATAAGAAAACATTTAGGTGCATGCGAAATTAGCCTCAGAATTGCAGACACAAGTACAATTATAGGTTTGTCAAGCTAAGAAAGAAGTGATTCAACCGATTACAAAATTGGAATAGAGAAATGGAGAGTTAAACTTCTAACTAAAATGACCTTAAACCACATGGATAACCAACTTAAGAAGTTCAAATGGGCAATGAAAAGCCTCACAAACACCACGCTACCTGGGAAACCTCCGAACCCACTGTGATGATACTATTCATCTTGAAGCCTAGCAAAAAGCCACCCTCACCTTAAATCTCCCTTAGAGCAGCTAAGGGTCTCCATGACTAACAAAAACAAGCACGATGAAGGCAGACTCTCTTGCCTCAAACCTCTAGAGCTTTAAAAGGAGCTTAAAGAACAATAGAGAATTTTGGTGATCCTTTTCTACCCAAAACCCATTCTGTTCAAAAGCACAAGGAAAAAGTTCCAACTAACATGGTAAGCAATAACAAGCCTATAGAACACCTTAGGCACAGTTCTTTTCAATATCAAACTAATTGCTTCATTCACAATAGGCACAATATCAAGAATTTGTCTACCCTTCATACATGCATTTTGAGATTAGATTTCGAGACCACTTTGCTCAACATCTTTTTAAGCCTATAGTACCAACTTAGCCAATAATTTATGAAGATTACCACCAAACTTATAGGCATAAAATCTTTAAGGTTTATACCCCTCCTACCTTTCGCACCAAAACTTAGAAATTGCATTGATGCTCTTTACAAATCTTCCCTATTAAGAATACCTCTTTGCTCCATCTCTTCAAATTACACTTCAAACTTTTCAGTTTTTCTGCTAGAACGATACTTTTTTTATGGGTAAATGCAAAAACATATTGAACCACCAAAGGTACCTGGGGACAACCCCAAGAATACAAGAGATATACAAGAGGGGCCCCCAAGGAAACAAAAAACAAGAGAAGAGGAAAGAAAAACCTACCAGCCCTCTACAACCCCAAAAAAAAAACCTCATTCTGCTAGAACGATACTAGAAGCTATTTTTTTATAGATAGGCAAAGAAAAAAGCTACAAAGTATACGGGACGTATATAGGCAGCCAAAAGGCCAAAAAACAAGAAGAGAAAACCTCACCAACCCCTCAAAAACAGGCCAGCCACTCCAAGAAATCTATAAGTGAAGTGATCTCTTCACCTAAGTACAAAATATTCCAACTCCACAGATTAGATACAAAAGAATGCTTTAACCACTGTACAACTAAAGTCTGATCCCTAAAAACTATACAGTTTCTCTCCTTCCAAACAAACCAAAAAATACACAAGGAGATGGATTTCCAAATCTTTCTCCTGGCTAGAGATTTCATCCATTTGTCTACCCTCCATAAATATTCTTACAGCCAAAAAGCCAACTTACTAACACCTATATGAATCCTAGAAAATAAACAACGTTAAAATATCCTTCAATGCATCACCAATCACTCCATAAACCCTTAAATGGCCCCCAATTTTGGAAAGAAACCCCCTTTATCACCCCTATACAAGGACCATACATTCTCATGAAAATCCAGACAACCTATCTTCACAGTTTTTAAAATGGCAAGAGATTAAGAACATCCCAACTTCCATACACAACAGCTCACAGCTCTTGAGCACCTCCTAGTTCACTATCCTTTGGTTTGGAGCATATGGACTTCTCCCTTGGCAGCCAAAAGTGTTTTCTGGGTGCCACATTTCTGATAAGGGATTTACTGATTGGTTGGAGGAAAATCTCAATGACTAAGGGGGGAAGGAAGATCTGGTTGGCAGCTCCTTTGCCTTTTTTCTGGAAGGAAAGAAACAAAGTAGTTTTTGAGAATGAGGATTTCTCGGTCCACAGGCTGAAAAGCTCTTTTGTATTCTCTCTTTACTCTTGGGCTAGATTATGTTTAAATTTTGAGTCTCTTTTTGTATGTAATCTGGTTTCTTTGGTTAGGGGCTCATGAGTTTTTCTGGTGCTTTTGGCTCCTTTATTTATTTATTTATTTTGTACAAGCCGTGTGGCACCCTTTTTATACTCCCTATATACGCCTTGGGCTGCCTTTTGGCTATCTTTTTTGTTCCAATGAATTTTCCCTTTTACCTATCAAAAAAAAAAAAACAAGACTTTGTGTGTTGGACCCTCGCCTTCAGCTCTCCCTGACTAAAGAATTTGTTTGTTCGTAGACTACACACCATCCCTACCAACAACTCTTGGATTTAAGTTACTTGAAAGCTGTAATCAGAATTAATTGAAGAAAAAATTCTCTCACTGATCACAAACTAACATATTTATATACAAGACAATCTCAAACCAAATAGGAAAGAATATGAAGTTTCCTAACTCTACATGATTCATTTTCCCAACTAATTTCTAATTCTACAATACTATAAAACTCCCCCTCAAGTTGGAGCATAGATGTTGATCAAGCCAAACTTGTTACAAAAATAACTTACCCGATTCCCACTCAAAGGTTTCATGAGAATATCTCCTAACTGTTCTCCAGTCTTTACATATCCTATAGAGATCAACCCCAACTGGATCTTCTCAAGGAGAAAATGACAATCTATCTCAATATGTTTGGTCCGTTCACGAAATATCGAGTTAGATGTAATATGCATAGCAACTTGGTTATCACACCAAAGCTTCATTGGTACTGAAGTTTCGATGCCCACTTCCATCAATAACTAACATATCCACATGATCTTCCATCAATGAATGGATATGGGAGATGACATATACTGACTTAAAACACTTACTAAATAAGCAATATCCGGGCGAGTTACTTTAAGATAATTCAATTTCCCAACCAGTCTTTTGTATCTTTCAAGGTCTTCAAATAGTTCTCCTTCCTTGGTGAGTTGTACATTAGGAGCCATAAGAGTACTACATGGTTTGGCGCCTAATTTCCCTTTCTTAGATAACATATCAAGTACATATTTCCGTTGAGATAACAAAATTTCTTACTTACTTCACATGACTTCAACACCTAAGAAATACTTCAACATCCCTAAATCCTTTATGTGAAACTGACTGTGAAGAAAGGATTTAAGAGATAATATTCTTTCGTAGTCGCTCCCAGTGATGACAATATCATCAACATACACTACCAATAGAATAATACCAGAACTAGAATTTTTATAGAAGACAAAGTGATCAGATATACTCTTCTACATGCCAAATGTCTCAACTACTTGACTAAATTTGCCAAACCAAGCACAGGGACTCTGTTCAAACCATATAAAGATTTCTGAAGACGACACACCTTCCCTATCTCCCCCTAAGCAACAAACCCTGGAGGTTGCTCCATGTAAACTTCTTCCTAAAGATCTCCATGTAGAAAGGCATTCCTGATATCAAGTTGATGAAAGTCCCAATCATAAGATGCAGCAAGGGAGATGAACAAACAGACATATGTCATCTTCATAATAGGAGAAAATGTATTAGAATAATCAACTCCATAAGTATGAGCATAAACCTTAGCAACAAGACGAGCCTTCAATCTAGCAACAGACTTATCGGGATTAAACTTTACTACAAACACCCAATGACAACCAATAGCCTTCTTTCCAATAGGTAAAGGCACCAAGTCCCATGTAACATTGTCATATAAAACCTGCATTTCTTCTACCATGGCACTATGCCAACCAAGGTGAGATAAAGCTTCACAGACAGTGTTAAGAAAAGAGATAGAATCCAGTGATTCAATCTAGCAACAGACTTATCGGGATTAAACTTTACTACAAACACCCAATGACAAACTAATACCTCTTTCCAATAGGCACTGAGTCCCACAAATATCATTACATAAAACCCGATTTCTTCTACCATGGCACTATGCCAACCAAGGTGAGATAAAGCTTCACAGACAGTGTTAAGAAAAGAGATAGAATCCAGTGATGCAATAAAGGAACAAGAGTAAGATAACAAATGGTTATGACAATAATAACACACAACCCTTCCTAAGGGTTTCTTGTTAGTCATAGACGCAGATCTAACTTAAACAAGCCTCTAAAAATTCAAAAAATACCAGAAAAATAAGATCCTGCAAGGAAAATGACCACCTTTCCACGAAAAACACTGCACTAAAATAGAACTTGGCCCTACAATCCACAAGCAAAAGCCCTAGAAAAGAAGGTTGTCAGACATAAAAGTGTTTGAAAAACATTGCTGGTGGTCTAATGTAAAATGCAGGTAAATTAAATGGGTTTGTCATAGCCAGTAACACCGGCGTTTAATCCGACACGGAGAGCCACCCACGCACCGACGTGTGGTGGTTGCCGTCGGAGAAAGAACCAGTGCATGGAGGCGTGTGGTGAACTTGTCAGTGCCAGGGTTCCTTCCAAGGGGTAGATCGTGACCCACGACCCGATGGTGGGTCGGTCGAGCCGAGGTGGTCATGGAAAATTCTTCCAAACGAAATATGTTCCGACGACGGTGGAAGGTCGATGCTTCCCCGTGATGAAGGTGGGGTATTTAAAGGACCTTCCAAATTTCTGTATGGTGTGCCAAAGAAACACTACAACCCTAACCCAAACCTTCCATTGCTCTAATACTATGTAATCAAAATTAAATGAAGAAAAAATGATGTCTCTCATTGATCACAAACCAACTTATTTATATACAAGACAATCCCAAATCAATTAGGAAAGAATATAAAGTTTCCTAACTCTACATGTTTCCTTTTCCCAACTAGTTTCAAATTCTACACTACTATAACAAAGGCAAACCAAATCTACCCTCTACAACTTAATGAAAGGTAATAAAACCATCATTTTATTGATGTTAGTAGCCCCTCTTATTTTCCAAGTTAAAATCCTTAAATTTATAAACCACTAGAAGATAACACCCCCTTTCTTGGTCCCTTGTGTTCCTCTATTCTTATCCCTTTGTATCTTATAACCATTCCAATTTCTTAAGATCTCTTTCAAAAGGAGAAGAGCCAGATTTACTTGTTCTCCTCAAGGCCTGGCCCTCTCATCCTTTCCTTTTCCTAAACTTTCAAGAAGCACCAAGATCTCCCCCTCAAAACCCTCTTCCGGCATCCCCTAAAAAAATCATTGAAGATAAGAAAATTGTTGTGAGAGTCATATCCTCCAATCCATTGTCACACCCTCACCCATCATCAAATCTCCTTGTCACTATCACACCCAACCCACCCAATCACCACCTTCTTTCCCATGTTGGCTGATAGCACCATCTATCTCCCCTCTGCCAAAATCATTCTTAAAGGTACTGAGTATTCAATCTAGGGAACCTCCCCCCCCTTGTCTAACTTTAAGACCCACTACAAAAGAAGTAGAAGTAGTCCCACACCCAAAAAGAAAATGTAATGAAGAGACAAGCTTGTATTTCTTGCTGCATCCACAAAGAGAGCATTGTCAGCAAGCAACATCAGAAAGGATTCCAACCTTCAGGAAGAGACAACCGTACTGTCATCAGCAATGATTTTATTTTCTGTAAAGGACTTCAATAAAGATGAACCCCCCACCCTCTCTTCTCCCCTTCCCCCCTTTAAAACCCTCTTTGAAAGAGAGCCAAAGGCCTAATCTTTTTTTTTTTTTTTTTGATAGATAAACATAGATACAAAAACAGGCTACAAGGTATACAGGAAGTTTATAGACAGCCAAAGAACAAAAAACAGCCTGAAATAAAAACCTCACCACCCCTCAACTTGAGGCCATTCACTCTAATAAGCCTATAAGTGAAGGGTGATGACTTTGGGTGCCCAGATCATATTCACCACCTACTAGGAAAAATGTGATCTCCCACAAAGAGGTCACCACAGAACAACGCAGCAGAATGTGGTGAACTGACTCTTTTGCACATCCACACAGAAGGTGACAAAAAAACTCACCACCCCTCAACTTGAGCCAAAGGCCTAAACTTGACAGAGCTATTTAGCCCAAATCGTTAGAAAATTAGTCTTAGGTAACTAATGGCCATAGAGGATCTTTTGACTAAAGATTGATCTTTTATGGTGAATCCAAGAAAGGCTCATCAAGGCCTACAGGTTGGTCAAGAAACCCTTGTATTATAAATTGTATTTGGAACCTCATGTACTTCGTTTTGCTGCTTTGTCCCCTCAGAAGGAAGCCAAAGGCTTTCTCCTGTAAGGACTTCTGTTCTCCCTTTTTAGGTCACTAAATTTTCTTTCTTATTGTTATACTCTTTACCACATTTTTTTGGCAGATTTTCATTTAATTTTACTTATAATTCTATAAATACAAACGTAATTTATTATCCAAAATGGAGGGAGCGAGAATCAGAAATGAACCTTCAGATATGCCTCAATTTCAGTGTTGCTGCTCCCAAGTTGAACAAGTTTGTTAGATATGCGCGTTAAGTGTCCAATATTTCCTATTCTGGGGGGTTTCCTTCCTTCAGCAGGAATAGTTGGCTGCAGGCGGATTGAACAAACTTCATTCTCAATAGGTAAGCTTGCAATAGAAACAAAAATCCATAACCACAACACTAAGACAAAATTAAATCTAAAGATTTGCCCACAAATAAACTTGGAAATATCCTAATAAAGCAATAAAGCGAGAGTTACCTAGTTTCGATCAGCCAACGTTTACATAAAATAATAAGGTGGGTTTTATTTCATGTATGACTGGTGCATTACCTTGTTTAGATCAGTCGATAGTGTATAATTCTTTTCAGCTTCAAGTATTTTCCCAACAAGATTACATTCACGAAGAAGATGCTCGATAAGAGGACGATTCTTGCTCTCCAAGCATGATATTATAATGTTCTCTACATGGTGATGCATAAAGTTATTGTATGGGTACCTACAATCACATTCAAGCAGGGAATGATGCCAGTGTCTAATAACTCTGCACAAGGGAGTAGGATCTATCAACTTACTTGAAAAACAAGTCTAAAATCTGCTGTATTGCTCCTAGACGAATCAATGCCTTCTCAGCAGCTTCACTACCAATTGTTGGCAAAACTGAAATGAACTCTACAATCTGAAAATTCCCATATTGATGGATAATCAGCATCAGGTTGTCATCAATAATATTCCACAGTTGAAAAAGGAAAAAAAATTAACAAAAAAACATCTATATTCAATCTATATAGCACACGATAAAGCACCTAAACAATTGCAAATGCAAAGGAATACCTTCAGACGGTGCTTTCCAAGAGGTGGCTGCAACTTTCCATAAGTAGTAAGCAAGACACTCTCCTCAGATGAAACATCCAAAAGTTTAAGCAGATCACCTACAAACAGAACCATGACAGACAATATTTGTTGTAGTAACCAAGGATTTTCAGAACTTTGAAGAAATACAATCCAATCCCTTAATTAGAGACACCCAATCAACTGACGTACAAACACAGAACCAGCATTGAACTGTCAGTAATAATACATTTTGTACAAATAATGAAACTTCAAGAAACTATCAAATAGAGAATATAACTCCATATGAATGGGGGGTAAATGTCAAATTTCTACATATTGGACCTGAAACTTTTGTAAGGAATAATGCTCACATTTATACAGCATCCAAATTCCAAGATTCTGTTCATCTGTATAATTAATTATCACTGCACTAAATGAGGCTCTCTAAACAAGTGAATGCACTCATGAGATTGCACTAGCTTTACTACATATTTCCACCCTCACCAATTAAGGAACCTGAAAAATGAGTATCAATGTCAAGTACATCTAGAATCACCTAATGCTGGAAATGGCAACAAGGAGAAGGTTGAGGATAGAGGTTTAGCTCACTTCTTAACTTCTTTTAGAACTGAAAATACAAAAACTTCATGATGACTGAGACACAATTTTGTATATAAATTGCTGGTCAAGGATATGTTTTAACCAAGCAGTTGATTGGAAACCAAAATCAAATGAGGAAACGTACTAAAGGATGAGAAGTCCTTCCTAAGATACAAAATCTGATTAAAAAAACAGAGAAACTTACTCCAATAGACATTGGAACAAAGGGAGACAACATAAAGAAATACAAGTAAGGGATGAGTCATCTTCCCAACATACAAAATCTGATTAAAAAACAGAGAGGAGAAACCTGCTATCCAGGTGTTGGGCACTTAACAGAGAGAGCAATTGTTTTCCCCCTTTAATTTTCATTATGCTTATACCTTTTCCTTTCAAGTGTAGTTTATACCTCTAGTTTAGTTCAGTTATGCCACTTTGGCACATACATACTCCATGATTTTACTCACTTGTAACCTTCGGCAGTTTCTCTTTGCTACACCAAACCCACCCACCCCACAACACACACACACACACAACAACAACAACAGAAATTGTTATATCTTGAAAGATTATTGATACCCAATATCAAAGAAGGTGACTGACCTAGGCTTTCCAGCATGCCTTCAACTGTCTCTGGGTTAGCAGATATTGTGGATCCATGAGTTAGTTGGCGGTTGTACATATGATAAGTTCCAAAGGTTAGCCTCTTAGGGTCTAACAAAGATATGCATACAGACAAAGAGTTAACAAGAACAGATTTAGGCCGTGAGTTCTCCAAAGCATGACGAAATAATCGTCCTATAAAACTGCATCAAAGCAAACAAAACAGACATTTATTAAATAACAGCATGGTAGAAGGAAAAGTGTTTTCAAATTTACAAGTAACATGAAAAGAAAAAATTAAGTTGACCTTGGGCTAGAGATTTTACTAGCAAGGCCAGGAGGAGCATATCGAGATATGGAACATAGTGTTTCTGCTGCATTAGCATGGACTTCTGGACAATCCTGAAATATTATACATCCAAAAAAGATTAATTTTAAGTGTATCCATAGTTAAAAGGGGAAAATATCAAGTATAGAACAAAAAGAGACCATGAGTTGGGATGAGAAGGCTGCAGTCTACTTTGCTGAACCAATGTTAGGAACATTGTCTAAAGAATCTTAACAAGATCCCAGAACCCAAAATAAAACTCGAAAAAAAAAATTTGATAAGAAAGCTCAATATATTAAAGAGAAGAGCCACCAAAGTGGAGACTTAAAAAAAGTACAAGAAAACAAACCAAGCCCTCAAACGGACTCCACAGCAAGCCAAAAAACACAAAACCAGCCCTAAAGCACCACACAGAACAACCAACCAAACACCTGCCCAGAAGAGGACAGCCCCTCAGACCAGCCCAAACCAATCAAAAGACAGAAAAACTAAAAAAAAGCACCAATATCACTAAGAACCCAGCCATTCTATGAAACCAATAAGCGTCGTAGGTCCCTCTTTAATGCAAAGCTTTGTCTCTTCCCAAAGAAAATACATAAAGGAAGCCTTTAAATTCTGGATGGATAACATGGCATTTTCAAAAGCAATTTTGTTTCTTATTCTCCAAATTGTCCAGAAGAGACATAAAGGCCCAGCCCTCCACACTTTTTCTTTTTGCCAACAAAAGACCCCCCAATCCTTCCAAGGTTTGTCTAACTGAGCTAGGAAGGACCCAATGAACTCTGAAGAAAGAGAACAAGAGCTCCATAAAACCCTTGTTATACCACAATGAAGTAAGAGATGGTCTACCGTTTCTTACACTCTTTGACACAAAAAGCATCTATTTGCCAAGTGTCTTCCTCTCTTCTGCAATTGGTCAAGGTTTGAGGCCTTTCTCCAAGCTGCATCCCAAGCAAAGAAGCATATCCTAGGCTGTATCTTGGGTTGCCATATGAAGTTTGCTGGTAAGTAGAAAGAAGGGGCAGAATCCAGCATTTTAAACAAAGACTTGACAGAGAAACTCGCTTTCATTACTTTGGATCAACTGCTTTCATTTCTTTGGATCAACTGTCTCATTCTAATGTTGCTTCTAAATTGTTTTCTGAATTTTGCAGCTATTATATCCCTCAAGATGTCCTCAAATTACTAACTTGAGCCAGAATAGAAGAAACAAAGTATCTTTCACAACAACTAAAAAATAAAATAAAAGTTTAAATGCCAACAGAAGGCGGAAAACATTAAAATAAAACAAAGTTTAAATGCAAACAGAAGGGGGGAAAACATTCTTTATATGGATTCAGCAATAGAAAATAAAATAATCAAGCACTAAGCAACCATTATAATCTCCAAATCAATCCACAATAATCTTCACACTATGAAGATAACAAGTCAGCATTTCATTACTATGAAAATCTTGAAACCATGACCAGAATTTTTCTTTCACATGGAATAGTCAAGTGTGAAAATATCTAAATACAGATAATAAGAAATGTTAATAATCTCTGATGATTAGTCAGTCGTGCATTAATCTAAAGAACAAGGGAATGAAATAAATTGAGTGTCATATAGCATCAAAGGGAACAATAACCAGAATAAAGCAGTAATGATGATGACAAGAACCAAGACAACCAAAGAAGATAAGGATGATAACAACAATGATAATGTTAATAAAATAGCCCATGCCATAAGGCAATTATTAGAACGTCAATGTGAAGGCCTAACAGATGGGTACTTCATCTGGATTAAGGTATTATCTGGAATCAACTGGTGTCACCAAGAAAACCATAAGCATGCATCAATAACAGCCACTATCATCCAATGACAAATAGTACTACTGTTGACAATGATGAGCAAAGATTATGCCTCTCAGACCTCTAGCTTAGTGAGCAAAGACATAGTTTCTAAAAGGCAACGATATCTTAATACTGAAAAGATAACATCAGATAACCGTATAAAGCAAAGATTAGTAATGAACCAAACCAGTCTCAAGATGGCCGCATATTTGGGTTTTGTGATAGAGGTAAGTAGTTAAGCAATAGCATTTGAATTGGTATACAGTCAACAGAATCTCCACATGGACCATGCATATAGAAAAATCAATGACAGTTTCCTCACAATCACTGATAAATAAAAACCATATCAAACAAGAAAGTGGCAATCATGTAAAAGTCAATTGAGATCAAATTAATGCAACATACCGAAGAGCTGAACTTATCCACAATCATCTCTAGCACATCTGTACCCTCTAACCACTGCATTGCCTCCACGTTGTTTGTAAACATATGTTCATCAGCACCAATAAGACGTATTAAAACCTGGAAAGGAGCAAAGGATTTCATCAGATTTCAATTTGAGATCAGTAACCAATAATCAATATATTAACCAACAATATAATAGCTCCAAATTTTCTTCTCCAGTCCCCTGGGTAAGGGAGAATTAGAATTTGCAAAAGTAATTTTACAGTGATTAATTTTGTTTGTAAGAATAACAAAAGGTCAACATAGTTTCATAGTTGTTAAAAGCATGCCTAAGGCACGCATAAGCACAGGCGCACGCGATGCGCAAATCTGGCGCCTTACTTGAGACAGAGCAACGCCCCTTCACTCAGGCGCAATCAAACAAGTCCTTTACCTGAGGCGCAAAGTTCTCCAAAGGCGCGCTCCAAGCAGGTAAGTACTTCCTCCTCCTCCTCCTCTTCTTCTTCTTCTTTTTTTCCTTTTTCTTCTCCGGCACGGCTGTGCAGGAACCCTAATCCTCCTTTTCTATAACAGAGGCCAAAAAGATATTGTTTGGTCTCTCTAGGACCTAACACGACGTCATTTGGTCTCGTTTTTTTTTTTTTTTTTTTTGAAGACAACCTAAAATGACATCTTTTTTGGGACTACCGGAGTCCAAAATGGCATCATTTTGGATAAATTTTTAAATCACCTATCCAAACGACGTCGTTTGGATAAGTGATTTAAAAACTTATCAAAAACGACATTGTTTTGGACCCTAGCAGTCCCAAAAACGACGTTGTTTTGGGATGTCTGCTAGATTTAAAAAAAAGTCTTTGGCACCCAAAATGACGCTGTTTTGGTTGCAGAACCTTAATTTTCGTGATTTTGGGTGTGTTCCGGGCCCCATTTTCACCCTATTTCAAGTAAAAAAAAAAACTAACACTCCCAGTCACTGTAGAAGAGAAGAGGCCGAAAATCAACCAAAATAGCCCATAAATTGCAAGAAAATTTTGGGAAAAAAAAAGAGGAAAAATAACTCATTTCCATTGGTATTTGCTTCCTTTCTCAACTTTTAATTTTTTTTCTTGAATTTATTGATGATTATGGTTTATGATTTGGCTTATGACAACGAGTAATGAGTCTCATGACTCATTTATTTTATTTTAGTAGTAAAATGACTCAAGTATGAAATCATGTGACCATGACATGTGTCATATGACTCATTTGATTTTTTTTAAATACTTTATAAGAAATGTCTCAATTTGTATTTTTCAATTGTTATTGTGTTGTAGTTTTCTTGGTAATGAAGAGAAGTACAAGGAAAAATTCGAAATCATTGATAGGAGGTGGGAGATTCAGCTTCATCAACCTTTGCACGCAGTCAAGTACTTCTTCCCTAAAAGTCTTTTATGACAAAACCGTGAGTTGAGCACAGATGAAGCCATTATGAGATAGTTATATAAATGCATCGAAAGGTTGATAAAGGACACTGATACACGAGAGAAAGTTGTAGACGAATTGAGTTTGCATATAAAGGCTGAAGGAGTATTTGGAATGGACTCGGCTATTAGGAAAATGAAGACTAAAGCATCAGGTTAGTTTCTTAAATGTTGTTTATCTAATTTATTATATTGTACTTTAGATACTAGAAAATAGATGAATTGTTTCAACTTTCATCACAAAATCACTTTATATCCATATTACATCTAAATGGTGGACTTTATTTGAAGCTTAAGCTCCAAATTTGAAAAAGTTTTTCATGAAGGTCCTTAGCCTCACATGTAGTGCATCACGTTGTGAAAGGAATTGGAATATCTTTGAAAACGTGAGTAATATTTATGTTCTTTAAAAACTTTAAAAAATATTTAAAGTTTTTAAATATAAAATGTAAGTAATAAAGTATTTATATGCTTATAAATTTTGCAAATCTATACCCAGAGGAGGAATAGATTAGAGCACTAACATTTGAATGATTTGGTGTACATCAAGTATAATCGAGCCTTGAAGAAAGGACACGATGAATGTGATACCATTGACCCAATAATCTTGAAAGATATTGAAGAGAGCAATGAGTGGTTGATAGGAAGAATGGGTGATGAAGATTCTCATGACCATGTAAATGCACAAGGTGATTTAGTGTTTGATGATGATGACTTGACATAGGGTGATGTTGGTAGAGCAAGTGAAGTTGAGGAGCCTAGATTCGATACTAAAGCTGGAGCAAGCTCAAGCATGTTGCCAACATCAAGGGGGAATGGCACAGCTTCAAACTCTAGACCCATGCCTTCTTTTTCATTAATAGATGAAGATGAAGAAATGGATTATTGGGGAAATGAAGAGGATGAGGAAGGCTACAATGATGATGATGATCATTATGTGGATGTAGAGGATGAATGAGAATCGGTTGTTGTGGACAAATTAGTTATCTTAATGTATTTTGTTTGGATGTTTTATGAATTTAGACAAGAGATATGTGTTTGCATGTTGACATATTCTATTGACAATTTCTATTGATGTTTTAGAAACTTTGGAGTGTGGATTTAGATTTGTTATGAATGTAATGATGCTTTATTTTATGCTTAGAGGTATTGTTTATGTGTTTTTATTAATTGGATTGAGATTTTAGATGATATTCGATGATAAATGATTATTATATTTGATTATATTTTGAATATATATATGTAGGGGTGTGCCTTACATAAAAAAGCCCACGCCTTAAGTGTGCCTTACGCCTTAAGGCTTCAAGAGGCCTTTGTGCCTTGCACCTTTCACAACTATGCATAGTTTACGATATTTGTCTAAGATCCTTAAGTGTTTGTAAGTTAAATATATGCATCTCTAAGCCTTTGTATGTAAGAGCTAAATTCAATGTTTGAAGTTCAAGCACAACTCTTAGAAGTGTTTGGATAATATCACATATCTAGGGCCTACAATTCTCAATATAATTTATCTACAATTTAAAGAAGGACCTTTCCTCAAACTCAATGAGGAAACCAGATTTTTACTGAATCCTGTTTTTTAAAATGTTTTAAATTGTCCTTTTTTTTTACAGAGTCCTTATTTTTTAATAAAAGGATTTTTAAAATTAAGGTCCCAAATATAAAATAAATCCAACAGTAACAATAACCAGTGCTGCTTCTATTACTAAATGCAAAAGTTAAAAAAGGTCATCCCAAACAAACCCATAGGAAAACACTTGCACACCGAAGCACACAGCAGGCAGCATAGACTTTCAATTTGAAACAGAACCAACTTGAGCAAGAGACCCGATATCAGAGGCAACAAAAATAAATTACCAAGCACCAACCTCCATAATGGATGTGATTCCAATAAGATCAACCATCCGCCTGAAAATATCCTGATGTGCCTATTCAGACATAGAACAGCAGTTCATTACTTAATAACTCATGAACCTTTAAAACAGTTCCAAACTATCAATACAGAAATCGTGAAGAAGAAGTATCCAAATCTCAAAACTGTTGCACATTATTTTTGAACATCTAATAGGTAATAAGAAAATAATGTAAACAAGAACAGTGCATAATTTTGTTGCAAATATCTTACATACAGAAGTAAAGCAACATATTACAGATCCAAGTGGCAGACTATAACAAATTCTACATTATATGTCAAATAAAAAAGTTCAATTTTATCCAAATGCACTTCCGTTTTCTTTTTTGATTGGTAAATATTTTTTTGTCCACATTGGGACTCGAACCTAGAACCTCACATAACCCCATCCCATCCCTTCACCACTTGGGCCAAGCCTCAAGGGCATCTAAATCCACTTACATTTCTTCGAAGAGGATAAATATTAGTTTTATTTTTTCCTTTATTTACTTTGGGTCAAACAACCAACTATTCATTGATACAGATATTAAGTACATATTAAATGAAGAATATGTACAAAATATAGAACAAAGTATAACCTAAGGGTGTAAAAACACACTGAAAAAAAATACAAAAAACACACTGCAGCTTTTTTTTGTAATGTTGCTTATTTATCAAAAAACAAAAAACACACACACTGAAAAAGAAACTTCTGCATGGCTCCATGTTTAGGTAATCCATCAAATACACAATAACTATGCGTGGACCAACAGATTTTTTTTTTTTTATCAAAGAGCCGCATATCAGATATAGTTTTTTAAAATATAGATTAGTTGAATTGACAAATTATAAAGCCTTAGGTCAAAAAAGTTGTAATAGAATTTATGTAACCACATATTTTGTTTAATACCGCATGGCATTGAACTTGGAACCTCCCCCATCCACACAAACATGTATTAATCAATATTAGAAATTTCCAAAAAATAAGACATGAAAACCATAGTTGTTCAAAATTTACAAGGAATGATATGATACAACAATAAGATATAGTTTTTATGGAAATAGTTATATATCACAATCCATATCTTACTTTTAAGCATATCTTATGAAAGAAGATACAATATGTGATGTTAAAATACAAAAACATATATTTTCTATAATTTTAAAAAATTGTTAAAAGAACTTACATATTTATTTTTTATAACATTCGTGAAGATTAAAAATTAATAATAAAAAAGAGAAATGGATAAAATAATCTTATTTGAAAAGCTACATTCTTAATGTTACATGCCAAGTTACATGGAATGTTACAAGTCGAGTTAATTTCTAGAATGAATATTAAAATTCTCATTTGAACAGGTTGCATATTGACAGTGAAGATGATGGTGACTTCAATAATGACACGTAAAAGTACACACACACTCTTTTGGTAGAAAAGGAATATCATATGCCTAGTTAAATTTGGAACTAATAATCACAGCGAAATTTTGAAAAAGTCCATAAATTGTGGATTATGTGATGAATCCATGTATTGAAGTGATATTGTGCTTAATTTAAACTTGTCAAAACTTTAACATTCAGTATTTTTTTAAGATCTAATGTAATGTAATTCTTTTGATTCTACAATATTCAATAAAATTGGATATAAGTTACTCTACACTTTGAAATTTCAATATACATAAATATACATATTTTTTCTATTTACTTTCTACCATATAGAAATACAATACATGATACAATGTGATACACGATATGATGACATACATGATACAAGAAAATAGAATAACAATACTCAATATGCTTTAAAAGTCAACAAATATGATGACAACTATCATATCATTTTTTTTCATTTTGTTACATTTCATCTACGCTTACAACAGTATGTCTTCTGGCAACAAAAGGTGATATTACAGATGCAATAAAAATATAATTCTAAATAGAACATCTTGATCCTTAATCATACCAATATTGTATTTTGTACCTAAGTACCTATTACTCATTCTTGAGATCCCTTTTGAACCACTTTTTTTTTTAAGTAAACTGAGCAATATATTAAAGACAAAAAGTGTGAGAGCCAAAGAACCCAAGTCTACAGCAGGTATACATGAAGGGACAGTCCTCCACCTCCATACAACCCGCCCAAGATAATAACATGCTAACAAAGGAGAATTTTAGCCTAGTAATTGAGAAAAACACATCGTCAAAAACTATATGGTTCCTCTCCTTCCAAATTGCCCAAAGAAGACAAATAGGTACTTCCCGCCAAAGCTTTCCTATGGGGGGAAAATTCCATCCCCGTAAACAGATCCTTGATCAAGTATGGGCAAACCTAAGCTATACCTGGGATGGAGAAGAGACCCTCCCACAAACCCCTGATCGAAGGACAAAGAAAAAGCAGATGATTTAGCTCCTCTTCAGCTTTACTACACAAAGGGCATTTGTTAGCAGCCGAAACCCCCTTTTACTAACAGAGGCACTTACCACACCATATACTTCCCACACAAGAAGCTAATACAATTTGGGGAGGCACATAGTTGTTCCAAAGCACATCCAAAGGAATTGTCCTTCCATTGTTTCCTTCCAAGAGGGCCACATTAGGCTTAACTGTATACACACCCTTCCAGAATAATCTATCTTTCTCTTCATGTTTTACCCTTTTGTTGTTTAATAAGCTCAGAAAACATTAGGCATCATCAACTTCCCAATCATTCAGAGGTCTAACAAAACTGAGGTTCCAAACCCCTACCCCCCCTAACATTGTCCCAAACATCAACAACACTCTCCCCTTTTGTTTCTGCCAGTTTGTACAGGGTTGGAAATAGCTCACAAAAAGCACCCTCATCACACTAGCAATCTTCCCTAAAAGATGTTTTGCTTCCATCCCCTAGGACAAAATAACTATCCAATTTCACTTGCCTATTTTCCTTGCTGATGTCTTTCCATAAGCCCACTTCGCCACTTCCCCTTGGGGGGGCTTTGGTGAACCAGCCTCCTTTCTCAACCTGATATTTTAATCTAATGACATCTTTCAAAATAAAGCTCTCCTCCGCATCAAATCTCCACACCCATTTTCCAAGCAAGGCTCTATTAACAATAGAGAGACTACGTATGCCCAAACCCCCTTTCTCTTTGCTAGTGCACACAGTGTTCCAATTAACCAATGGATTTTCTTTTCCAAGTTGCCTCCCCCCTAAAGAAAATCCCTTTGAATCTTCTCCAACCTAGCCTTTACACCCTTTGGGAGCCGAAAGAGTGACATAATATAGATAGGCAGGTTGGAAAGAGTGCTCCTTAAAAGAGTTAGTCTTCCCGTTTTGAAGATATACTGTCTTTTCTAGATAGCTAGCTTTTTCCTTAATCTCTTTTCTACCCCATCCCATACTGAGGTCGAGTTGTGGCGCATACCCAAAGGTGGGCCTAAGTAGGTTGTTGGGAGTGTCCCTGTGCTGCAACCCAATTCCAAGGCCAGGCTCTCTAGATCCTCCACACATCCCACTGCTATTACAAAACTTTTCTCCAAATTAATGTTTAGGTCTGAGATGGCTTTAAACCATAAAAGAATCCAACTCAAATTTGCCATCTAGTCCCTTGAATCCTTACAGAAGACTAGAGTGTCATCTGCAGACAAGAAGTGAGTACTCTTCACCCCATCCCCATATTTGTTGACTATCTTATAACCAGATAGGAACCCTTCTGAGACTGCTTTCTCAACCATAATGGAAAAAACTTCCATGCCAAGGACAAAAAGGTACAGGGATGGAGTATCCCCTTGTCTAAGCCCTTTAGAACTCTTAAAAAACCCTTCTAGGCTTCCATTAATCAAGATTGAGAAAGAAGTTATAGTGATGCACCATTCAATTCACTTGACCCATTTCCTCCTAAAACCCATTTCCTGTAAGACCCCAAAAAGGAACTTCCAGTTTATATGATCATATGCTTTCTCTATATCCAACTTACACAAAAGTCCCTTTTCTTTCTTCTTTACCATTGAATCAATCACTTCATTTGCAATCAAAGAAGCATCCATAATTAACCTTCCCCCTATAAAAGCATTTTGAGCTTTGTTGACCAACCTCGCATCACCTCTTTAGCCCTGCTTGTTAGGACTTTTTAGTCTGAAGTTTTGTAGAGGCTTCCCTCACCAGGCCAATTGGCCTAAAGTCATATGCGCGAATAGAACCCCCCTCCCTTTTTTGGTATCATGACTAAGAAAGTGGTGTTTAGCTCTAACGAACTTTCCGCACTCGTGAAACTCTCTAAACACTCACAACATCCTTTAACAATTCTCCCCAACCAAACTGCCAGCACCGCCTGCTAGAAACCACCCGACCCAAGGGCCTTGTCCCTATTCATGCCATTCATAGCAGCATAAACCTCCTATTCTGAGAAGGGTAACTCCAATCTGAAAGCTCCCAATTCATTGATTCTAGAGAATTTCATGCCTTCCAAGCTAGCCCTCCACTCACCAAGGTCCGAAAGAAGGACCTGAAAAGCATTAGCAATATCCTTGCACATGGATCTATCCTGAGTGAACCAGCAACCATTGATCCTTAGTCTTTTTATGTGGCTTTGCCTCTTGTGAGAGTTTGTCCTCCTATGGAAGAAGCCTGTGTTTTTATCCCTTTCTCTGAGCTAGATCTCCCTAGATTTCTGCCTCCATGTCGTTTCTTCCAAAAGAGCCCATCTTTTAAGTCTTCAAGAGCCTCCACCTTAGCTTCCATTTCACTTATAGAAAGAGCGCGTTGAGTTTCCACAAAGGTCCCAAAGGGTTGGCCTCCCTAAAGGCCTTCTTGTTTTCCCTCCACTCTCCCAAAGGCCTTTGTTTCACTCTTTGAGCTTAATCTCTTAGCGCCAGCTCCTCGGGAAGGGTCCCTCCCCAATGACCTGAAGTGGTCTCGAAGTGGGTCTTGGTTGTAGGCTCAACAGGAAATATCCCAATCACTACACAAGGAACTTGTCCAAATTTCCTAGCCATTCTCCTGTTATTCCTAACCCTTTCCATGTAAAGCAACCCCTGGGAGAGGTAACCTTTCCCTTTCCATGTAAAGTGCCAACCCTGAGAGGTAAATCTTTAACCTTAACCCCATAAAACAATCTCGAGAAATTTTCTATGTAGGCTCCCGTTATTTTGCTTTCTCTGTTCCTCTCCTCAAGAAAACAAATGACATTGAAGTTCCCCCCCATGCACCAGTGGCTCCTACGCACTCTAATCGCCCTACCTCCCCTAAAGTAATTCCCCATTATCCCCAGACGTGGACCCGTAGACACTTGTGAAGACCCAAGTAAAACTGTCCTCATAGTTCCTAAATTTACAAGATAGAGAGAAGCGACTTTCCTCTGTTTCAATCAATTGCAAAACCCAAGAATCCCAAAAAATAAGGATGCCTCCAGAAGCCCCCGTTGCGTTAACTGCCACGCAATCCATAAATCTCCTTGCCCCAAGCTCCGAACTAACCTGTTCAAGGCCCCTTTAAGCTTAGTTTCTTGAAGGCATATGAGGTCAACCTTTTGAGATTTGATGAGAGCTTTGATAAGATTTCTTTTCTCCCCATTGTTGGCCCCTTTGACATTCCAAGAAATTTTTTATTTTTATCATAAAAACACGATGGATCCCCTTACTCCTCTATCATGAGCTCCCTCCCAAGCTTTGGCCCCCTTTTTCCTTGATTGCCCACCCAAACTCTACCCCATCACCTGGCCTCCCAAAAACAATCCCTACTTTTCTGAACCTTATTCATTAACCTGTGAAGTCCTCTTCGAAGCCTTCAATCGACATGCCCATGCATTTACTGAAATTTTTTAAACATCTCTCCTCCCATGATTCTTTTCTTGGTCCCCCTCTAAACCATTGTCATCCTCAAAATTGTTACGTGATCTTGGTCTATCCTCCGTCACCTTCACATCACTTCCCATAAAGGAATTGATCTCATAAAGGCTCGATGGTAGTATCAAAAAACCCGTGAATGAGTTTGAGTAGCTGCCCTTCTCCTACCAACACTTTCATTTTCCCACAATTGTACTCCCTCGATCAAAGTTTCCTTCAGAGAAGAGGCTCAACCAAAAAAAGAAGAGGAAGGGGAAAGAATAGAAAGTGTTGGAACGAAGTCGTACCTTTTCATCACCTGGAGCACTTCGATAGACGTTGGAGTGCATCGAGTCCCTTCACCTTTCGTCCCTTCATCCGCCCTAGGAAACGATCTTTTCCCCCTCTTTAATTTTCTATTCACTTTAGGTCGACCGCCTCAATCCACGACCTTACCTCACATCCTCCTCCCTTCTTCACCGATAGGGTTGTCCCGGTGAAATCCCCCCTACTAGGCCCTCTCTTAGGACCCTGACAACTCGCTCACTAAGAGTGTCCTCCACATTCAACCTAGCACCAAAACCCTCAATCCAGCTTAGCAGCAGCTTCGCCAAAAGCCGACCTGTGGGTCCAGCCTTCGACCCATTCATGATTCGCCCTAAAAACGAGTCTTCAAGGTGTTAAGTCACATCCCTATTAGAGTCCCACCTCTTTAATGTTCGCCCGACAAACGGGACCAGGCTTGCGCACGTGTTGAACAATATCTATTTCCTCGAGACCTTGGGAGGCATAATGTAATCATTTGAAAGAAATAAATCAGCCAAATCCATGGCGACTGATTCCACACGGACTTGCTTGCAACTTCTTGGCTGGTCTCAATGTTGATCAACATTTAGTGCCCCTCTACTTTGGCCAGATGTGCCCCGAAAAACCTCAGATCCTTAGCGTTGTCTCCTTATCTATGTGGTGAGCCACTTAAGCTATCACCAGTCTCTGGGGATCTCATGTCCCACAGATGCAAGATCTGAGGATCACCTTTTGAACCACATTATATCATAACATTTCGGCGTTTGAATAATTGTGACACCTAAACACATATTACACTCAAGCATAAATATTTTAACTCTATCAAAATGAGTATGATGCAATTTTCAGAACATAAACCACCACACTAAGGGTATATTTGGATGACCACCCCTTTTGTATCCAAGTACCTGTTACCCACTCTTGAGATCCTTTTCAACCACACAAAATCCAAATACTTGGGAATTCAAAGGATTCATTATTTGTATAAACATGGGAGGTAGAAGGGGATCTGGATCATTAAAGTCCTCTTTCTCAAGACAATTCCACGATTCGGAGTTAGGAATGGTGGAGGTTTTTTCCCCAGAGAACTCAAAAGCATTCGATGAGGCATGAGATAGAGTATAGATTACTTTTTTTTTTTAACTCAGAAGGAAGTTTTATTCATTATCAAGCTTCAAAACATCAACAATCAAAGAGGGAGGGTCTAAATGCCATACTCCCAAACCAGACATAGAAACAATGACCCTAGCTAAGACATGAGCCACCTAGTTATAGATTACTTGATTAGCCTAAAGGAATAAAAATTTATGTTAAAGTTTTCTATTCTTTCCTAACTCTAGGAGTGGAGAGACTTTCCTAGTTATAGTGGTTTGGATCTATGGGTTCCAACGAGAATTGAGTTTTTCACATAGGAAGCATCTTGGGGAAGGGATCCTAACTTGAGACATCTTGAAAAAAAGGGATGTTTCTTTAGAAGATAGATATTCTATATGAAAGGAGGAGGAGTCCATCAACCATTTGATTCTACATTAAGTTACAACTAGTTACTTGTGGCAATTGATTTTCTCGTTATTTGGGTCATAGATGGTGATGAATTCTTCGATTAGATTGACATTGCTAAGACAGTTGGGTTCAAGTAGGAAAAAAGCAAAAGAAAGCTTGGTTGGCTGACCCTTTATGAATTTCCCAAATCATTTGGCAAGAGAGAATTTAGAGAGCTTTTGAAGATGTGAAAACTTCTTAACAAGCACTTTTCTTTCTTTCTTTTTTTTTTTTTTTTTGCTTTCCTTTTTGGACCATGTTAAGTTTCACATAGAAGGAGATTCTTTATCTTTGTTTGTTTTTATAAATATGTTAGAAGCCAAATAGTTGCTGATAGGCAACGTTATTTGAGCCATCTTTTTTGTGTTCACTGGGCTCCCATTTTTTGCACTTTAGCCTATCATCTATTCATAATACTTTTCTTTGTGCTTAAAGGACACTCAAGCCCAAATAATTTAACCAATAAGAATGAGTTTGAACCATAAACTGCCACACCAATGTGAGATTTGCAGGACCTCCCCATTTCAACAGACAAAGGGTGCATTTGGAAAGAAAAACTCAGAGAAGCACCTTTGATTGCTAGAATTTCCACAATCACATAGAACAAGAAACTTTGGGTGCCTTACAGCAGTACCCCTGCTTTTTGCATGAATTTAGACAGGTCATTAGAGATTGAAATAAATTATGAATTTTAATCATTTCCAGTTCTTGAAGGAAATCACAACTTCCAATGCAAATGGAAATCCCTACTAAAATAATCAGGTATTGGTAAACAAATAGAGCAGGCATGTTATTAGGTTAAGGCTTCTACAAATTCAGATTTACCTTGTCAAGAAACAAAAGAAAAATAAAAATATATAAAGGAGAGGATCAAAGGATAGAGGAGGGCATACCGTACATAGTTTTTTATAAGCTCGCTCATGTACACAGAGAGCAAGCATAAGCAAAAAAAAGGAAAAAAAAATCCCCTACCCAAAAATTACTTACAACCTAAACAATCAATAAAGTAGTTCAAAGACATGTCCTTCTGAATGAGGCCTAACCTAACCCTACACAAATTGAGAAGGTGATTGCATCCTCTCTGAAAAACATAGTTCAAAGAATAAACATAAATATCAGAAGAAAAGAGGGTAAATGGCAGCAAATATACAATCCAAGTATATAGTAAAAAAGCATGGAACAAATTATTAGATGAAGGAATCTAGATATGCTACTAAGAAGAATTGCCCTTGAAACCTCCATCCTAGGTAAACACAAAAATTTTAGTTTTGCTCTTATATTCCAAAATTGTACCTCTGAATGGTATACCAAAAACAACCAAACAAGCATCTCAAATGCTTGTGAAAAATGAAAAGAAACAATTCTTTCACTAGATAAGAAGAAAATTCTTAACTTACTTGAATGTACTGCATTAAGGGAACTGTTTTCCGCAATAACAGGCATATAACAACCTAACACAAACAAAGTAGGGTATAAAACACCAGGATAAACTTAAAATATTAAAAAGAGAAGAAAAGATATTGAGAATCTGAAATACATCATAAAATTGAATACTTCAAGTTATTGAAGGTCCAACTGAAAATGGAAGATTAATATTATTTTACTCGATAATGTCATACCTTACTGAAGTATCCAGCCAGTAGAGTGCTATGGGAGTGTTTTGGTTCCAAAAACGAGAATAACAAGTTCATCAACTGCCCAACACACCAACAGATAACCATTTCAATAGCTGAAATTTGGTAAAATTCTTTAGTAACTGAATGAGAAAACAAGCCAACTGGTGAAAACCTCTCACCTCCTCATCCTCTACCAATGTTTTGAGTATGATATCAACTTCACAAGTGAAGATCTCACAAGCAATAAAAGGAAACCTATATTCATAATGAAGTGACACATCTTATTCCACAATACATTCATTAAAAAAAAACTCATAACAAAATATAAATGTTCATCCATAGAAACCTACTTAAAGGTTCGCTTCTTTTCACCATCCTCGGGAGCTTCTTCGACAATATACCGAATAAGCCGCTCAACCTGAGCTCTTTCCCGCAAGCTATCAAACAGAATATCATAAAATTACTAAAAAAAAATAGAGTTTGGAAAGAAACAACAGTCCTGAATTACACAAGAAACCCATAAATTAGAAAGACTGAACCTCAAAATAATTTATTCAAAGATACAAAGACAAAAATGATTTGAATTACACACAATTCAATTTCAAAATTCACATAAAAAACAACTAAAGAACATAACATTGCAATGCATCCATTCTGAAATATCCCAATGAATTGACTTTCAAGGAAAAATAGCCATAATAAATGAGGGACATCTCAAATCCCATCTGTAAAGGAATCATTTTTTTTATAAGTACACAAATATTGTCCCCACTAGGACTTGAACCTAGTCCCCTCCCCTCCCTATGCCCCAGCTAATATAATATTAAGGCTGAACCTCATGGCCCCATCTGTAAGGATAGTGAACACATTTCATGCATGATAAAGTAACTTAATCCATCGAATTGGCAAAGGCTTAAAAAATTGATCCCTCACATATACCAATTTTGAAATTCTACTTCCAGCCTTCATATTGGCAACTTTTTAATAAAGCAACAATACCAAATCAAACCACAATCCCATTCTGGATATCGGTGGAAGCATAACATCTGAAATACATAATATTAACATATAAAATATACATTACAATTAGTCCTTCCAATGTTTTTGTCAATGCTTTACATTTCAGTAATGTGTGAGAAATCACACCACAAGTACTCTACCTCATTTCTGAGCGTAGCAAAGAATTAAAGTTTTAAGCCTTAATTACAACAAATAAATGAAATCAAAAGAAATCAAAACAGAAATCAAAGCAGAAAATGGGGGACTTCTTCAATACTAGGCACATGCTGTCAATAACAGGGATTAAGAGGGTTGTGAGGAACAGGCTCCAACAGAAATGTTATTGAAATTTTGAAAGTTACCTATAAAGCCATGTTCTCAAAGATATCAAATTTTAAGTATCAGTTGAAAAATGAAATCTAAGTAAATCCTTAAAAAATTTGAACACACATCCACTGTAACGTTATGATTATTCTTTCAAATGTCTGACATATTATCGATAAGAAGAAGGGGTTAAACAGCATATCGCATAATCTAAGTACGAAAATTATCATAGTCTACTGCTCACAAACCTTGGCAACCAAAAAGGGATAATCAAAGGATACTTTACGCTAAATTACTCTCATAGAGCTTCAATCCCCCAAACAAAGGCTCATCTCGTATCAGTTAAATATTACTTAACAAGTTTCTCTTCCTTCTGCTTTAAAACATAGTTCTTACGCATCCACAATGAACATCCAAAAATGAACCAAAACCCAATGAGGTAATGACAAAACCTTTATTAATATTTTTTTTTTGATGAGTAAAAGCACTATATATATATATATATATATATTCATCAAAAAAGGGCCCAATGGAAGCCCACCAGTATACAGGGAGTATACAACAAGGTCCCTCAAGGAGGACAAAAGAGAACAGAGAAACAAGAATAAACCTTTACAGCTACACTTGTAGCACTTTATGGAGGTGAAGATTATCAATCCTTAAGTTTATTCATAGACCAATGCCTTCAAAACACACATACAAGAACTCAAACCCATGAAACTAGCCATCACTTAAAAATGCAGTGAAGCATTACCTTCAAATCTGCATTCAATCATCCGGTAATCGAGTTGGATGAGAAAAGAAAGATAAAAAGAGCACCTAGACAATAAAGACCATAAGCAGTAGTCCAGAAAATAACCCTGAATTAGTGAAATACCATTAGAGCTTTGCATTCTTGAATTGTTTCATCCTCAAATCAGAAACATCCAAGTAAATTTTCATTATTCAAAATAAATCTGCATAACATTTAAGCAAAAGAGACATATCAGTGCCTTTTCCTAAAACATTCAAGTAGAAAAACCCAATGTACCAACAGACAATGATTATCTACAGCTTTTCATAAAAATACAGTTCTTTGGACAGATGAGACATAAGGACATTTTCACAAAAATACACCATCCCTTACTTGCTGAGTCAGGCCCCAAGGGTGACAACAATCAGTTATATAATAAAGGCTACCTGAAATTTATGGTAAAAGACAAAAAATATTGAGAGGATGCCAATGTATTAAGAGGATGCCAAAAGAAACGTCGGAAGGTATGACATATAAATAAAAGACAGCTGACCAAAGAACTGGCCTCTTTTGGACCAAGCCATCCACAAAATCTACAATAGAGGAGCTACCTTGGACCATAAAGACTAGAGACCAAGTCCACTAATTGTACAAAAAATTCAAATTAATTCTATGAACAAAAGACTCATGATTCTCAGAAGCTCTTCTATTCAACTCTTGCCATATCGTCCAGAAGAGACAAAGCGGAACAACACGCCACACCTTCTTTCTAGTCCTCCCACAAAGGAATCGTGCTAGCTAAGGAGCACCCCCTTTACAATAGAATGTAGCACCTAATACGAATAAGGATATTGAAAGTACATAAATCTCGAGTCAGTCACAATGAATAAGAGGTGATATTGGTTCTCATCCTTTCGAAGCATCTGTCGCCACCACCCAGCCCTTTTTTGATATTGTCCAAAGTCATGTCTATAAGTTGCCTCCCAAGCAAAAATCTCCACTTTTGGAAGGACCCAGCTTCAAATCACCTTGAAGGAAATCTCCGCTGCTCCATACAATCGACAGACAACAAATCCCAATCCTTAGCCCTCTTCACACCATTCTGTCTCTGTGTGTTATAAATTCTTATCCTATGAATTCAAAGAAATTATATCTTAACTCCTCCAATTCTCAATCATCAAGAGCTCTAATAATTCTCAGAGTCCAACAGTTTTCCTCCATAGAGTAAATCCCGACCTCCTCCACCCCAAGTACCTTAGAAGCATTATTGCTAGACCTAGTGGGGAGAAAGCAACCCTTAGAGGTTCATGAAAGCAACCCTTAGAGGTTCATCCCTGCACCAACTATCCCTCCAAAACTTCACTCTCCTCCCATTGACCACCTCAAAAACCATTCTCTTTCCCACAATTTCCCAATCCTTCCTAATGGCTTTCCACACACTAACTCCATACGCACCTCCCACCTCAAACATCCTCCACCCTCCCTCCTCCTCCCCACACTTACTCTTCATGACACAATGGCACAAAGCCCCCTCTCTTCCGCATAACACCAACTCCATTTACCCAACAAAGCCCTATTGAGCTTACAACATCATGGGCTTCCAACTTGAATGTTTTGGTCAAAGGACTTGCAACATTGTGCTTCTAGTGTCAACCCATTTCTTACTCTTCTTTTCAGCTTTTGTTCCTTGTGGAGGCATTTCTTCTTCACTGTTTTTCACTGACCAATTTCAAATATCCACATAAATAAACATATCTAACAAAATAATATTGTATTTTTTGTCAAATAGGAAAATAAGAAAAATACAAACACCCACTCTTTGAGCTTCTTTATTAGGAATTGCTTATCAAAAAAAGAGCTTCTTTATTGGGTGTTATTACAATATTTTTTGCTAGCCTATTAGCCAACCAAAAGACAAAAGCCAAAAGCCAAAAAATAAAAGTCAAACAGCCAATGACCTCAACATAATGATAAGTCTTGAATCAATATATAAAGTCTACTAAGGATAAATAACCAACACCAAATACACAAGGTAGAAAGTAGAGAACTTTAAGAAATTGAACTGCAAGCACTATCCTTCAAAAAGTTATGAAATTAATTTCTTCCCAAACAATTCAAATAGACATAAAAGAGCATCTATTCAAACTTTCCTACCACATCTCCCCTACGAAGCTCCTATGCATTTGCTTTAAGAAGCCTCCAAAAAGATAACAAACACAAACAACATGTGATGAACCCATAGCTTTGTCACAATGGATAAGAATACTGTTTACTTGATGGCTTTTCAAATTGCATAGGCTACAATGATTTTCTTGAGCTCAACCCTCTTCTTTTGTGCAAATACAAAGTCAAAAGTATGCCCCCCACCACTTCCTAACAAAAAAAACCACCTTGTGGGAGCCCAATAACCATAAACTTCCTTAGTAAAAAACAATCTTCACCACTCGATTCCATATGCAAGTACAAAGATTTAATTACAAAATCCTCCCTGCACATTGTTTTAAAAGGCGTGACATGCGCCTAGGTGCAAAAGCCTCCTTGGACTCAGGCCCTAGAAGTAACCTAAGGCATGCACTTTAGTGAAGTGAAACGTGACCTAGGATGCACATTAATTTTATAAAATATGATTCAAAATCTAATTGAATTAATAAAAAAAATTAACATTCCTAACATTTAAAAGAAACATTCAATAAAAAAAAAAAAGTAAAGATATTATATAAGTTTCAATATATAATTAGAAATTTCAAGAATAAAAATGTTTAGAAATGATTTTTTTTATAAATAAAATAAGTATATTAAAACGGTGCTGAAGTTGCGACCAAAGGGAATACATGCAGGAGAAATACTCACAACCCTCCCACAACACAACAACCCCCCCTTCCCTGTAGTGTTCAGAAAGGAAATTAAAATGTACAAGGTGCACCTTTTCAATAAGGCACGTGTTTTGGATAGTGGGGCGTTGTAGCGAGGGAGTTGTTGTGTCTTGAGCCTAGGCGCACCTTTTATAACTATGTCCCTACGTTTCCTCAAAATGTTGGGCTTCCAAAGATGATCATTTTCCAAGGAAAATCTCTAAATTCATTTTCCTACCATGGCTTTACTGGAGGAGGATAAAACTTAGACACCAAGGCTTCCTTTCTTCTAATCCATACAAGATTAGCCATTTGATAAAAGGGAATTTCTTCTCAAGAGCTCTACCCACTCGAATAAGTCAAGCGGGAACTTTTCAAATCTTAAGCCCTCCACCTGAGAGATGACGAAAAAAAAACAAAATACATAAGGAGACTAGAAGTAGTCTCCTAACATAATATCTCCCATCCTCAAGGCGATGCATTTATGTGAAACTAGTCTTTTTTTGCAGGAAAGTCTCCTCTACACACCTTAAACAAATGTGGACTTAAATAAGGCATGAGATTAATCTATCCATTCTTTGTGTTACTGTTATGAATAGTTATTTCACATAGATGAATAGGAAAATTAGTCGCTCAAGGATGGTAATTTCTCGGTTAAATCTTATTACATGTGTTTGGAGAACAATACCATGGAGCATTTTCCTAATAAGATGATTTAGAACTCTTGCATCCCCACAAGAGTAAATTTTTTCGCTTGGAAAGCTTGGTGGGGTCAAGTGCTGACTTTGGATCAGTTAAGAAAGAGGGGCATACATCTTGCCAACAGATGCCCATTGTGTAAAGGGAGGAAGAGAACTTAGATCACCTTCTACTTTGGTGTGATTTGGTACAAATCTTTGGGCCTGTTATTTGCCATCTTTGGCATCAATTGGGTTCCCCCTAAATCTGTTCAAGGGATGCTTGCAGGTACGAGAAGACCCATTGGGAGGAAAAATGCTAAGAAAATTTGGTTGGCTGCTCCCATTGTCCTGTTTTGGAGCATCGAAAGGGAGAGGAATGGAGGAGTTTTTGATGAAGGGGTGCCCTCAACCCAAAAGATGAAGAATTCTTTTGTTTGTGTTCTGTGGTCCTGGACAAGTGTTCTGTATGATTACCAAGGTTCTGATCTTATTGAGTGTTTAAGCATGTTGGCCATTGTATAGGGACTGGTACAGTCTTTTGTTTAGTTCCGGTTTTTGTGGGGCTGGTACAGTTTTCAATTCTTCTTCGTTGCCCTCTTCTTTTTGGGCCCTTGTGTACTGCCTGTATGCTGTTTGGGCTTGCCCTTTTTTTAATATATCTCTCTTTGCTGTTTGCCAATCAAAAAAAAAGGAAAATTAGTCGCTATATGAATATATGAAATTTTGGATTGTTTAGAGATATGGTGGTGCTTTCACAGCTTTGCCACTTGAAGAGGTTTCTAAAGGCACATAGCTAGCCTAAAGGGCTCACAAGAATTATACATATTTGTAAGGAAATAAAATTCTTAAAAATCCTTCCAGACCAGTTTTGATAAATATTTGTAAAGAGAGAAAAATAATAATACAAAGATATAGAATGATTAAAAATAAAACCATAAATATAAAATAACTTTTAAAGCACATTTAAAAACATTAAAAACAAGTTAAAAACATTTTAAGTTTTCAAACAAACTTTATTCTATAGAACACAAAGAACATTTTTTCAGAACTATTCTTAAAAATAGTTTTCATAATTATTTTCAAAAACAGTTACCAAAAAAACTCGTAGTTTTTCCTGGCAAGAAGATTTGTGGATCCCATGCTCCTCTAAGAACTTGCTTTCTCACCCAGGGAGCTATTTGAAGGAAGATCTTAAGTGTAGATACTTTAGTGGAGAAGGGATGGCCAATGGTTAAAAAAAATGTAATCTTTGTAAAGATAGTGAAGAATCAACTTATCACATTTTGATTCATTGTACCTAGGCAAGAAAGCTATAGACCTTTTCATTAGCCTTTTTTTATCAATAGAGGTATTTCCATACTCAATATGAAATCTACTTCTACGATAGAAAGTTAAGGGGCTTCAAAAGAAGAAAGAGCAATTTGACATTTAGCTTCTATTAGCTTATTTTGCTGCATTTGGAAAGAGTGAAATAAAAGGCTCTTTGAGGATGTAGAGTTTTTGGCCAAAGATCAAAGGATCTTTTGATAGAGATACTTTTCAAGTGATTTAGGGATTCTTTGGAGTTGGAGCTGATTTCTATGTTGAATTTCCTAGATTCAGCATAATATTATTATTTAGGATGGAGGGAAATTTTACCCCAAAGTTCAAGGGCTCACACTAAAGCAACATGGTTCTATCATATATTTGGGAGATAATAACATATTAAAGATAACAAGGTTGCTTACTTATTTCAATGTTCAATCATAAACTATTATTGTCTTCCACTACTTCTATGGCAATTTCTACCTTCATCTTTCCTGATGACTGTAAGTTGACCATGCATATCATGATTATTTATGATGGGAGGATGATTTACCCTAAAGTTTGAGGACTCACAATAAAGCAACATAGTTCTATGATAAATTTGGGAGATAACTACATTGATGGTTTACTTCATTGGTATCAGCTATGAACCAACATTTCTGACTCATAATAAAGCAATAATTTTTAAAATATTACAGAAAACTTGGGTCAAAGTAAATCTTGTATCAGCACAAACAACAATGTCAACATTGAAAAGTTATGCAAGAAAAACCAAAATATGAACAGTACAGAATTCAAAACTGTCACATTTATGACTAGCAAATATTCGCTAAAGAAATAGAGATGGATTTTCGCTGAAGTAAACTCCCATGCCAAAACTAGCATGTTGGAATAAAATATTAAAAGGGCATAATTACTCAATCAATCAAAAACTTCATGACACTGTTGCATTAGAATTCCATTGCAAGAAAAAAAATATCCGCAAGTCCAAAAAATCTCACCAGCACCTCGGTATCATCAACCATCTAGAGCTTAATGTAAACATAAAAACATTAACTCCCAAAATTATTATGCACCAAAAAACTTCCCCAGCACACCAATTCAACAAAACATCGAAATCCCCAACAAACAACAAACCCCGCACACGCAAAAAGGAAAAACAAAAACCAAAATAATCAAAGCATTATTCACGACGATCTAACATCCAAAAAAATCAACAGATCTGAAAATACAAAAAAAAAAAGTAAATCAGAGGGAACTCACGGGAGACGCAGTGGACAACCCTGCCATGCGCCAGAACATCATGAATTGGTGAACAGAAGCGCTCTCAAAAATCAGATCCGCGAAGCCGGAAACTCTACCGCCCCGGCGAACCCTCAATGGCGGACTCAGAAAATCCCTAAACGAAGGAGAGGCAATCGAGGCAGAACGAAACCCTAGAATCTGCGAAATCCAGAGATGCAAAAGACGGAGAGAGATGTTGTCGGATTAGATTCGACGGAATCGAGGGTTTGGGACAGAGAGAAAGACAGAGAGAATAACAGAGAGGCCACACACCACCTGTAATCCCGGGAGGGCGAGAGTGTTTGGAGAAGAATGCAAGTACTGCTATTCCTATAAATAAATAATATTAAATAAAATAAAAATAAATGTGCTACGAAAAATTATGATTAATAAGGCGACTGTGACATTTTGATTTTGCTTCTGATTTTTACCATTTTGCATTATGCCATTACTCCCCGGAGGCTCCCTCCTCCCTTTTTTTTTTCTTTTTTTTTTTTTTTTTTTTTGTCAAATCTTTGGGGGTCTATGTTTACTTGCCCTCAAAAGTTGGAGGTTGAAGGCCTTTCAACGTGTCTCCTATCTTTTTATTCTCCATCATATTTTATTTTACTTTATTTTTAAATATTTAAATACATGTCAACCATAATATAATATATTTATGTGACAAAACAACCAATTTTTGTATTTATGATGGTGAGACAGTCATTATTAGGGATCCTAAAATTGCATATCAAAAGGAATTTTCATCACCGAAATAGATTATTGATGGAAGCTTAATCCCATCATTTATTTAATGGATCTCAAACTTTTTGAAGATATATTTAGATTTTAGAATTTATCTTATATTTTAATTAAAATTAAATAGATAAAATGTACTTGAAGGGACCTAAGACCAAAAATGAATAAAAAAAAAATTTAGAGAACTAGTGGTACAAAAATTATGCCATAGATTCATGTCATAAATCAATAACTTCCAAGGTTTAGAATGAGATGGTTACTTCACACCTTGTCTCCATTGTCTCTTAGCAAATATTGGGAAATAATTCATATACAAGTCAATAATGAATTATTAGCTTAACCAATCGAACAATGAATAAAGTCTTGAAATTTGTGGTAGCAAAAAGGTTGAACAAATTCATAGTTTATTATATATTCATCAACATGACATCTTTGAAGGATATTTAAATGAAATATTTGAGTATTAAATACTAAACTAAAAAAACTATAAGGCGTAACTCAATTGATCAAAGTTATTGAGGTTTATTTAATTATTAGTAGTTCGAGTTTCTTTAAGGTCGCTAGTTGAGATATGCTTAAACCAACTTAAACATCCACAGTTATCCAAAAAAAATACAAAACTAAAGAGAAATAAACATATAAAATATAGATTTTAAGAAAAATTCTTAGGAATGAAGGTTTGAAGGAGAAATTATCAAGAAATTGTGAAAAATACATCATCTACAAGTAAGGACATATTATTGTTTGATAAGTGTACATTTGTTATCTAAACTTAATTAAGCATGGAGATGTAACTTGTTAAGTTATTGATGAACATTTATTGATATGATTATCGTAGATAATAGTTACATATAAGTGACAATTATTTAATTTGTAATGGAATAGGTGTATTGAAAATTTGTGATAGTTTAAGTTCATTGCCAATGTAAATCTAAGAGAACGATAATACTTATTTTTCTTGTGGTGATATCGAATAACCATACCTAAACGAATCAAATGTCCCTGAATTTTTTAACTTATTCATAAATTTCATTAATTATATTTTTTTTTACCTCCTCCTCAAGTTTCTAACTCCACATTTTGTAGTGATATAAATTTATGTTCCTTATGCTATATGTCACAAAATGGCAAAGGATAAGTAATAAGTCATGCAAGCAACAAAAAATAACAAAGATTAAATGGCTGATGCAACACATATTCCTTAGTTTCCTATTTAGATTAGAATTAGTTGTTAATTGCTTTCCTAAGTTTATTTGTTTCCTATTCATAGTTTAATTCAGTTTCCTTTCCTAGTTTGTTTCTTATTTTTAGTTTCTCATTCATTATTGGATTGTAAACCCTACTTCATGTTGTGGCTTATTAGAGGAGATAACGAGATATATAAAATTTTACTTTTAGAATTTTCTCTTTTATTTTGGCATTTAATTGTTAGTGCTTTTGTTTAAATTTAATCTTCCATAACACTACAAAAATTGGTATTTATCTTAATTCACCGGACTTAATGACCGATGGGGTTTGAAACAGAAAGGGCAGCCCAAGATGTAAGCCTAAAACTGGATTAAAAACTGCCTGACTAGCAATAGGTCCGATGACATCCCCAACATGTACTCAAAACAAAGGCCCAATTCACTCCTTCGTACGGTAATGTAATCAAAGAATTCGTATTAAAAGAAAATACCCAATCTCCACCAATTAGGAAAACATAATATTTCCTAATTATTGTCCATCAATTACCTATTAATCTATAACAATACAAAGAAAATCTCTCACCTAATAGATAGAACATCTTTATCATCATCCAACTAGAAAGCTGAATAATTATTCTATTAATCTACACGATATGAAATAAATCTCTCACCAAAGAGAGAGAATATCGATCATCCTCCAGCGAACGATATTCAAGATCATAATTCACCAGAAAGTTGTCATGATCATCCATTATAACATCGTGCCACCCTACAAGTGAAAGGCAATGCACATATGCACAAATCATTCCCGTTAGCCGATATTCTCTTCCACAGAATAATCGATTGGTATTACAGAATGGTAGTTCGTCAACACTTATTTTGTCTTATGAGTTCAACAACTCAAGAACTAGACGCTATAGCCCGGGCCCGCTGAAAAACATCATCGCTTACGTTCGGAACGATGTCATTTACAAATAAAGCCACCTCAAATCTACTAATGGTATCAACCCTAAATACGCAGAGCAACGCCAATCCTCCAAGGATGCAACACAGCGAGGTGGACAACACTTCCTGAGGCGTGCAGAGAGGTAGTACAGGTGCCAACACAAACGAGGTGGAGGCGCTCCACACCAACCAACACTCAACAAAGAGTCGGAACAACTCACCAAGCAAATACGATACCTCAGAGACACGACAGCAGCCCGAAAGACCAAAACCCCGCGATTCGAGAAGAGCAAAACACTCGACCGTCGAGAAGCTGAGTGGAGCAAAGTGGGAAACTAGCCACACCAGGAGCATGATCCTACCAACTCTCCCGAGAGGACGCAACAAGGAGAGGTCAGAGCAAAGGTTCAGACATCCAAAGAAGAAATCACCACATGAAGGTAGAAGCAGAGTGGTATCTACCCCATGGACGCGCCGGTGCAAAACCAAGTCTCCATCTCACCACGAGGCGCCGCACTTCCCTTCCCGCAGTTCAGACGTCAGCAGATCGAGACGCTCTGACGAACAAAAGACCTGGCAAACCACCCTGGGCACACGTGACAAAATCGATGGAATCGCATCTGATGTTAGGAGCCCAAAGAACTCGTCACAGAGCAAGAATCGCCAACAGCTATGCAGTCACGAGCTACAGCCTGGGTCTGAAGAAATTAGTTCGAATAGGCCATGTAGTCACTGAGCCATACCTACCGATCAAAGCATGAAACACTGAGCCAAGTAGCTCACAGACATGAATCAGCCAAACAGCCATGTGTGCCAAGGAGCCAGTGAGTCAGAGCTCAGCACCGCCAAAACAGTCATGTAACACGGCCAAGTAGCTCAGATCTAGAGCTCACCAACAGCCATGTAGCCACGGAGCCAAGTAGCTCATGAGCCAAGTAGCTCATGAGCCAAGTAGCTTAGCTCACAGAGCGTAATCACAAAATAAACAGTTATGTAGCCATAGAGCCAAGTAGCTCATCGCAGAATCGTCAACAGCCATGTAGCCAAGTAGCTCAGGAGCCTAAATAACTTAGTTCGACAGCTATGTAACACAGAGCCAAATAGCTCAGAGCCCAAGATTCGGGCTCATGAGCGACCGTCAAACAAAGCATGAAGTCACGAGCTGGCGAGGCCCGGGAGCCCATAAGCTCGGGCCGCGCGAGCTTAACGTACCAAAAAGCGCCGGGCAACCACGGGAGCCATGTAGCCGGAAGAGCCCGCCTGCGCAGCACAGCTCAAAAGCCAAGCAGCCACGAGCCATGCAGCTCAAGAGCCCAGAGCTCGCCAAGGCCAGAGCCTAATAGTGTGAGGGTCTGGGCCGCCTGAGCCAAGAGTTTCTGGCCCAGAGCGACACCGGGAGGGTCTTGGGCGCCTGTGATCCCAAGAGGCTTGGGCCACAGAGGTCTTAGCGCCCGCAGCCAAAGAGCTCAACTCTGCAGCTCAACAAATGCAGAGGGTCTTAGCGCCTGAGCCTGTGAGTCACCTCAGAGCATAACATCGCAGGAGGGTCTTAGCGCCTGAGCCTAGTAGCTCACCGCGCAGCTCAACAACAAATACAGAGGGTCTTAGCGCCTGAGCCCGGGTGAGTTCACCGCAGAGTACAACATCAGGAGGGTTCAAAGACCCGAGCCAACTAGGCCAGGCCAGGCAGAGGGTCTTAGTGCCTGTGAGCCCAAGAGTCGGGCCAGAGCTAAGTTCGAAGGCCTCACGCCTGGCCATTACCAGAGCTAATGAAACAGAAGGCCTTAACGCCCGTGAGCCTAGCAACTCAGCCTCGAGCATAACAAATAAAAGGCCAAGTAACCATGGAGCCATGTAGCTCAGGAGCCCAGTAGCTCAGTTCGCAGAGCTTAAACAGCTCAAAAAGGCCAAGTAACCACAAAGCCATGTAACTCAGGAGCCTAGTAGCTCAGTTTGCAGAGCTTAACTACTCAAAAATGCCAAGTAGCCACGGAGCCATGAAGCCCAGGAGCCATGTAGCTCAGTTTGCAGAGTTTAATAGCTCAAAAAGGCCAAGTAGTCACGGAGCCATGTAGCTCAAGAGCCGTGTAGCTCATTTCGTAGAGCATAACAGCTCAAAAAGGCCAAGTAGCCATGGAGCCATGTAGCTCAGGAGCCCAGTAGTTCAGTTCGCATAGCATAACAGCTCAAAATGTCCAAGTAGCCACGGAGCCATGTAGCTCAAGAGCCCAGTAGCTCAGTTCACAGAGCGTAACAACTCAAAAAAGCCAAGTAGCCACGGAGCCATGTAGCTTAGGAGCCAGACAATGCGTGAGCGCGACACCAAAAAGGCCGGCGAACATGGAGCCATGAAGCCTATGAGCCATGCAAATTCGCCTTGCGAGTTCAATAGCTCAAAAGGTCGGCAGCCACGAGCCACATGTAGCCTGTGAGCCGCGGTAGCCCAGCCAAGCAGAGCATAACAACTCAAAAAAGCCAAGAAATAATGATTTACATGCAGCCCAGAGCCATGTAACCCGTGAGCCCGTGAGGTTCAGTCATAGCTAATAAATTTCAAAAGCTACAGCCATGGAGCCATGTAGCTCAGGAGCCTAGTAGCCCAGCTTCTGCGTGAGTTTAACTGGCCCAAAAAGGTATACAGCCCAGAGTCATGAAGTTCACCGGGCAATCAACAAAACTTTGTGAAACCAAGCACCAAATTGCAAGACAACAAAAAGAGCGATAAAACTAATCAAACCTTCCTAAGTAGCCACGTGGATATCACTACGCCCGATCCAAGAATACACAGCCCTACCTACGCCGCCAGTCAAAGGTCGGGACAATTGATGGGCTTAAATAATAGGTGCACAGGCTCAAGATGCAAGCCTAAAACGGGATTAAAATGGCCCAAGATTAGCAATAGTCCGACATGACATCCCCCAAATATAGGCTCAAAACAAAGGCCCAATTCACCCATTTAAAAGGCTGGTAATGTAATCAAAGAATTCGTATTAAAGAAAATACACACCTGCCAACTAGGAAACATAATATTTCATAATTATTGCTCATCAATTATCCCTTATTAATCGGTTAACAATAAGGAAAGAAAATCTCTCACCTAATGGGAGGAATATCGTATCATCATCCAACTAGGAAAGTCATCAATTATTCCTTATTAATTGGTTTACGATAAGAAAAGAAAATCTCTCACCCAATGGGAGGAATATCGTATCATCATCCAACTAGGAAAGTCATCAATTATCTCTTATTAATCGATTCACGATAAGGAAAGAAAATCTCCCACCCAGTGGGAGGAATATCGTATCATCCTCCAATAAGGAAACATACTATTCAGTATCATAATCCAATTAGGAAAGCTGTCATGATCATCCATTATAAATATCAGGCCACCCCATAAGTGAAAGATAAGCAGACATATGCACAAAACTTCATTCCCTAAGTAGTTGATGTCTTCCACAGAAAGAATCGACTTAAAGTATCAGAAGGCACCAAGCAGCCCCCGTCGATCCTTTATTTATTGTTTTTGCAGGAGTCCAACGTCTGGCTGACCAAATGGATCGCCCGAAGAACTGAAGACGCCCATTCCGATTGAAAAAACATCATCAATGACTAAGGATGATTCTAGTCTGAAACAACCCGCAGACGAACAGTAGCTCGAAAAGGTCAAGCACTAACTCGATGGAATTGAGGAAGCCCTTCGCAATCTGACGTAGATGATGGCTGCATTGATTGATGATGGGAAGCATGAAACAAACGAGTAACGGTCGAACTAAGGAAGAGGATCAACAGGAGGTGACACCAACTCTAACACTTACAATGTGAATAGAAGCAAACGCAAACAGAACTAAGGCGGTCCGAAGAAGATTATGATCTTCAATATAGGGCTCCAAATATGCTTGACCTAGTGATGGGTAAATTTTGACGGCCCTTGGGTGGCCACGCTAACCACCAATGACCACTCCTCGACACGGATTTGGGCAACGGCGGTGCAAATCACAACGTCCTAAGAGTATAACACGCTAGGCCTTCGCGCGAGATGAATGATGGAACTTTGAGATGCATGAACAACAAACAATTTGATGGTAGCGGTGGTTTCAGACAAGTGGTTGTGACGGATTTTGTTAAACCATACAAAATTTTCCATCTTTTCCATAGGATAGTGATTTTCGTCAACCACAACGATGAATTCCTCCATGATGGTAGCAACATAAGTTGGATTATTCATCTGGTGAAGAAGACGATTTGTGTTGTGACTATCGGGCTAACAATCGTTGACCAAATAGTTAACGACAAAGTACTCAAGAATTTAAGATGAAGATGAATTTGCCAAGTTTTGACAGTCGATTAAACATTGAATATTTTCTCGATTAGGTTCAAATCGTCGAAATTTTTTTGGACTACTTAAATATTTTAGAAGAAAATCAAGTTAAGCTTGTGGAATATAAGTTTAAAGGTGGAACAACTCTAATCTAACCGACAAAGACAAGGAAAATAAAGTTTTCATACTTAGCCTATGTAACACCCCGAAATACATCATAGTCATTTTTAAACATAATTAGGGTATATTGTAAGTGCATTTTGGAATTTTTCACAATTATTATTTTGCTAAGTGAGAAAATTTCGAAACCCGGAATTTGTACAAGATACAAAGGCAAATTTGGAAATTTGTGAAATAAGGACCTAAGGGCCAAATGAAAATGAGTTTAAATGCTAAAGTGATTTAAATGTTAATTGGTATGTTAAATGGGAGTGATAGGAGACTTAAATGCCAAAAATGAGAAAATGATATTATGCTGCGCGTATGGCCTCACTTAAATGCTAAGAACAAATTTGTCTAGAAAAGCTCATTTTTGAGCAAATCCCGTTTTTGGGAGAGGGAGAGAGAGAGAGAGAGAGAGGAGAAAATGAGAGAAGAGCTAGGGCTTGAGGAAGACCAAGTTTTGGTTGGGTTTCTTCCCATTTTCTTGCTCCTTTATAATCAAGCAACTTAGAAGTAAAGATTTGAGGAGGCTAAGATAAGAAAACAAAACTCTAATCTTCTTAGATTTTGATTTTGGGGAAAAAGTTCTAACTTGGGAAAAAAAAGGAGTTTATTGATTCTAACCCAGCTAGTCGGGAGTGGTTCGAGTAGATTCCATGTGGTGGATTAAGTAGATACATGAGTTTGGATGAAGTTACTTGAGTTGTGGGTGAGAAATGGAAAATCTACCACATTTATGGCACCTGACATTGGTAATGCAGACAAAGTAGTAATGCATCATTAGATGAGCCAAAGTGGTACCAGATTCCATTCACCGTAGGGTCGGTACTTATGATCATCAAAGTGGTACCTAGATCGATGCTTCCAATAGCCCCGAGTTTTTGTACCCTTGCATCATAAGCCCCAAATTCATACATGTATAGTATAGGAACTCTTAATAAATGACTAATGTATTCAAATAAGAATGAAACTAAGTGAAAACGCATTGTACCGCCGGCGGCTGCCGATAATGCCCCTAACTGATAAGATAGTAAGTTCCCGAACACATATACTTAAGGATCGCTTAAGACGGTATTGAATGACACGATATCTCTCGTTATGCGGGCAGTGCAAGTATAGTACTGCAATTTTGATTAGTGCGACAACATCACCGCGTTTCGCACACCAGGCTTCATCATTCGAATAGTGCGACGACATCACAATGCTATACCCCGCTGGCGCTATGACACCGATTAAAATCGCACTTCAATACTTACTGTGCAGTCCTACCATTCTACATCGTCTAGGTAGTCAAACAATTATATGATAAGAGTCCAATAATCTAACAAGAGTAAATTAATGTACATTGTTATGCTCAATACTCTTACGGTACCAGATAAGTATAAGCTCTATTGTACCTAATGTACCTCCGCATACAAGTATAAGCCGGTAACCCTACTGTAGATATTTGAAACAAGTATAAATCACAGGCATATGTATAAGTTTATTGTATGAATTCATGAAAAATCCTGATATATGTTACTGTTATATGCTTACTGTAAAAGAGTATTAATGCATGTGTATACGTATAAGTCATATGTTTTCCACTTAGCGTGGGTTTTAATCCATGTAGGTACGGAAGAGGACGTTCACGATCTTCCGCATACCACTAGGCCAATAAACTAGTAGGAGTCCATCACAGTAGGTTTTGCGCTCTGATTATGTAATGTAAATGTATAGTTTTTTTTGTAAATGTATATGTAAATGAGATTCAGGACTGTATGTATTGACATTGTAAACACCACTATGGTGGTAGTTTTATTTTTGTAACTTTATATATGATATTTTGATTCAATTATAAGACTTGTGACCACCAATGTCTGAAAAAGCAAGCAAAGAGTCCTAATATAATTTCACGCCCCCTTCATCCGCCGAGGTGGGGGTCGGGGGTGTGACAGCCTAAGATGAAATGGTTGCTACAAAGGTGCAATTTTTATACAAACAATACCAAAATTGTCAATAGGCTAATCATACTGTGAATGAGTACATCTAGTAATTTTATCGTTTAAATGCACGAGTCAATTTTTTAGAAACGGGGATTAATTAATTTCTCACTATATTGGAGGCCTAAAACTAGGTATTCAAGATCGTTTGGATCTTTAAGATGTTTGGACCATATCAGATGCAGTTAATTTGGCGATGAAAGTGGGAAATCAAATTAATAGGTCTATGATGCGCCCTCAAAGTAGTTTTAACCGTCCATCTCAAGAGGATTCTTCTATTCTCAAAGGGTCGGGAACTTCTAACAGTAACAACCACACTAATAAGGATGCTCCTTCAACTCATAATTCATTGCCAAATCGAAGCGAAAACTTCAGCCCTTACATGTCCCAACATCCAAGGTAGAAATCAGTAGCCACAATGAGCCAATAATGATCTTTATGCACATCTTAATCTCGAAAAATTCTTTCATTGCAACTAGGCAAGTCATCTTACCAACAATTAAGCAAATATGCAAGTCGTTAATTTTGTAGAAGAAGATAGTGGTGAGGATGCATAACTATCTAAAGACAATATTTATAAGGGTGCCGAATTTGAAGAAGGAGACGAAGAAGAAGCGGTAGCCTGTATTGTTCAATGCCTTTTTCTAGCCTTAAAGAAGCAGGATGATTCTCAACAACATAAAATTTTTCGAATCCGATGAACTATTCAGAGTAAAGTGTGCAACATGATCATTGACAGTGGCAATAGTGAGAATGTGGTGTCTAAAGCTTTGGTGAAAGCCTCAAGTTTGAAGACTGAGAAACACCCTTCTCCATACAAGATTGCATGGATCAAGAAAGGGCCAGAAGTTCAAGTGTTAGAAAATTGCAAAGTTCTTTTATCGACCAATAAGTACTACAAGGATGAAATTGATTGTGATGTGGTGGATATGGATGCTTGTCATATTTAATTCGAAAGACCATGTCACTATGACATTGATGCTACCTATAACGACCAAGATGATACTTTCGTCTTTGGGTGGTTTGGCAAGAAGATCGTGTTAATGTCACTATCTCAATCTCAGGGAAGTAATCCAATTACTAAGGAGGCTAACCCGCTTTTCACTAGTATAATGGGTTAAGAATTCATTGAGCATGTCAAATAGCCAAATATTATGATAACATCAGACTTCAAAGGTCACACAGAAGCAACTATTGAGATCATAGACAAAGCTCAAGAGATAATTACTGAATTTGCTTATCTATCTCCTAATGAATTACTTAAGGAATTATCTTACCTCCTATATATGAGAAATATTCAATACCACATAGAGCTGATACCTAGAGCCAGTTTGCCTAATTTACCACACTACCGAATAAGCCCTACAGAGCATAAAAAGTTGAAATGTCAAGTTAATGAGTTATTGGAAAAAGGCTTGATCCATGAGAGCTTGATTCCTTGTGTAGTTCCTACGTTACTAACTCCTAAAAAGGACGGTAGTTGGTGGATGTATGTGGACAACCGTGCCATCATCAAAATAATAGTTTAAGTATTGTTTCTCTATTCTGCACCTGAATGATATGCTTGACAGGTTAGCGGGTGCTCTAATGTTCATTAAAATCGACTTACGAAGTGGATATCACCAAATTCACATTTTGCCCAAGATGAATGGAAAACAACTTACAAGACTAAAGATGACCTCTATGAATGACTAGTGATGCCATTTAGACTATCTGATGTTCCAAATACATTTATGTGGCTCATGAATCAAGTTCTTCGTCCATTCATCTGTAATTTTGTAGTGGTTTATTTTGATGATATCCTTATTTACAATAAGAATGAAGATGAACATCTAACGCATCTTCAAGAAGTTCCATTAGCCCTACGAGCTAGTAAACTTTAGATCAATCTCAAGAAGCATGGCTTTATGACTGATCATCTCTTATTCCTTGGATTTATAGTGGGAAAAGATGGTATTCAAGTTGATGAAGCAAAGGTAAAGGCAATTAGAGAGTGGCCAGCTCCTAGAACTATACATGAAGTGCAAAGATTCCATGGATTGGCTACTTTTTATAGGCATTTTATTCGAGGGTTTAGTACCATCATGGCACCCCATCACTGATTGCTTTCAGAAAGGCCAGTTTCAGTGGGTAAGTCTTATGAGTAGTTTTACCTTAATAAAAACAAAGTTATGCAACACACATGTAATGGCACTGCCTAGTTTCGAGCATGTGTTTGAAGTTGAGTGTGATGCCTTAGTCCTAGGAACTGGCATTGTTTTATCCCAAGAAGGCCACCCAATGGAATTTTTTAGCAAAAAAGTCAGTCCACCTTATCAAAAGTGGATCACTTATGAACTTGAATTTTATGCAGTTGTTCGAGTTTTAAAACATTAAGAGCATTATTTGATTCAACGAGAATTTGTCCTATTCACGTATTATCACGCTTTAAAGTTAATCAACTATCAAAAAACAATTAATCAAATGCATGCACACTGGATAACTTTCTTACAAAAGTTCACTTTTGTTATTAAACATAAGTTTGGCTAACAGAATAAAGTCGCTAACTCGTTGAGTCGGCATGCCTCTTTGCTCGCTACACTTAGTATCGAGGTGGTAGGATTTGAGAATTTGAAGGATACTTCAGCTACTAATGGATATTTTGGCAATATCTAGGCACAATGCAATAATAAGGAGTTTGTTACTGATTTCATGCTCCATGATGGATTCTTATTTAAGGGTACGCAATTATGTATTCCTCAATATTCTGCAAAGAACATTAACACCCGAGACGTGGGCATGTTACGACCAGGACACAACTACGTTGGTCATGATAAAATAATGAGTTTCCATGGAGGAACTAGCTTATCGACTCAACTTAAATGGGATGTGGGGCGTTTTGTTCAACGTTGTCCAGTATGTTAAAAAGCGAAATGATGTATCTAAAACATTATACTTATACACCTTGTTCATGCCACAGCGACGGCAAGATTTGACCATGGACTTATTCGCCTCCCAAGGACTCACAAAATGAGTGCTGATTCACTCTTTGCTGTGGTTTAATCGTTTCCAAAAATGACCTACTTTATTCCTTGTAAGAAGACTTCAGATGCAACTTTTGTGGCTAACTTGTTTTTTCGTGAGATCGTTCGTTTGCATTGTGTTCTCATTCTATTACTTCAAATTGAGATGTGAAATTCCTAAATAATTTATGGAGAACTCTATGGAAGGTATTTGATACTTCTTTAAAGTATAGTAGTAATAGTTATCCATAAACTGATGGATAGACTGAAATTGCTAATTGTACTCTTGGTAACATGATTCGTTCAGTTAGTGGAGACAAGCCAAAGCAATGTGATGCCGCCCTTCCATAGATTGAGTTTTCTTTTAACAGTATGTCTAATCGTTTTACCAAGAAAACTCCTTTTGAAGTTGTCTACACTCGTGCTCCAAGACATACAGTTGATGTGATTTGTCTTTTGATTTCCAATGTCAATCTTAACGCTGAGGAGTTTGCAAAACATATTCATTGAATTCACTAAGAAGTCCAGAAGAATTTGGAAGATGCTAATTTATGTTACAAGACCGTTGGAGATCAACATAGGCCTCTCAAGTTATTTCATGAAGGTGATTTGGTGATGGTTCATCTCCGCAAGCATCGTTTTCTAGTGGGAACTTACAACAAGGTCAAGGATAAGAAAATTCTTTTCACATTATTCAAAAGATTGGTGATAATTCTTACAAGATCGACCTCCTTTCTGTTATGAACATTTCCAATGCTTTCAATGTTGTTGATATCTTCAAGCACTTTTCCCATACCAATTCTCTTTGTAGCCCCAAAACTCGAGGATAAGTTTTCAAGTGGAGGAGATTGATGCAAAACATATTCCTTAGTTTCCTATTTAGATTAGAATTATTTTTCATTGTTTTCCTAAGTTTTTGCTATCTATAACTGGTTTAATTATGTTTTCTTTCCTAGTTTGTTTCCTGGTTTTAGTTTTCCGTTCATTCTTGGATTGTAAACTCTATTTAAAGGCAGAAGCTGTGGCCGACAGAGGAAAGATATAGGCTACTGTAATTTTCTTTTATTTTTGCATTTAATCGTAAGTGCATGTTTTGTTTCAATCAATCTTCTGTTGCACCAATGACAAATAATGGGCATAAGAGGGTTCTCACATGTGCTTGTCAACAACGCCTTTGTGATTTTTTCCCAAAATGCATTGTTAGAAATGAGTTTTTCAACCTTTTGATCACTTAATGTGTGAATGAACTTATAGCATGTTTATTCATTACCGATAAACTTTCTCAAAATGCACATTCTTTATAGAAAATTGTCAAAACAATATAATTAATAGTAAATATTATTGCTACTAGGCAACCTAAGACCATTCACACGTCTTGCAACTATACAATCAAACCAATCATGATTGTATATGACTTTGGTTATCTTTTAAGCCTTCATAACCACATTAGCAACATCAACCTTTTACTTTTATCTTCAAACATTAAGTCAATGTACTACATGGCATAGTCCAATATAAATTGTATTTATTCATTAATTTTTTTACCTTTACAAATATTGACCCATTATTTACAACTATTTGTATCACGTATTCTCAATTGACTTCTTTGATAATGTCATTTGAAAAACAATATATATTGTTTTCTATGCTATTTGATGCATCAACAAATTTAAGGAAGACTATCTTGCTTTTTTATTACAACATGATATTAATTATGATTGTTTTTGTGTATGATCCATCCATTAGACATACATAGGCACACATAAGTTTTTTTTTTTCTTTGAATATTCATATAAGCTTTCATGTCTTCATATTCCATATCCAACTATTTGTGTTTGATTTCCTTGGAGATAGTGGTTCTATATTCATACCTATAATTTATGTATAATTAAATGATGTAATACTATTGTTTGCAATCATAATTTTATAGATAATAATGTTTTGGTTAAAACATATAAGACTTTTAAATTGCATACTTGTTGTGCACTTCAAGTCATGTTTTGATTTGGTGAGAATTTGTTTTATAGGGTGTGACACTTTCATATATAAAAAACCTACTAATTGACCACTTTATTGTTTCCTTGATGATATAACCTTTGAAAAGATTTTTAGTATTTTTTTGTCTTGTTGAAGATTTATACAATGAGGGTGCAATCGGCTACTATGAGTTTAAATAACAAAAACTTTTATATTTCCATACATGCATTAGCTAGATCAATTAGATTTGAAGAGTCACTAGTTAAAATATTCAAATTAAACATCTAACTAAATTTCATTTGATTCATATACTTAATAAAAAATCAATTTGACTTGAAGATTCAACTATTTTTCTTTTGCCTCTCTTAAATCTCTTTTCTTATTATTGATTCCATTTACTAAATTTTGATGCTTAAACCATTACTTCATAAGCACGTTGCTTGCTTAGGTAAATATTAACCGAATACATATACACATTATCAAACTTCTCGTCATCTTACTTTTTTTCCTTATCAATTTCATGTCTATATCTTTCTCTCGTTGTATCCCTTAATTCAATTTAGATCTCTCTATATTTGCGTTCTCTTTGCTTTCTATATCCTACTTATTTTTTGCTCTAGAAATTATTTTATAACTTGGTTTACTTTTAGGCATGTTAAGGCACTTTTTGATATATGAATGAGAATATAGTTATGAAAAATGAAATTTAAAACGAGTGATTTCACCAATTTTTATCATCAAACCTATGTATATACACATTATCAAACTTCTCGTCATCTTACTTTTCCTTATCAATTTCATGCCTATATCTTTCTCTCTTTGTATCCCTTAATTCAATTTAGATCTCTTTCATATTTGCAACCTTCTTTGCTTTCATCCTACTTATTTTTTGCTCTAGAAATTATTTTATAACTTGGTTTACTTTCAGACATGTTAAGGCACTTTTTGATATATGAATGAGAATATAGTTATGAAAAATGAAATTTAAAATGAGTGATTTCACCAATTTTTATCATCAAACCTATGTATTTGCGTATGGTTTCATTTTCTCTTCCCTCAAAAGATATATAATATTTCTAAGTAGGATCTCAACCCACAAAACTACTTCATTTCCACTAACCATTTTCTAAACATGTATTGTAAAATTATTATAAAAGTAATACCAACTAATTTATATTAGAACAGAATGCGGCTTCAATTAATTTATAACCTTGATAAGGATCCCTCTTAAGCTAAGTGAAAATAAAATTAAAATTGAGATTTAACAATGAATATATGTTACATTGAATAGAAAAAGACTATAATTAATTTCATACTAATTTACAATTATTAAAATTAAATAAATAAATTGATTCAATATTATTCATAAATTAGATAAAAATTATAAATAAACTAGTTAAAATTGGAATTTACATTTAATTATGAAGATATATGATAATATATACATTTTATTATAATTGATTTCTATAATATTCAATTTTTAGTATGCCATTATTGTTATAATTAATAAAAATCAATGTTATGAAAATTAGATTAGACTAAAAATTTTTATTTATAAAAATAAAATTGACGTATTAATCTATAAAACTAAATTATGTGAAAAGTGAAAGCATATCTTAATTAGCCTTGATTTTGAGTTAATCCAACTCTTCAATACCAAATTCCCAAAAATTTGAAAATTTTGATAGAGATTACAAAAAATAAAAAACAAATTGGAGCCATATATGATTAAGAAGATTTTATTTGTTTGTGTGTAGATTATGGATATTTACTAGAATATTTTGATCAAACTAGTCATTGAATGATCAAGTAACCATTGCAAATTAATTCTATCTATTGGATCAAAGTTTGGTTGAAATTATACTATTAAATCATTATACAGTCATTGGACCATGTTTTACTTGTCAGATCAAATTAGAGATCTATCCGATAAAAAAATATATGATAATGCTTTTAAAAAGTAAAAGTTAAATTAGAGCATTAGATGATCAAGGATCAAATCTAAAACATTTGATGAAGAAGGAAAAATCTTTGATGTTTTTAAATCATCGATTTTTCAAATCAATAAATAAAGTATTAATAATTAATCAAAGATTTTATCGAATTATCCTTGATAAATTAATGATCTTTTTTACCAATTAATCAACGCTTTTATTTGTTTTTTCCATCTTTGGGTCAATGTATCTTATGTTTATTATTTGATTATAAATTTGTTTTTCACTAATGTTTTCCTATATTTTATTGTTTTTTTAGAAACTATTTTTACACATTTTTCTTCTAATCGATGATGTGTGCCCGAAGCCATTTTGATTATGTACAATGTTTGAAATTTTATCGATATTTGAATTACATTTCCTGAAATTTTTGTTAAATATGATGATATTATTCTCATTCTTTATAGTTGTCTTATCTATTTATTGCTTTCTCTCTATGCTTTATTTGCTTGATCTTTGCCATTTTTGTAATATGATAGAGAAGATATATTTTGTCATCATGATTGAGAGCTTTGAGTAAGTTTTTAGATTTTGATCTTAGGAATTTCACATTCAAATTAGAATGTGATGACATAATATATGATGCTTCATTGCATTATCATTACGTAATAAAAAGGGGACATATAATAATGAGAGATAATTTACAACTAAAAATTAAAAATGTTTGACAAAAAGGAGCGAATAATTTAAATGAATTAATTTAGAAGGAGTTTAAGCTTGATTAGGTTTGACTTCTTTTTATTTTTAGCCTTAGTTTGATATATTTATTTATGTCACATCAATTGAGGTTTTTTTTTTTAAATATTAGAGGAAATGAAACCTACACTATTGGAAGAATTCAAACCAACCCTAAATTGTATAATCTTTTCCAAGTAATTTTCCTTCGTATATTTTTGGTTGGATTTAAAGGTGAATGAAATAAAGATCCTCCCTTGTTCAAAAAATCAGCAATTTTACAACGTAAACAAGTTCAATTGCTTCGAACAACTTAATGAAACTTTTACAAAATTTTGAACAAGAAAATGAATAAATAAATGTGTTAAAACTGCATCAAAGATCAAAAATTTTATCAAAGACCCACTTCTCCTGACCGCACCTGAAGAAAAACAACCAAAACAAAATAGTTATACAAAGAATGACATCTATTCTGGAATATAGATGCCTCTATCGTAACATGAAATCTTTATTGTAAGCCATTAAATACAAATGGCAATACGCCTATTTGCAAATCGATGATGATTGGAATGTCAGCCCAATTAATAACCCAAGTAGTTTCAATGGCACATTAAAACTAAGGAAAACTACCTAAATGAAAAGAAAGATTTCAGATTTTGTAAAAGTACAAATGATAAGGAGAGCAAAACTCAATTATAAGACTGTTTATGCTATAACCAAACATTTCATAGGTATCCAAGTGATTTATGGAGAAAAGAACTTCCAAATTTTTGATAAAAACTTAAGATGCAACACTAAGTGATCTTAAACGGTATTATGATGTGTTCTGAACCTGAGCGGTAAGAGCGATGCGAGCCTCTATCAGGAAAAGATTCCTCTGCTGACTCTCCTGCGCTCAAACTGACAGTCCAAGAAGCCTCTTAGAGAAAAACATGGAGGAACAATCCAATTCTGATAATCTTACTTATGGATCTCATAAGTATAGTCAAACTAGAAGGTCTTGTTGTGTTCACTTTAAACTCCATTATCAAGCTGTTAATTCAAAAGCCTTCTAAAAGATTTAGGTTCTTTGTGCTCAATATATCATGCCAATTCCACCTAGTCAAATTTCCAAAATCAAACCTATAGGGAATTACTTATAAAAATTCAAAAGATTTAAAGATAAAAATTTAAATCCAAAAACCTCCGAGACAACAAAATAAAAAACATAATAAAAGAAGTTAGACAGTTTCAAATGTACAAAGGGTCATTGCCCATAACTAAAACAAAGTAAATGCTTTATCGATATCGAAGAAGAATATTATTCTCGAATAATACTATCCTCCGAACTCATAACTGTTAAACAAATTCAAACGAAAAGAATTAGAAAAATAGAAAAATTGTTTATGTCAACAAACATAAAAGCAATAAATGATCAAGAATTACTCCTGAAATGATTGATCGAATAAAGACAAAGAGCAAGGCAAAATATATAAGAAAAGTTTTAGAACAACAAAGTTCAAAACCTAAACCCAAAATAAATACTTCAAATGCCTATCAAATGAAAGATTTGTTTCAATATTATAAAAAACAAGAACCTGCAACTCTGCAAGACTTGCAGGAAGAGGTAAAACAAATACAACTTCAAATTAAAGAATTAAAACTTTAATAAAGAAATTGATACAAGAATAAATAAATCTAGAAACAATAAAAAGTGAAGATTTAATAAGTAAATGTAAATGAAGAAGTAGAAACTTGTACATAGTATGACTATAGTAATAAAACAAAGATGGTATATTACAAAGATAAATTCTGAGAATCAATCCTCGATTATAAAGCAAGCTATACTTTAATTGATTCAGAGTCGATTTAAATTGTATACGTGAAGGATTAATTCCTACTGTATATTTTGTGAAAACTTCTCAAAGATTATCAACAACTAGTAGTGATCCTTTGAAGGTTCAATACAAAATACCACAAGGTCATATTTGCAAAAATGGTATTTGTATTAAAACTTCATTCTTACTAGTCAAAAACATAAGTCATCAAATTGTTTTAGCTTGATTAGGTTTGACTTCTTTTTATTTTTAGCCTTAGTTTGATATATTTATTTATGTTACTAATAGTAGTTTTTTAAATATTAGAGGAAATGAAACCTAAACTATTGGAAGAATTCAAACCAACCCTAAATTGTATAATCTTTTTTCCATAATCTTCCCTCTGTATATTCTTGTTGGGATAAGACTCTGATGCTCAACTGTTGATCTACTATGCCATACAAGTTTCTATTATGTTTGGTTGATTTTTGTACATCTATTTTCTCTTAAACTATAAATGATACATTTTAGGCACTCTTAAAGAATATTTTCTTTGTCATGTCTTCACAATGCATCCAACAAAAACTCTCATTGTACTATTTTGTTTTCATGATAATATTTTACACCATAATATCTTTTATTTTGTGTAGTCATTAGTAGGTATGCAGAATGTAAATTAGGAGAAAATCCCATGAAGATTATATTACGTATTTCCTCAAGCTAGTTTTGGTAAGCTTCAATGTGTGTTATATAAATTTATTTATGAGAGTTTGGGTGGATTGATGTAATTATGCTTTGTCACAAAATTGTCAAAGGGAAAAATGGTTAGAACATCGAGTATTTTATGTTATTGGTAAAAATTCATTCAAATTTGATTTTGACTGTATAATTATTTTAAAAGTTTACTCACCCTTGAATATTGAATATTATAGGCTGCTACTCATCTATCCAAAACATCATAGCTAAGTCTAAAAGGATTGATTTGTAGTTATTTAAGGATTTTTGAGGTATTGGAAAAGAGTGATATATCTTTTTACACCTAAAAGTTATAAAATTTGGTTTTACATGCAAAAATGGGGGACATTTAAGTGGTATAAGATGCTTCAAAACTTATTGATCAAGTGAGTAAGTGCTCCAAGGTGCTTAACTGGTCACATATATCTTATCAAAGAAGTAAATATTTTTTTTTTTTGGATTTTCACACAATTGGAGTATGAAACAATTAAATACTAGCTTTATACAGGTTATTAACCTATAGTAATTTCTTTAGTCCCCTTTGAGGTAAGTATTTGATTATTCTTGAGATCTCTTTCCTAAGAATCAAGTAAAGGGGTATCTTACACTACTTTTGGTATTCATCCATAAGAATTCCTTATTTGATAGAGAGTCTTAATTCCCACATCATTTCAATTTCTCATGTGTTGACGACTTCATTAAGTTGGTTGAAGACCTAATCCTTTCTATGAAGTTGATCAGGAATATCTATAGAAGTAATATGTATTATATTATGACATGAACTAATACAGGTATAGTGTTAAAATATTGACTCCTACAAAGATATATCAGATTCCTCGGATTACAGATATATCTTAAAGATCAATATATATCCAGATTATAATATTCAAAATTTAAAATATATATTTAGAATTATATATCAAACTTAGTTTGGAAAGTATATGAAATGATATTACAGATTGAAAAATAATATAAAATTCATATTTTCTATGATTTATACAAAATAATTGGTTCAACGATTATATATTAGACTAATTTTTTAATTTTTATTTATATTTATAAATATTCTAAAAATATTATAAATAATTTGAAAATATTCTACTTAATAAAAATTTTAAAAAATTATTTATATTTTAGATTTGCACAATTGTTTTTTTAATTTAAAATTTTAATTCAAATTTAATATTAATTATTAAAATTCATAATATTACTTAATAAGGAAGATCTTCATTTACCTGTCTTGGTCTTCCAATTTTTTGTAATAATAATGATAATAATTATTAAAAAGCATGAATTTAATCGTCTTTAATCTTTCTCCATTTTCTATAACAATTAATGATAGTAATTAGTAAGGAAGATTTAATAATTCAAATCGTCTTTTGATATTCTCCTCTTTACTATAAATAATTAATTATAGTAATTATTAAGAAAGACATAAAATAAGTGATATTAATTATCAAAGAATGACTTTTTATTTTCTCGATCACATCTCTACATTTCCTATTTATTTGCTATATAAAGAGACATATACCTCAAATATTGTTTTATGTTTTTTGAAAATTTTCAATAAAAATCGAAAATATCGCCGATATATTGGCGATATTTTCTATTTTTTCTCGATTTCTCTACCAATTGATTATTAATGCTATATATCGTATCGATTGACACCGATACACAATATATCGATAATATATCGTGATATTTTTAACATTGGTTATAGGTATTAATGAAGAGTAAGTACTTTGAGTAAAGCAGCCACATAAATATGTATAACTTGATTTGGTGTTACCTCAATTGTTAATATGAGAGTTTTTTTACACAAAAATATTATGTCTTATTTCATAATTTTTTTAAAGCTTGATTACTTGTATATTTAATTTATCCTCGATATTTGGATTATGCTTAATATTCCATATGATATAATCTAAATAGTTAGAAAATAACTTTTTTGTGTATAAATACAACATAATATTTTAAAAGGTAAATTTTAATTCATTCATTTACTTCTCCTCTTGGTGATTTCATGCTACACATTATTTAATGATATGTGTTCGAAAATACCAATGAATATTCTTACATAAAATATTGATGAAACAAAATTGATTCAAAACTGATGAGAATGTTGAGAAAACTTCTAAATAAATGATATAGAAAGTAAATATGAGAATTTTAAGGTTATTCTATTAAATAAGTTGATGTCTATGTCATAGAATGGTGACATCAAATAATATTCAAACTATAAAATATAAACTAGAGAATTTTAGAATTTTTCCAAAATGGTAAAATAGTGAAACTGTCGCAGAATAGTACAAGTTGTAACCTAAATTTTTTTAGATTTTAATTATTTAAATGTACATCAATACGGACTATTCTTACGAAATTTAGCTACTCCAGATGAATTTCATCGAATTCTAGATACCAGTCTTACGATTTTCGGGCGACGTGCCTGATGGACTAAAATCGGGATTTTTGAGAAAAATCTCGAAAATGGAAAATAAATTAAGTAAATTTCATTTAAAATAAATTGAACTTGAACAGAGGTGAAATAAATTATTTCGGGGTAGAAACGGACCTAAACCAGGCGTAGACAGATGGTGCGACGTGGGCCACTCATCTAACTAAAGTTAAGTTAAACAAAAGGGGGTTAGGGCAAGATGTGAAACCTCGGAAAATTCGATCAAAATCTAGATTTTTTTTTCTAGATCTCGGATGATAAAAATGCACTTCACCGCGTAATCGCTCTCGCGAAATCTAACTACCTCATCACTCCTCACACTCGAGATAGCCTAATTTCACGCTCTTCGAGGGTACCCAGAGTGACGCTGCGACATGGCAGATGTTGAGTGGCTCAGCATTGAAGCACATGTCAAGTCGCGAGCAAGTCAAACAATGAGCTCAAGTATGGGCTATAGATATGTGACATCATGTCATTCGGCGAATCCACGACATAATGGATAAAAGGATAAGGGAAATCCTAAGAGCCAATGAAAATTGACATGTGACAAGTGAGAGGATGCTTCGCCCATCTTGGACCGTCATACGCCGAGAGAAACAAAAGAGCAAAAGAAAGAGGAAGAAAAGAGAGTTTTGTGAGAGCAGACTCCACTCATTCTAAATTTCCACGACGGATCGGCGGTTTCCCAGCGGAGGCATGGGGAGCTATCCTCACGCAAAGGCTTCATAGAGACTGAGTTGAGAGTTTGAATAAAACCCCAAGAGGTAGGGGTTTTCCTACTTTGTTTAACTCGCTTAAGGCCATTCAAATGGCACACAGTGAGGCCGTGAGTGGTCGTAGAATCATCTCAAGACTTCGGGGACAAACAGGTCGAGATTTTTATCGCTCTGACACCGGGACTGATTTTTGGGACTAAGTAATTGTCCTTGTGTGCATTTTTATGTGTTAGAGTTAAAATGAAAGAAGGTGTGGCTGTCTTGCTCTAAGGGGAATGTTTGGTTATGTTTTGAACCATGGAAGCTGCCATATTGTGGTAGTACACAATAACTGGACTTTATAACTGGTTTTTGGGTAGAATAAGAAAGGCGGTGGATCGCAGTGATTCCTTCCAGTAAATTGTAGTCACGCTGAACTTGATGTTAGCTTTGAATTTCAATCGACCTCAGAACCTGCCATGGTTCGCTTACCCGAAATACCTAGTAGAAGGTCGCCCCACCGGTTCGCTTCTACCGGGTTCACCCCGATCGGGTCTTCCTACCGGGTTCACTCCCATGGGCCTGGCTTCACCGGGTCCGTCCGCTAGGATCATGTGTGACCTCCAACTCGGAAAGTCATAATCTCTCTTCGGGGCCTCGACTTTGATCTGCGATGTTCTTCGACTTCAGCGAAGCCCATTCGAGTCAAGATTGCAAACCATGTTCCCGTGAGGACATCGGGCAATTGGGCTTCGCGAAGTGTCGGGTCGGGTAGGCCAGCCGGCAGGCCGCTTATTCATGTGGCTGACCCCAACTTTGGAAGATCATAACTTCTTCGTTCAAATTCCGATTTGGGTGTTCTTAGACTCTATGGAAAGCCCATTGAGTCAAGAGTTCAGCCATATGTCTATGGTGGCATTGCACTGAGTCGCCAAGGGCACCCCCGCAGCAAGGTAGGCCGCCCGCAGGGACCGCGAGGTCATGCGTGACCTCCAAATTCAAGGTCATAACTTCTTCGTCCGAACTGCTTTGGTGTTCTGAACTCTATGGAAAGACCATTGAGTCAAGATTCCGTATGAAACGCCTATGGAGGGCAAGGCCGGAGTCATTAGCGCATTCGCGTCGCAGGCTGTTCGCAAGGTCTCATTAGTCATGTGTGACCTCCAACTCTAAGGTCATAACTTCAACTAACTTCACTTGGGTGTTCTGAACTCTGCGGAAACCTACTGAGTCAAGATTCCAGCCAAATTCCCGTGGAAGGAAATTGGCGCCAGTCGGGCCGAAAAGTGCATTCTGGCACGTAGGTCATCCGTAAGGTCAGCCTAGGCTATGTGTGACCTCCAACTCAAGGCCGGCAACTTTGTCCCAACTCGACCGGGGTGTTCTCGACTCTATGAAAGCCCATTGAGTCAAGATTCCATCTAAATTCCTATGAAAGGCAATGGGTGCTGGAGCTGGCCGAAAAGGGGCGTCAAGCCGCAGGCTGTCCGGGGCATTGTCAGGTCATGTGTGACCTCCAACTCTCAAGGTCATAACTTCTTCGGGTCCAACTCCGATTCGGTGTTCTTCACTCCCATGGAAATCCCATCGAGTCAATATTTCAGCCATGTTCCTGTGATGACACAAGCAACTGGGCCGGTTAGTGCTGGCCGGTTAGTGCTGGCTGGGTAGGATACGGCAGGGTCGTTTATTTAGGTGTGACTCAACTCTAAGGTCATAACTTCTTCATCCGACCCGATTCTGTTCCTCGGAATACAGAAAGCCCATTGAGTCAAGAGGTGCCATGTTTCTGTGGAGGATATTAGCAATCGGGCCGGTTAACGGCCCGGTTAGTGTCAAGGCTGGGTAGGCTAGCCCGGTAGTGCCATCTATTTAGGTGTGACCTCAAACTTCTAAGATCATAACTTTCGGCCCCACTCCGATTCGTGTTCTGCACTTTATGGAAATCCACCAGTCAAGATTCTATCCATATTCTTGTGGAGGGCATTGGGTATTGGAGCGGGCTGAAAAGGGGCAATCGGGCAGGTCAGGTAGGCTAGCCTGCAGACGCTTATTCAGGTGACTCAAACTGGAAGGTCATAACTTTCCGGCCCGAATTTCATTTGGTGTTCTGGACTCTATATTCATTGAGCCAAGATTCCAGATAAGATCCTGAAGGCATTGGGTGATTATAACCTCGCCGTAACTGATGTTTTGTACCGAGGTGCAAGCTGCTTCGTCAGGTCAAAGTGAATAGTCGTCTCACATGACCATTGCATGGGCATGTGGTAAAATGCTGTAGGTTGTTGTGTGTAGGATACGGAAACTAGAAACTGGAAAGTTTCCTCAGGCTTTATGGGTTGTTTGATGTTAGATGATGATTGGAACCCAAACCGTTCATGATTGTGAAGGTAAATGAAATCCTGCTGGATGGGTCCAAGATTGTGACTCACAGTGTTATTGCTTGTATGAATAACTTGCGCAGAATACACTTGTTAATGTATGGTGTATGATGTATTAACATGGTTGTGCATGGAGGAGAATTATATGTATCAATTATAATTATCCATGGTATGTTGATGCTGCTCAAGCACATATTTATGCATACTGATATATTAATGATGTATGATAGATTGTGGATAATCTTAGTATATGCATGATTAATATATTAACATGAATTGGTCGTGAAACGGCATATCGTATTTCATATGAACCGGAAACCTAGAATAATAAAGTGAAAGTAATGCATATTAGAAAGAAGAAGGAAATGGTTGTTAAAGGAATTTCAAGGGAAGATTTTCCGAAGAATCATTCTTGAAGAGTCATTCAACAAATATCTTTATATCACCCATGACCGTTTTAAAATGATCTAGCAATCATTTCTGAGGGTAGTCCAACATATTTACCAAAACTTCCTGTGATGCATGCTTTCAGAATAAAAATCTTTGTTTCGAAAACGATGTTTTTCCTACATTCGTCTAGGCATGCGTGAGGGAGTCGTGAGGGCCTGAGACATGGAGGAAGCGGTCACATTCTCATCCGCATTTCATGCAGACATTTGAGTAACGATATGTTTTGCTTGAATGTTCGTGTGCCATTGCAATGAGCACTTAGGTGGGGAGTAACTCCATGGAAAATTCCACTACTCGGGCGTTGCTCACCCCACGCGGGATCCCCTTTGTGCGTACGAGACATATGTGCAGACAGTGCCTACTACAGAGGCCGCGTTTAGAAGAAAGCTAGGTTGTGGCTTTGGTTATACGTTTTATAGAACATGTAACACCCCGAAATATACCCTAGTCATTTTTGACATGTTTAGGGTATTTTGTAAGACACTGATCGTTTACGAAGAATGCTAAATACAGAAACAAGAGACCCGGAAAGTTACAAAACTTAAGGACAAAATTGTAATTTGTCCAAAAAGGGGCTTAAAAGTCATAAGTTAATAAGAATTGAGGCCAAAGTATAAATAATAGGAATTGTGGTGTAATTCCTAGAAGATTAGAGGCCAAAATACAATAAAAAGGAATTGAAATACAATTGGCCAAGAGTTGAAGGGCCAAAAAGCAAATAAAGAAAAGTTAACCCAAAAATGGGTTTTATTTGGAGGGCCAAACATGGCCTTAGCAAACATGGATTTAAAGACTAAAGTTATCTCATTTTGGGGAGGAGGACAAAATTGAAGGAGAAGGAGGAAGAGAAGAGGAAGAGTAGAAGAAGATGGAGGAGCCAAGATCAAGCCAACAAGGTATGTGGAAACTACTGGTATGGATTTGTATGGATCATGGACTTAAGGCTTTGTACGGTTAATATCTTGTCTCTAAATCTAGGTTTTGATAGAATTGCATCCTGTCCTTAGTTTTTGAAACATAAGCCACAAACCTACAAGGAACAAGCAGCAAGATAAGTATGGAATCCTCCCTGCTGCTGGATCTATGAAGTCAATGGAGTGAATGGAGTTAGGGTTTGTGAACAAACCTCAACAAATCTTGGTGTTTGGTTTGTATATGGTCATAACCCATATTAGAATGGTTTTTTGAATGATTCGCAAGAATTTGGAAGAAAGATATCCATTAAAAGGATGATTTTATATAATCAGGTTACAAGATGAATTTGAAACGATCAAGTGTATATGAAGTATAGATTTGTTCGGGATGGAAAAGTGTATGAAAAAATGGGAGAAAATACACATTCTGGGCACTGAGACTTGTACTGCGTATTAATTTTGAACTTGTACTTTATTAATTTTGTGTTCCCAGCGCGGATTGTGCAAAGTTTACGGCACACCTTGTGGGGTGTGCACGGCATACCCGATGCTATATCTCAATTCACCCGCTTGCATTTTGGGCCATAACTTTCATTTCATCCGACGGAGTGATTCAAGTGGAAAATTAAAATAGGACTTCAAGGAGAAATAAACATAAAGAAATAGAAATCATCAAATTCGACTCTATGGTCGAAAAATCCACTCAAAGTGAGGCTATGTGCAAGCTAATTCCCGACTCGCCATCATAGAGGTCCTAATTGTTTTGAACGTGAATTTGAGTTTCGGTGTCTGATTTGGGTGATTCCAATTGAGATGAACCCTAGCACCTTTTAGCTTTAAATTAGCACAAAGAACCAGTACAAATATGGAGACAAAGCACTGGAAAAATGAATATTGCAAACTGTCCTCGCAAATCTAGAAATTCACTAGCGGGCATGAAATGCCATAACTCAGTTTAGATGATCCGATTGAGTACCAATTTCAAGCAGTTGATTCGGGCTGAGGGCGAGAATACATGATTGATGGGAATACACAGGCATTATACTGTGCAAGCATGGAATGCTGTATGTAAGAAATACAAAAATGTAGGAAATGCAAATGTATAGATGTGTTCGCGAAACAATAATAATGAAGCGGCGTACGAAACGAATCGATTAATGCGACCAGCGAACGGGAATTACAATCTGTCATAAAAAAATAATGTATTAAGAATGCTCTATTATAGATAGTAATATTGAACTCATATAATTGCAAACCGCCACACCGCTTATTAAATGAGACGGCACTCTCGATCGTGCTTGGCACATTAGTACTTCTGCATTTCCTCCGGGACAAGGCACACACTCTCCGATCGCGCTTCTCGCACAATAGTACTCGGCAATTCTCCGATTAGCGACGGCACTCTCCGATTGCAGTTTCACATTACTATACTCCTAGCATTCTCCGATTAGCGCGACGACACTCTCCGATCGCGTTTCAAGACATTAGTACTAAAGATCGATTAAAGACACACTCCGATCCTGGCATTGCACCTGGGGTACTATTGTGCTATGTCCTACCATTCAGACAATTGGTCTAGAAGAACATAAATCTATATGATAAGACATTGAATAATGAACAAGAAACAATATAGTAAGTTCCGTGGTACCCACGTACTCCTATGCCCATTAAGTTCTGCGGGTACCTTACGTACTCAGATCGCTTAAGCTCATTGCACTAGTACTTTCTCCGATTAAGTCCAAAGAGCATCTACGTACTCCCGCATCAAGAAACAAGATAAGTCCAAGAGTACCCAGCGTTCATCCGCAAGATAAGTATAAGTCCCCAGATACCCACGTACCTCGATCAAAAAACAAGTGTGTCTGTAAATTAAGATAAGTCCAACACTCACGTACCTTCCGTGATAATGAATCATGATCCAGACTTCTACGTATGACCAATGTCCGTGATTCAGAAGTATGATTTGACCTTGTATGTGATATGATCCTCGATTCGTTCGACTTATCGCACCTACGGTACTTTCGCACAAGCACAAGATCCGTACATACAATAAGTTCGCAAAATAAGTATAAGTTCCAGAAGGCCGCATAAGTTCAGAATACCAAGATATAAGTTCCAAGACTTATATGTCTGCAAGATCAAAGATAAGTCTCAAGACCAAGATATATGGTTCAGAAGAAAGTATATACTGTGGGGTCATGTATAAGATCCGAAATACATGTATAAGATCCCAACCATATAAGTTCTCAGAATACATATAAAATCCAAATACATGTATATGCTTCGTAATACCGTGATAAGATCCAAATACCAAAATAAATCAGAGTACAAGTAGAAGATCCGTAAAGACGCGATATAGGCTTTCAGAGTATAAGCATAAGATATGAAGGCACTAATATAAGTTCCAGAGTACCTAAGGGTACCTCCAGATTCGACATCAGAGAACCTACGGTATCTCCCGTATAAGCCCGGATAAGGATAAACTCCCGTAGTACCTAATGATACCCATGAGTATAGGATAAGTTACGGGTACCTCCAAACAAGTGTAAACTCCGTAGGATAGTATAAGTTCTGTAAACTCCTCCGGGAGATCTGAGATAGATATAAGTACCATTACGTGTATAAGTATTTCTGTATAAGCATAAGCTCTGTAGCTCATACGGGAGATCTGAACAAGTATGAGATAGATAGGAGTATGAGTACGTGATAAGTACCGTCTATAAAGTACACCTCACATCATACAGAATCTGACACTATGGTCCAAGACATATCATGATAACTAAGAGGCATGTCATTTGGAGAGACCTAAATGGGCAGGCATAATGTCTGATACAACATAAGTATGTCCTACGAGATCCTGCAGATAAGAATAAGTCGCTGGCAAGTAGAAGACCTACCGCTATAAGTATAAGATCCGAATAAGAATTAGCCTCGCTTATGAGTATGAGATCCAAAATAAGAATGAGTCCGCTTATAAGCGTAGAAAACCGGCAAGCATAAGTTTATTATAAGATATGTATGCAAAACTTCATATATGATAACAAGTATTTGTATTAGTTTGTTTTATGAATTCCTCAAGACTTAATATTCATAACGTCTTATGTTATTATGATTCAAAGATAAATGCATGTGTTTCAGATTAGATATTCCCACTAAGCTAAAGCTTAGCACGAGTTTTTAATCCGTATTAGGAGAAGACGCCCTCAAGACATCCGTATACCGCCAACACACTTGTAAGGGGTCTACTATATGTAGGTTCCGTGCTCGATTTGCAAATGTGAAAGTATAGTTTTGTAATTGTAAAATGTAATCTCAAAGCTTATATAAAAGTCTAGATTTTGATGGACACCACTCCTGGTAGCTCCTCAATATGTATATGATATTTGATTCTGTTATAAGACAAATATACCACAGTACCGCTTGGTTTAAAAAAAAAAAATCGTAAAGAGTCCCAAAGATTTGGTCACGCTGGCCTGAAACCGTCGATCCGCCAATCTGCCCGGCGAGATTCGGGGAGGACAATATGGTTAAAATCTTTAAATTTTGATATATGTTTGCAAAGAGTAATTTATTAATCCCCTTGAATCACATATAGTTGATGTATTTTTTTATATCGATGCAAGGGTCAAAGTGGCCATTATTTTATTCGCATGTGGACCCTGTGTGGTCATTGTTAATTGTCAGATGTTTTGTACCCGTAGAGCTCCCCGCAGAGACTCTGCCCAATTTTCGTGAGTGGTGTCAAAGGGCTACTTACATCCACGAGTATTCCATGTCAACATACAGCCAGACTTCGGAATAGGCGTCTTAGCATGGTATCGAGCCATAAAACAATCAACTCGGGTTTGTGAAAATCTATAAGATGATCCCCATACCAAATTTTTACAACAAAGGTACGTAGACAAGTGCACGACACCGTAGCGTACCGGGTGTGCCTCGCCTGCATATGCTCTGTGAGGTACCGTCAGGATTATCGGCGTTGATATCCTAGATACCAAATCTTACAAATTGCATCAGAGTATATGTATACGAATACCTAGGGCTTGAGGCACTTGGGCTTAGGCCATGGACGTAAGGTGTAAGAACATCACAACTTAGTATAGCTCGATGTTGGATACTAGAGTTATAACATAGCATCGTGAAGGTATGCGATTTACTCAGGACTTGATGGGAAACGTTGGGATCATGCATCCTCAGGCATTCGATGAATTAAACGTGATATGATTGGATTGTGTGTCAGGTATGTTGTGTGATATGTGTGTCGCGTGATAATAATGACAAAAGTAATAAAATACTTATGCGTGATTGAGGCAGTATGGAAAATAAGAACACAAATGGAAAACATAACCTTAGGACACAAACTAAGCTACTAAAATGACTAAGTCTTTTAGTGGTCGGGTATGTGCACTAATAGTTAGGAATGAGATAGAAATTTAATAAATTTGTCACCATTTGACATGAGATGACAGTCTGAGAAGGAAGACACGGTCATGGGGCGACACCAAACCCAGATCATGATAGGAGCCTGATCGACTCGAGATTAGTTATCCATCAGCCATGGGCCGGTGCCAGTGAGCCGGCTACGCCTCGCATGGAGCGTCAGCCCGCGACAGTGATCAGTGTGACGCACCCAACAGTCACGCTGATCGCGGCCTCGGGAAGGGTCATCGCGACGCCAAGAAGAAATTGCTGTATAGGTTATATATGCATTTGATTGGATGCGTTTATGCATGGAATTTCGACGAAATTTTGTTGGGAAAATGTGAAACTTTAAAATCCTAATTTTTGAAAATGCAGTAGAACAGAAAATTTTGCTAAAATTTGATTTTTCTAGATTTCTGATGACTAAATGCATTTACCGCTGGAATCGTCTCGTAAATCTAGCTACCGCGTCGAATTTCGCCGACCTAGATAGTCGGAATTTCACGTGTTCGAGGCACCAGAGAGCCGACGCGCGACATGCATGTGTGTCGAGTGGCTCACATTGAAGACATGTCAAGCCGAGCAAGTCAAACAATGAGCCTGCGACACATAGTGACATGTGACATCATGTCATCGAGGAACCATGGTATGACAAGAGGATGTGAAATCCTAAGAGCCAATGAAAATCGACATGTGGCAAGTAAGAGACAAGCTCGCCCATCTGATCAAATAAAGGGGATCTAGACCAAACAAAGGATGGGAGAAAAGAAAAGAGGAGAAAAGAAAAGAGCGTAAAAGATATAAGAAAGAGAGAGTTTTGTATATATAAACTCCACCATCTCAAATTTACGACTCCACCCCACAAGCCTCAGCGAGTAAGAGGAAGAGTTTATCTCACTACAAAGGCTTCGTGATAGGCTTATTATAGAGGGCTTGGAGTTGGGAGTTTGAAAAAACTCAAGGAGGTAGGAGTTTTCTCCTACTTGGTTTAATCCTTATTTAAGAAGTCGTTGAATGGCATGGGTTGTGTGGCGGTAGGTAATTGGTGGTGTGAGCGAATCCGAGACTTTGGGACAGGTGTCGCTGGAGATTCAGGTATTTTCGGACCGATCCGGGGGTGATTTGGACTAAAGTCAGCATGCTTTTGTGTTGGTACAACGTGATTGGATTAAATGAATCTGGAGACAATGGGACATCTTCTCAGAGATATTTGGTTATGTATTTTGAGACCATGGAGTATGGATTGTAAATGTTAATCACGCATAAGCAGATTCATGGTTTTTGGGTAGGAAATAAAGGGATTTTGATAGTGAGTCCTTCAGGTAAATTGTAGCCACGTCAGTGAACTTGATGTTAGGCTTTTGAATTTCTCAAATCGGACCTCTGTAACTCAAGTTATGGTCCATTTACCTTGAACAGTCTAGTGGAAGGGCTGTCGGCCGGGTTCGCGGGCTGGGTTCCTGCAGCTGGAGTCACCCGGTGGAGTGCATGCTGGGTTCACCCCGGCTGGAATGCCGCGGTGGGTTCACCGACTGGGTCCGTCGGCTAGGATCATGTGACACTCGACTTCGGAAGGTCATAGCCTTCGTCAGGAACTACGGTCGGTGTTCTTTGACTCTATGGAAAGTCCATTGAGTCAAGATTGCAGCCATGTTCCTGTGGAGGACATTGGGCAATTGGACCGATTAGTGCCAGCCGGTTAGTGCTGGTTGGGTAGGCTAGCCGGGTAGGGCTGCCTATTCATGTATGACCTCCAACTTCGGAAGGTCATAACTTCTTCGTCCGAATTTTGATTTGGGTGTTCTTGGACTCTATGGAAAGCCCATTGTGTCAAGATTTCATCCGTATGCCTATGGAGGGCATTGGGTACTGGAGCTGGCTGGAGAGGGGCTCCCAGGCAAGTAAGGTAAGGCCTCTTAGAATTAGAGATTTGCTAGTCATGTGACCTCGACTTAGGAAGGTCATAACTTCTTCGTCCGAACTCCGTTTTGGGTGTTCTTGGACTCTATGGAAATACCATTGAGTCAATATTCCAGAAGAATTCCTATGGAGGACAGTGGGTGCTGGAGCTTGCCGAAAGGGAATTCAGGCGGTCGAGTCAAATTTTATCAGGTCGAGTTGCTAGTCATGTGTGACCTCAAACTTCGGAAGGTCATAACTTCTTCATCCGAACTCTGATTCGGGTGTTCTTGGACTATATGGAAATCCCATTTAGTCAATATTCCAGCCAAATTCCTGTGGAAGGCAATGAGTGCTGGAGTTGGCCGGAAAGGGGCGTTCGGGCAGGTCAGGTAGGCTGTCCTGGTAAGACTGCCTAGTCATGTGTGACCTCCAACTTTGGAAGGTCATAACTTCTTCGTCCGAAATTTGATTCTGGTGTTCTTGGACTTTATGGAAAGCCCATTGAGTCAATATTGAAGCCATGTTCCTGTGGTGGACATTGGGCAATCCGAGCCGATTAGTGCCCGATGAGTTGAGTCTTTGGTTGGGTAGGCTAGTAGGGTAGAGTACACGCCTGTTTAGGTGTGAGCCTCCACACGCCCGGAAGGTCATAACTGTAAATCCCGAATTCCGATTCAGGTGTTCTTAGACTCTATGTTAAGCCCATGGAGTTAATATTTCAGCCATGTTACTGTGGAGGACATTGGGCAATCGGGCCGGTTAGTGCCTGCCGGTTAGTGCTGGTTGGGTAGGCTAGCCAGGTTGGGCTTCCTATTTAGGTGTGACCTCAAACTTCGGAGGGTCATAACTTCTTCGTCCGAATTCTGATTCGGGTGTTCTTGGACTCTATGGAAATCCCATTGAGTCAAGAGTGTAGCCATGTTTTTGTGGAGGACATTGGGCAATCAGTCCGATTAGTTCTGGCGGGTTAGTACTTGTTGGGTAGGCTAGTCAGGTAGGGTTGCCTATTTAGGTGTGACCTCCAACTTCGGAAGGTCATAACTTCTTCGTCCGAATTCTGATTTGGGTGTTCTTAGACTCTATGGAAAGCTCATTGAGTCAAGATGCCATCCATATGGCTGTAGAGGGCATTGGGTACTGGAGCGGGCCGAAAAAGGGCAATCGGGCAGGTTAGGTAGGCTAGCCCGATAGGGCTGCCTATTTAGGTGTGACCTCCAACTTCGGAAGGTCATAACTTCTTCGTCCGAATTCCGATTCGGGTGTTCTTGGACTCTACGGAAAGACCATTGAGTCAAGATTCCAGATAGTATCCTCTGGAAGGCATTGGGTGATTATAACCTCGCTGTAACTGATGTTTTGTACCGAGTGTGCAAGTTGCTTGGTTGTGTCAAAGTGAATAGCCGGGTCTTAACATGACCATTGCATGGCATGTGGTAGGCTGTTGTAGGTTGTTGTGTGTAGGGACAGTTTGAACTAGAAACTGAAAGTTTCTAGGTTTTATGGTTGTTTGATGTTGTATGGATGATTGGAGCCGGCGGTTTCATGATTGTGAAAGGGGCGTGAGGTGCCACATTGGATAGTCTAGATTGTGACCTTGTTGTGTGTTATTGCTTGTATGAATAACTTGCAGTGTGAATATGACATGTTAATGTATGTTGTATGATGTATTAACATGGGTTGTGCATGGAGGAGAATTATATGTATAAATTATAATTATCCATGGTATGTTGATGTTGCTCGTTAATATATTTATGCATACTTGATATATTAACATGTATGATGATTGTGGATAAATTCGGTTAGTATATGCATGATTAATATATTAACATGAATTATTGTGAAATGGAATATTGCATTTCATATGCACCGAACCTAGAATAATAGAATTTGTAGTGCATGACATGAAAGAAAAGGAAAATGGTTATGAAAGGAATTCAGGGAAGATTTTCCGAAGAATTGCCTTGGAAGTTGTCGGCGGTTCATCTCGGGGCGACCCTTGATTGTTTTGAGGAAAAATGATCCGACAATTCGCCTCGGAGGGTAGTCAATATATTCCCAAGAGCTTCGGTATGATGCTTTCGAGAACAAAAATCTTTTGTTTCGAAAACGATGTTTTTCTCACATTTGGCTTAGGCATGCGTGAGGGAGTCAGTGAGGGCTCGAGACATGGAGTGGATGGGTCACATTCTCATCCATATCATGTAGACATTTGAGTAGAAACCTATATGTTTTGCTTGAATGTTTGGTATGCCATTGCATGAGCACTTAGGTGGGGAGTAACCCATGTAGGAAAATTCTACTCTGCAGGCGTTGCTCGCTGTCGTCAGGATCCCCTTTCGGGTGCGGGGACGGATCTGGTGGAAGACGGCTCACGGGAAGAAGCGGGTTGTGGATTTTGAAATTATACGTTTTATAGAACATGTATTAAAAATTTAAATTTTGATATATGTTTGGTAAAGAGTAATTTATTAACTCTTCGAGCTGTATATAGTTGATGTATTTTGTTAGTATTGATCACGAGGAGTCCAGTGGCCATTATTTTACTTGCATGTGGACCTTGTGTAGTCATTGTTAATTGTTGGGACGGGTTTGGCACGCGGTAGAGCTCCGTGCGGAGGAGATTACGCCCGATTTTCGTGAGTGGTGTCGGGTTACTTGGCATCCACGAGTATTCTGCGGGTTGATGGGTTGTGAACGGGACCCCCGGGAATGGGGCGTCACACAAGAGAGGGCCCATTTTTCTTTTGTTTGGTCGCGAGAGAGAAGAGATAGAGAGGGAGAGAGCTGCAACTTTTCTCTACGATCTACGGAGATCAGGTGGTCGGAATTCATGAGTCCAAGAGCTTGAGGTTCATCTGTCGGCGGGGACTATGCGTGGGTCACAGGAAATCGAGGTTTTCGAGTTTGGGAGTATCAGCGAGGACTAAGAGTTTCTTATCGCTCAAAGAAATGTAGGGATTATTCTTATTTTGGTTTATTCCTACTTTTTTTGTAGATTAAAAATCTGATTTAAGGGTTGTTTGACATAAATTCCATCCTTAGGGCCTGTTTGGGTTGAAAAATCAGTTTTTATAGCTCATTAGGGGTTGTTTGGACTGAAAAATCAGTTTTTACAACTCCTTAGGGGCTATTTGGTTTGAAAAGTCAGGTTTTAGGGCTCCTTAGGGGATGTTTGTACTCATACCCCGATTTTATAGGTCCTTAAGGACTGTTTGGGTTAAAAAATCAAGTTTTATGGCTCCTTAGGGGCTGTTTGGCTGAATTTTGGGGCTGTGAGGATGCTGCCTTGTTTTGATCATACACATTGGCTGGATTTTGCGATTGATTTTCGATTAGAAAAATAGGGAATTTGGAATAGTGTTCTTCATACTAGATGCAATTGAGAACTTGACGTTAGGATTTTGAATCACCCAAATTGGACCTCTATAACTCAAGTTATGGTCCATTTTCCAGGACTACCTGTTGCTACTGTTTTGACCTACATAACATCCAGTTGCGGAGGAGGTGATTTTAAAGTCGAGGAAAAGGGAAATTGGACTAGGTTCCTTTATGGAAATTGTAACTGCATATGAGAACTTGATGTTAGGATTTTCCAGATCACCCCAAATTGGACCTCTCTATAACTAGTTATGATCATTTCTGACGCCATAGATTTTGCCACTGTTTTGACTCTACATCTTGTCAGATTTTGAGAGCTGATTGTTTTGAGTCATGGAAAAGAGGGAAATTGGACTAGTGTCCTTTATAGAAATTGTAGCTGCATATGACAACTTGATGTTAGGCTTTTGAATCACCCAAATTGGACCTCTATAACTCAAGTTATGATCCATTTTCCGGGATTGCCACATGCTACCCTGTTTTGACCCTACATAGTGTCTAGATTTTGGGATTGATTTTCGATCAAGGAAAAGAGGAAAATTAGACTAGTTTCCTTTCATGGAAATTGTAGCTGCATCTGAGAACTTGATGTTGGCTTTTGAATTACCAAAATTGGACCTTTATAACTCAAGTTATGGTCCATTTCACGGAGGCCTTACAAAGATGCCACTGTTTTACCTATCTTGTCGGATTTTGGGGCGATTTTCGATGGGGGAAAAGAGGAAAATTGGATAGTGTCCTTCATGGAAATTGTAGTTTCATTTGATAAATTGATTTGAGGCTTTTGAATCACCCAAATTGGACTTCTATAACTCAAGTTATGGTCCATTTTCCAGGACTGCCACATGTTGCCTTGTTTTGACCCTACATACTGTCTAGATTTTGGGATTGATTTTCGGTTGGAAAAAAGAGGAAATTTGAACTAGTTTTCTTCATGGAAATTGTATCTACAATTGAGAACTTGATGTTAGGCTTTTGAATCACACAAATTAGACATTTATAACTCAAGTTATGGTTCATTTTATGGGATTGGTATATACTGCCTGTTTTGACCCTACACACTATCGGTTGGGTTCAATTTTCGGTTGGGTAAAGGAAATTGGACTAGTGTTCTTCATGGAAGTTGTAAAATTTGCATCGGTGAAGTGATGTTAGGGTTTGAATCACCTAGAATTGGACCTCTACATTTCCCAGTTATGGTCCATTTCATTCTCTCGGGATTGCCCTGACTTAGGCTGTTTGATTTGTTTTGTGTCGGATTTTAGAGGGTTGATTAGGGCGGGTGGGTGCTTCTATGGGACTGAATTTGAAAGCTACATTTTCATGTCTTGTTTAGGAACATGATTGAGGCTGTGGAGATGGCTGGTTTGGTAGCTTGTTTATGGCTTGTCTCGGGGCCGTTTGTGGATTGTTTGTGGACATAGTATATGTCACACTTAGCCTCGAGGATCAAGGGTGTTGTTGGTTGATTTTGAATAAACATGCTTGGTGGTTGTTGTGTGATAACATGTTGATATATGCGTACATGATACATTGATATGAATGAAATGTTGTATGGAAGTCATATGCAGGTGATGTGATTGTCTATGACACCTAGTAAGTAGTGTGGATTATGTTGTCCATGTAGTATTCATCATACATGTGGTATGATATAACATGCAATAGCGCATTGCATTGCATATGCATAGGGACATCACATTGAATAGGTGTGAGTGTATGGTTATGATCAACACTGCGTTTGGTGTTTGATGATAGGCTCGGTATGGTGGGACAATGTCTAACAGAGTCGCACGGTTGTATACATGAAAATGAAAATATGTGTCGGGTAATAGCAAGTAGGGATAGATACCCAATCGGATGAAAGCCTCGGTATTTTTGGTTATACATATGTGTCCAATGGTGAAAGCTCGTGAAAGTGTAGGAAGGCATGCGAAGCTTGCAGTGAGACCCCGAAAATTCGCTACCCATAAAAAGACAGATGGTTTTGAATATAAATGATCATTGAGGTGTAACATCCAAAAAGATTTTGGTTTGAAAACAAATGAATTTTGTTGTAAAATGATCATTAGATGTAATCCACAAATGATGGGTTTTATCACACTTTGACATCGCATTGTGTGGTAGGAGTCGGTAAGGACTCGGGTAAGATGTGAGTCGGTAAGGACTCGGGTGCAGGGTACATAATTGAGTCTCATCTCATTTCATGGCATGTAAGTTCCACGAGTAGGGAGTGCATGTTTTGCTTGGAATATGAATGTGAATTATGCGAACATGACCATTGCATGTGCACTTTGGTGGGGAGTAGCCTCTGTGGAGTCACTCTACGGACGTGGCTCACCCTTTGTAGGAAAAACATTTCGGTCACGGGAGTACAAGGTGAATGATTGCTTACTCGAAATTTGCAATTATGAAGAAAATTTGGGTTGTGGCTTTGTAATCATTTTGTAAGATGTTTGGAGCAGACTAGTTCTAGCATGTATTTTTGTATAAAGTGTTGTAATTAAACTCTGAAGAACTATGATAATGTAGTCTTGTATATTTTTGAGTATGGATAAATGGGCCCGGTTGGGCCACTTTTACTCATAAATGGACCTCGTGTGGTCATTGTGTTATATTGGGCCCCGGATGGGTCATGTTATTGTATATCCTATAGGTTGTATTTTGGGTAGAGCTCCCCGTATAAAGGAGACTCTATCCGATTTTTGTTAAATTATGGGTCCCGGTAAAGGGGACACAACAGTGTGGTATCGGGTTACTCGACATCCATAATTTTTTCGCAGGTTGACGGTTGGTCAACGGACCCCTGGGTTTTGGGGTGTCACAGCTTAGTATCAAAGCATAGGTTTATGATTACCTAGTGCTCGGTGTCTGATACCAGTGTCTCAACTTGGTATCAGTACATAGGTATGCGACCACCTAGGGCTTGATGGGCATGAGTTTAGACCATTGCATTCATTGTGTGCATTCATGTTTACGCTCTGATGTGTTACGTGATTTTGTGATATGTGTTGTGTGAATTATATGCATGGTAGACTGTATATAGGAAAAGATGAACACTAGGGTTAGAGAACATAACCTTAGGGGTTCAGAAAATGAATGAACGGAAAGGTTTGGGATGTTGATGTCTATTAGTGGTTGACACATGCACTACTAGTTATACAATGAGAGAAATCTCAAAGTTTAAACTTGGTTCCCATTTTTTATATACTATGTGAAACTCAATTGTTATTTGACTTATGTAGATGGCTAGTCGAGGAAGAGGACGCCGAGGCAGTGGGTGGAACAGTAACCCACTACCACCGCCCTTTTACTAACAGGCCTTCATCAAGACTATTAGTGTTGCAGTCGCCATTATTGCACAAACTAGTGCAGCTTGGAGGCTAAGGAGGGACGAGTAACCATTAGAGGTTTAAGGCACATCATCCTCCAACCTTCATGGGAGGAGGGGACCCGATGGTAGCTGATCATTGGTTCCGATAAGTTGGAAAGATTTTTGGAGCTGTGGAAGTCACCTCAGATGCCACTTTCGGATAAAGTGAGGCATTCCGGCTAGAGGGTGAATCCCAAGTGTGGGGTGGGATTGGGTGAAACCTCCTGCAAGGGACTTGGGCTGATGACATGGGGAGAATTCTGTGAGCTCTTCATGGACAAATATTTCCCGACGTCTGCACGACACACAAAAGCTCGGGAGTTCTTAGAGTTGAAATAATGAACGATGACCGTGTTAGAGTACGTGCCTAAGTTCACTAAGTTAGCTCATTTTGCTGATGATTATGTGACCACCGACATGGCCAAAGTGAGGAAATTTGAGGATGGTCTGAAACTGTCCATCCGAGGTAAAATTGTGGGACATCTCCTACAATACATGGACTCGATGGTCAAGACAACTTTGACCATTGAGAGAGAAGTGGATGACACATGAAGCATCCGGGACACGGGTGCTAGTGATAAGAGGAAGGGGAACCAACCTTCTTCTTCTAGCTCTGGAAAGAAGCAGAGGACTTCTACTCCGCAGCGGGTTCAAGGACAGGGCCAATGCTATCAAGGCCTAGGCCAGGATCGATCGTCGTAAGGTGGGAGACACTTCAAGACTCCTGGTTAGCCAGGACAGGGGACATGTTACCATTGCCACCATCCTGGACACTTGAGACGGGATTTCCTGTAGAGGCAGGGATCCCAAAGTTATGGGAGACCTCAATCCCAATCATTAGTGGGACATGCACAGACACAGTTTGTTTCTCCTTACTGCAACATGGGCCAGGGGAACTAGTATCAGTCCCAGGGTGCTACATAAGCACCTACTACTTCTTAGACAGGCCAAAGGGGCCAGGGCACGGGTCGAGGTCGAGGACAGGGTTCACAGGCCGGGACTTTAAGGACCTAGGGGCTTGTCTACGCCATCACACCTTAGATTGAAATTGCAGATCAGTCGGTTATTCAAGGTACCTTTCTACTATCTCGCTTGTGGGCAAGGGTATTGTTTGATACTGGTGCATCACATTCGTTTATTGCTGCATCAAGTGTGAAAGATTTGGGCTTAGAGGTTGAAACCTTGGAAAAGCCACTACATGTGAGTTCTCCCCTAGGAATTAGGGTGAGTGTTGATCAAATATGTTAGGATTGTGAGTTAGAGATCTCAGGGATTCTACTCACTGTGGACCTGAGGGTCATGGACATGTCGAAGTTTGATGTCATCCTTAGGATGGATTGGTTGACGACACATTGAGTCGTCATTGATTATGATCGTAAGAGAGTTACCGCCTACGCATCCGACAGTATTTGTTTTACCTTTCAAGGGGATAAGCACAATGCTTTACCCTAGGCCATGTACTACTCTAGGTGGCACGGGTAGTTGATGGGTTGGCTGGCAAGCCTTACCTTGGAGGACAAGGTGAGACAGGACTTGAGTCTACCTTGGGTGGCTTGTGAGTACGATGACGTTTTTCCGGATGAACTACCGAGATTACCTCCACAGAGGAATGTAGACTTCACCATTGAGCTACACCCTAGTACATCGACTATTTCTATGACCGATAGGCGCCTATAGAGTTACAAGGAACTCCTGGGTCCGTTACGGGAATTGTTGAATGAGGCTTTATTAGGCGAGCACTTCACGTAGGGCGCTCCGATGTTGTTTGCCAAGAAGAAGGACAAGACCCTTCGGCTATGTATAGATTATCGGCAGTTGAATAAGGTTACTATTAAGAATAAGTATCCTTTGTCGAGGATTGATGATTTGTTTGATCAGCTAAGAGAGGGCGCGGGTTTACTCGAAGATAGATCTCCGCATCGGTTACCATCAGTTGAGGGTTAGGGAGGCAAATATCTCTAAGACAACGTTTAGGATGTTGTATGGGCATTTCGAGTTCACGGTGATGCCATTCGGGTTGACGAATGCTCTAACGGCATTCATGGATCTCGCCCGCAGTGTTCCGACCTACTTAGGTCGGTTTATTGGTAGTTTTACGTGGGGCTGACATCTTGATTTGCCGATTATGAGAGGATCATGAAATTAAGCCGGGGATCGATCCTCTAGATCCTGAGAGACCATTAGTTGTATGCCAAATTTAGCAAGTGTGAATTTTGGCTTACTGGTGTGAGATTTTTGAGACATGTGGTATCGGCTTCAGGCGTATCCGTGGACCCGGAGAAAGTTGAGGCAGTTATGAGTTGGGAAAGACCGAAGTCAGTCTTCAAGATACGCATTTTCTTAGGATTGGTAGGATATTACCACAGGTTCGTGGGGACTTCTCAAGATTAGCTTCCACCTATAAGTGAGTTAGGCCCGAAAATAGATTCGATTTGAGTGGAATGACCCATGTGAGAAGGCATTCCAGGAATTGAAGAAGAGGCTTACTTCCACCCCTATTTTGATAGTTCTGGAAAGGGGACAAGAGTACACTGTGTATTATGATGCCTCTAAGGACGGACTGGGATGTGTTTTGATGTAGTCCGGAAGGGTAGTAGTTTATGGTTCTGCGGGTTGAAGAACCACAGCGAATACCCATACATGATGGGTTAAGCGGCCATTGTCTTTGCCTTGAAAGGTTTGGCACTCTTTTATCTATCTGATGAGCGGTTAAGGGTATTTTCATACCCTGAGAGTCACAGTATATTTTCACACAGCGGGACCTCAACATGAGGCAACGCCAGGTGAATGGAGTATCTGGAGGATTACGATTTCACTTTGCATTACCACCCTGGTAAGGCAAATGTGGTGGTTGATGCACTCAGTTGAAAATCATGAGGAGTGTTGGCTAGTGTGGCTTCTCAGGTGTGGCAGATGCTCGAGACTATGGGACAGTTATGTTTACAGTACAGTGATTAGGCTCAAGGAACCTTGGGAAGCTTAGTGGCTACGCCTTCCTTACTTAGCAGAGTGATCGAGTCTCAGGGACAGGATACAGAGATATTATCCATCAAGGACCCGGTACAATCGGGTATAGGTGGCGAAGGCTGGGCCATTCACACAGATGGTAGTCTTCGATATAAGGGAAGTGTAATGCAAAAATACCTTAACAGTTTGATAACATGTTTAGGGTATAAAATAAAATAAATTGTATTTTTTCGGTGTTTAAATATTTTTGTTTTGTCTATAAGTTAAGTTATAATCATCTAAATTGAGTGATTCAAAATTCTGGGTAAACTAGACTTCTAGGGAAATAATTTACTTGAAGGAAGTGTCACCGATTTGTAACCCAGAAGTGCCCGAATCGTCAGCGGTGCTATGTGCAAGAACAATGTGATTAAGTTTTGCAAATTAGAGTAGTCTGGATGTAAAATGCAATAACTTGAGTTTTGGTAATCCAAATTGGATGATTCCAATTGGAGAAGAAACCTTAGAACCATAGCTTCAAATACGTAGAAGGAACCATTACCAATTTATGGATTTAAGACCCCTGAAATCGAGAATAACAATAGGTAACGGTAAAGTTAAGGCATACAGAGCCGATTTGGCATTAAAATGCCGTAGCGAGTTTGAGTGATTCAAATGAGATGATTCAATTCCTACTGAAAACATACTCTCATAGAGCTATCCATTTTATTGAAGGAAGTGTGAGCAAAATATGGCTCATATGTCCCCAGAAAAATTTTCAAGTGAAGATGTATTGGGTAGACATCAACCATAACCAAAAATCCAAGAATGCACAATTGATTTTTTTTTCTTGGGTTGTTATTTGATTGTGACATATTTATGATGGATTGGGGTTGGTGACGAGGAAGCTTGACCCAAGAACAGGATTCCGAGAATAGGAATCTAAGAGTGACAACCTTTTGGGGTTTGTTCTTCACACTTCTTTCTTTATTTCAGTTTTGTGTTTTGTTTGACAAACTAAATCTAAAAGGTTTTAAATGAATATGCATGTGCGCTCCGTTTGAGCCATAAATGAATTGATTTGTTCTCTTATTCTCTCTCTCTATTTCTAAAATGTTTGAATGATTATGAAATAAGTGGATTTATTGAAATGAATTGTGATAAATTGCGTATTGATTTGTTTTAAATTGATTTGATACACCTTATTGTGAAATTAATTGCACATAAAAAATTGCATGAGTATTGGAAACCAAGTATTTGAATATAAATGTTTACACACTATTGTAAATTGCTATGAATTATTTGAGCGCCCTTAATAGAATGTTAACCGTTAAATTTGAGTTAAGATAGATTGGTATACCAATAAGGGTTAAATATGAAGCGATCTTCTTGGCCGAGCGTAATGATGTGTAAAACATCAGATCCACTTAGCCCGGCGGGCGATTATCGGTAGTGTTCACGAAATGATTTTTAATAACCGATTCGGCAACCTAAGCGGGACCGTCTTGTATTATAAAACTTTTTATACTGACCTACACGGTGGGATTGTGCGAGATTGATTCGATTTATCCGGTGCATCAGCATAAGTTCACTAGAAATTAAACAGGGCAAAATGAAAGAAAATTGTGAAATGCATGATTTGTGTTAGAATGATTTATTGCATATGAAACTACATGATTGAAATAACCAATGAATTTGTAATTTGAATGTATCTGAAATTAAAAAAAAAAAAAAAAAAAATATATATATATATATATATATATATGTATATGTATATGTATTATGCAGCATTGGTCATTGAAAAATTATACAAAGACATTGATTTAAAAAATGCATGATTTGCCAAAATGAAATGAAGAAGAGAGGCGTATAGAACCACTAGGCATAAAATGCTTAGCGCGTTGTTTTATCATCGCGCCGCAGTACGAGTGAACAAATCTGAAGGAAAGATCATAAGCGATTAGTCGATATCGAGGCCTCGCGAAGTTGGAAGTAGCTCAAACCATGCATTCATGAAATATATTTGACACTTTTGTATAAACTTTGATTTTGTTTTGTAAATATTTTGAGTATTGAAAGCGACTTATAATGTACGTAATGTATAAAAGGTGGTAAATGGGCCAAATGGACATGTAATGCCATATTTAATGGAAAATGTATTGAAAACAAAATGACGACCCCCTTTAAGTTGAATCAGTATATACAAATATATTTTCATAAAGATAAATATCCTTTACAAAATGAGCATTGAAAATGTGTTTTACTGACAAAAGAAAAATGAATTGGATTTAGCAAGAGGACCGCATCCTAGATCGGGTTCGACCTCCGGGTTGGGTACTGCGGCGCGGGTCGTCATAGGAAGAGTTGTGGTTCACTAGTTAGCAGATCTAAGAGAGGAGATCCTCAGGGAGTTCCATTGCTCTCGTTTTGCTGTAAATCTAGGTGGCATGAAGTTATACCATGATCTTCGTCGCTAGTATTACTAGAGCGGGATGGAGAAACACGTTAGGGACTTTTTGGCTGGTGAATAACTTTCACGTGTCGTGATAAGGTTGAGCAACTAGAGGCCGGCGAGATTACTCGGCGTTTGGAGGTAGGCGAGGTGGAAGTGGGAGCACATCACGGTGAATTTTGTGACTCACTTGCGCGAACATCGTAAGGGACATGGCCCAGCGGTGTGGGTGGCCGATGGACCGACTTGCAAGTCGGCACACTTTGGATGTACGAGATGACCTTCACCTTTGGAGGGAATTTTGCGCGGGTTATATACGGGTGTTTGGTTACATGGAGTGTCGATCTCTATAGTATTGGACTAGGATCCTAAGTTTACGACTCATTTTGAGGAGAGTTTCTAGCTAGCCATGGGAACACAATTGGTGATGAGCTTGCTTTTCATCCTCAGACGGGCGGTTAGTCAAAGAGGACCATCTAGACTTTAGAGGACATGCTACGGGCACGCGTCCTGGATTTTAAGGATAGCTAGGAAGAGCATTTGCCCTTAGTGGAATTCGCCTACAACAATAGTTATCAGATAAGCATACGGATGGCACCCTATGAGGCACTATGGGAGGTCATGTTGATCTCCGGTTTGTTGAACGGAAGTGGGGGAAGGACCCTCCACAGGTTCGAATTTGGTTAGAGACACCTTTGAGAAGGTGGACTTGATACGAAAGCGTCTTCTCATGGCTTAGAGCCGGTAGAAGAGCTATGTTGACAGACGACGACGACCTCTAGAGTTTGAGATAGGGGATCATGTCTTCTTGAAGGTAATGCCTAAGACAGGAGTGGTCAGGTTCGACAAGCGAGGAAAGCTATTGCCGAGGTATATCGGGCCCTTCGAGATACTTGAGAGGGTGGGTACAATTGCATATCGGTTGGCTTTACTGCCAAGTTTATGGGGTGTTCATGCAGTATTCCATGTCTCCATGCTTTGGAAGTACACTCCAGATCCGACTCATGTAGTGGATTGATCCGACTCATGTAGTGGATTGGGGCGAGCTTCCTGTTGCTGCTGATGAGACCTTTGAAGAGGGACCGATGCGTATCACGGATAGCCGAGATAAGGTCTTGCGAGGAAAGACCGTGTGTCTAGTGAAGGTGTTGTGGCAGCACCGAGGAGTGGAAGAGGTAACATGGGAACGCGAGGACACGATACGTGCCAGTTATCTTTTCTTGTTTGAGGATCGAGGTGCGTTTTCTTAGTCATTTGATATTAAAATGATTGTTGAATATGCTTGTGATTTGAATGTGTATGTGTGTGTGTGTGAATTTAAAGGGACAAAATTATGTTAGAGGGGAAAGAATGTAAGAGCAGGGAGTAGAATTTGAATTTTAAAAATGACAAAATAGTAAATTCTTTGCATTAGTACGGGGTTAACTTGAATTTCCCCAGATCTTGGATGATGAAATAGACCTCATGGTTGGATTTGTCTCGCGAAATCTAGTTACCTAGACAAATTTCATCGAATTTCAAGACAGTCGAAATTTTCACAATTTTCAAGGCGACGGGTGTTGGGTGGATCCCAAAATCGGGATTTTTGAGAAAAATCTTGAAAGTGGAAAATAAATTAAGTAAAGTTCATTTAAAATAAATTGAACTTGAACCGGGATGAAATAAATTATTTCGGGACAAAAACGGACTCAGACCAGGCGTGGACACGTGGTGCGGCGTGGGCCACTCATCTAACTTAAGTTAAGTTAAACAAAAGGGGGTTAGGGCAAGAGAAGACCCATTTTTCTTTTGTTTGGTAATGAGAGAGGAGAAGAGAGAGAGAGAGCTGCAACTTCTCTCTATGATCTATGGAGATCAGGTGGTCGGAATTCGTCAGGCCAAGAACGAAAGTTCATTTACTTGACGAAGGCTATGCATGGGTACCGAAAACACGGGATTTTGCTTTAAGCAAGGAGTTCGGGAAATCAAAATTTTCGGGTTTAGGAAATGTCCACGGGACTTCCTAGAGTTTCTTGTACACTCTAAGAGGTAAGGATTCTTTATACTTTGGTTTATTCCCACTTTTTGTGGATTAAAAATCTGATTTAAGGGTTGTTTGACATAAATTCCATCCTTAGGGGCTGTTTGGGTTGAAAAATAAGTTTTTATAAACTTATTAGTTCTTTTGTTTAATTTGAAAAATCAGTTTTACAACTCCTTAGAAATTTCATTTGGTTTGAAAAATCAGGTTTTTGGGCTCCTTAGGGGCTGTTGAACTGATAATCCGGTCCCATAGGCTCGTAGAGAGTGTTTGGGTTAAAAAATCAAGTTTTTTGGCTCCTTAGGGGCTTTTTGGCTGAATTTTGGGGCTGCGGGGATGCTGCCCTATTTTGATCATGCACACTGGTTGAATTTTGGGATTGATTTTCGATTGAAAAAAGAGGGAATTTGGACTACTGTTCTTCATGGAAATTGTAGCTGCAATTGGGAACTTGATGTTAGGCTTTTGAATCACTCAAATTAGACCTCTATAACTCAAGTTATGGTCCATTTTAAGGTTGCCACGGTGCCACCAATTTTGACCCTACATCTTGTCGGATTTTGGGACTGATTTTAGGTCGGGGAAAAAAGGGAAATTGGACTAATGTCCTGTATAGAAATTGTAGCTGCATTTGAGAACTTGATGTTAGGTTTTTGAATCACCCAAATTGGACCTCTAAAACTCAAGTTATGGTCCATTTTCCGGGATTGCCACAGGCTGCCTTGTTTTGACCCTACATATTGTCCAGATTTTGGGAATGATTTTCGGTTGGGGAAAAGAGGAAATTGGACTAGTTTCCTTCCTTAAAATTGTATATGTATCTATGAACTTGATGTTAGGCTTTGGAATCTCCAAAATTGGACCTATATAGCTCAAGTTATGGTCCATTTTTCGGGACTGCCACAGGCTGCCTTGTTTTGATCGTACATACTGTCCAAATTTTAGGACTTATTTTCGGTGGGGGAAAAGAGGGAAATTGGACTAGTGTTATTCATGGAAATTGTATCTGCATCTAAGAACTTGATGTTAGGCTTTTGAATCACACAAATTAGACATTTATAACTCAAGTTATGGTTCATTTTCTGGGATTGGTATAGACTGCCTGTTTTGACCCTACACACTATCCAGATTTGGGACTAATTTTCGGTTGGGTAAAAGAGGGAAATTGGACTAGTGTTCTTCATGGAAGTTGTAGCTGCATCAGTGAACTTGATGTTAGGGTTTGAATCACCTAAATTGGACCTCTACAGCTCAAGTTATGGTCCATTTCATTCCCGGGACTGTCACAGCTTAGGCTGTTTAATTGTTTGTGTCCAGATTTTAGGACTGAATTCAGTGCTACTATGAGACTGAATTTAGGACTGTTTTCATGTCTTGTTTAGGGGATGATTGAGGCCCGTGGATGGCTAGTTTGGTAGCCTATTTATGGCTTGTCTCGGGGCCGTTTTGTGGACATAGTATATGTCACACTTGGCCTCAAGGATCAAGTGTGTTGTTGCTTGATTTTGAATAAACATGCTTAGTGGTTGTTGTGTAATAACATGTTGATATATGCATGTATGATACATTGACATGAATGAAATGTTGTATGGAAGTCATATGTAGGTGATGTGATTGTCCATGACACCTGGTAAGTGGTGTGGATTATGCTGTCCATGTAGTATTCATCATACATGTGGCATGATATAACACGCAATGTTGCATTGCATTGCATATTGATGGGCTCGTGTCGGGTGTGCAAATTAGTATAAAACGTAGGCATGTACGCGTGAGAGTATCTGCGTCGGAGTTCTTGTGATGTAGTATCTTATCAAAGTGTCCGCTTCCACGAGGAGAAGTGTGTCAAATCTTTGGGAATTGGCTCCTAGAGAATATTATCCGGATCTCAAACCCGAGTTAATTATGACTAATGTAAAGAGAAGCTAACCCTAAAATATTTGCTAACTCAATTAATGGAAACTAGGCTTTTGCCTTCCCCTGTTGCACTCAATGGTTATAATCTAGATAAAATTGTTCATTCAATGCGTGCGGTTACGTTAGCGGAGTTGATAGTGCCTACGAGATCTCCCTCTCACGAGGTATATTCGCACATCTCGCCGATGGGTTTATTGCATCTGCATTAACCTGAGATTTGAAAACACATGAATGATTAAACCTAATCGCGAACTTGGGCAAGGTCTCTATTCTCCAATTTACCAAGTGTCGCTCTACTCGGATCCTTGGGAATCTTTATCTCTCGATCTCATATTCCCAACAAAAGCATGCTAATGTTGTCCAAACACCACCATGTAAATACATCACAAAAATAAATAGAGTAAGTCGATATTAGATCCATTAATATACTGAATGGAACATAATTAATAATTAATCCATATGAATGTAGCAAGGGTACGACAAAACCCTAGAAATAAAGCTAGAACATCATGTGGTTCATTGCAATTATAGAGTTTTTAATCATTAGGTGTTCAAGAAAGAAAATACAAATACAGAAGTGCACACGATCTCTCGAATCACGTCGTCTTCTCCATCCTCGTCCTCTTTTTTTTTTTTTTTTAAAACTCGTCCCCTATTTTCATTATGCCTCAAAATTGCTAATTAAGTCCCAGTGATGTCGCAATGTCGCTGGAAGATCGAACGCCGCGACGTCGGGTCACGGGCGATAGGCACATTCATCTGAACCTCAACGCCGCACGTCACCGGGCTTCCAATCTCCTTCTTCAAGTCTCCACACAACCTCCAAATGCCGCATGTTTCCCCTGAAATGCACAAGAAGATGAGTATCAGAATAGGTCAATAACCATACTTATTACTATATGAAATGAACCGAAAACATGATAAAATGCAGGTATATGATTTATGTTTGTGCACTCATCACATATACACTCCGGGACACGATTGAAGTGGTGAGTGTATGGTTAAGGATCAACACCTAGCTGGTGGTCAGAATGATTGGGCCTGTATAGACAACGTCCAACAGAGTTGCACGGTTGTATACATGAAAATGAAAATATGTGTCAGGTAATAACAAGTAGGGATAGACACCCCCTCGGGTGAAAGCCTCGGTATTTTTGTTATACATTTGTGTTTAACGGTGAAAGCCCGTGAAAGTGTAGGAATGCGTGTAAAGCCTGCGGTAAGACCCCAAAAATTTCTACCCATAAAAAAACACATGGTTTTGAATATAAATGATCATTGAGGTGTAACATCCAAAAAACTTTTGGTTTGAAAACAAATGAATTTTGTTGTAAAATGATCATTGGATGTAATCCAATTGATGGGTTTTATCACACTTTGACATCGTGATGTGTGGTAGGAGCTAGTATGACTCGCAGGTATGATTGAGTCTCATATCATTTTGTGGCATGTAGGATTTCATAGTAGAAATTGCACGTTTTTACTTGGAATGTGAATGTGAATGTGAATTGTGAACATGACTATTGCATGTGAACTTAGGTGGGTAGTAGCTTATGTAGGAATTTATTCTATTGGGCGTGGCTCACCTTTTATGGGAAAAACATTTCAGGTGTAGGGAGTACACTGGTGGACGACGCTACTGAGGCTGCACTCAGGATGAGTTTCGTTGTGGCTTTGTAATCAATCATGGTAAATGTTTGGAATGAACTAGTTCTAGCATGTATTTTTTGTATAAGAGTGTTGTCATTAAACTCTTTAAGGACTATGGCAGAGATTATAGCCTTTATGATATTTCGAATTATGGATAAATGGGTCCGGTTAGCCAATTTACTTCGTTAAATGCCGGACTTCCGCATGATTGCAGTTATATCGGGTCTCGGACAGTCAGTGTTATCAGATATCCTACAGGTTGTATTCTGGGTAGAGCTCGTACAAATGAGACTCGTCGATTTTTTGTTAAATTATGGGTTCCGGTAAAGGGGACACAATAGTGTGGTATAGGGTTACTTGATATCCACAAGTTTTTCGCGGGTTGATGGTTGGTCTACGGACCCCTGGGTTTTGGGGTGTCACAAAAAATACTTTTTATAAAGATCTACATGTATTCAATAGCATAGTTGAGGCAGTGGGTTCAATCCAAACAACATCCTATTGTTTAAACTAACAAAGAGCATATTGAATAAATCAATTATGTGTTAGTAACCATTGGTAAATAGTGTTGCTCCAAGTTCAAATCGATAATTTGTAGCTAAATTTTTTTTATTGATATCAAAAAATTCCCATCAACAGACTTTTGTCAACATCTTTCCTTGACTATTATCTATCTGATTAGTAAATGTTAATTCCAACAATATATATATATATAACGAGTCATTGGATCCCTATGCTAGCTAATTAGTGATGAGTCCATTAACTAATTGCTAAATGGGCAAGAAACCTTGTAAAACCAAAGTTTGGTTACTTGAGAGGCAAGAAACCCTGTATGACAGAGATTGATTACTTAAGAGACAATTAAGGGAGTCTATAAATAGACCCTCTCCCTTGGGGCCTTGATACACTCTCCTTATGGCCTTTACACATATACGCATGTGTTCTCTTTTCTCATTTTTAGCAATTAGTGTGACACCCCAAAACTCAGGGGTCCATTGACTAACTGTCAACCCATGGAATACTCGTGTATATCAGTTAACCTGACACCACAACATTGTGTCCCTTGACCACTTCGAGTCCAATTTACCCATGTTTCTTTTTCTGAAACATGCAAGGATATATATATATATATATATATATATATATATATACACACACACATTAAAATAGTTCACATCGCTTTAAGTGCAATTTTGATAATTTCAAAAAATTATATGTCGTAGTTAGTTTGCTCAATGTGATTTTTACAAAAGAATTATAAAAGCCATATGTCGGCTTTCCATACTACTACGACCTCGAATGAGCGCCGTCCACCTGTGTCTTCCCTGTACCTGAAATATTTTCCCCATAAAGGGTGAGCCACACCCAGTAGAGAAAATTCTCACAGAGGCCACTTCCCACCTAAGTGCACATGCAATGGTCATGTTCACAATTCACACTCACATCCTAAGTAGACATCATGAAATTTCTAATATGGAATCCTAGATGTCATGCCATGAAATGAGATGAGACTCAATCATGTACCATGCTCCGAGTCATTACCGACTCCATTACTCAATGTGATGCCGATAAGTAATAAACTCCGAGTCAATCACCGATTCTTACAACACGCCATGATGTCCATGCGTGATAAAACCATCATTGATGAATAGAATCCAATGATAACTTTCAAATCAAAAGTTATTTGTTCTTGAAACCAAAACTGACTACTATATCTCAACGGACTACTCTTTACGCGCTACGCGCCTTTGTGACGACCTTCGAGGTCTCCTCCGCAGCTCGCACACCCTTCCTACACTTTCCTAGGCTTTTACCCTTGGAAACATATGTATAACAAAAAATACCAGGTCTTTCACCTGAGGGGGTATCTATCCCTACTTGCTATCACCCGACACATATTTTCATTTTCCATATACAATCAGAACTCGGGCTGACATCGTCTGGTCAGCTCCAGCCTACTCTATCAATCACCAAGTATGGTGATCGATCATAACCATGCACTCACACCCCTTTAATGCGATGTCCCCGTGCATATGCGAGGTAATGCACTATTGCAAGTTAATATCATGCCACATATGTAATGAATGCCATATGGACAACTAAACTCATGCATTTCACCATGCATCATGATAATCATATCAATACGCATATAATTTCCAAAACAAGCACACACCAAATGCCGTAATAGATTACACATATCAACATTTCATCGTCAAGCATGTCAATCCATGCAATTAGTACAGTGCTATAATCAAAATTTCAGCAACAATGTGAGCACCAATGTCAATCAACGGAATATGGCTGGATTACAGATTCGAAAGTTTTCATGAGTCGAGGCGGCGTGGACCGGGTTGGGATGAAAGATATGGCGATCAGAAGTTTGGAAGTGCAGCCCAGGGGCCCGCGTCGTGCCCGATCGTGCGATGGTGTTAACAGGAGTTGGACCACTGGATGGTGACCGCCTCTGGGGGCATTTTGGTAGCGCGGTCATTTGAGAGTTTCAATCGAGTCGTCGGAAGTAGCCACTTTAAGCCCAGGTACTAAATGAATCTGTGACATAAACATAGCCGCAAATGGTCCCAATCAGCCCAGACAGCCTTGGACATAAATAAACAAAATGAGAATCTACTGATGGACGTAGCCCTCGTCGAATATACAAACTTTACTTCTTGAGGTCAAAGTGGGAGTTCAGATAGGCCGAACTGAATTGAGGTTGAGGTACGTCGATTTCCTTTTCTCCCTTTTTCTCTCTCCCTTTCCTCTCTCTCTCTCTCTCTCTCTCTCTCTCTCTTTTCTTTTCTTTTCTTTCTTTCCTTTCTCTCCATTTCCTTTTTCCTTCTCCTTTCATTTTCTGTTATTTTTTCCTTCTACGAACACATCTCTCATTTATACATGATTCTCAGTTTGCATGCATTTTGACACATGGCTTGCCATGTGTCCTACATGCACTTGTCATTATGACCCACATTCTCATGCCATGTGTCACCCGACACCCGTTGCCTCGAAAAACGTTAAATTATGATTATCTCGAAATCGATGAAGTAGTGCGCGACTAGATTTACAGCGAGATGAATCAGCGGTGAGAGATGGTTTTGATAATCCAGTTGTCACGAGATATTGGTTTTTGATTTGTCTGAGTAAATAGTCGTTGTTTTGTCAGTTTTTCAAAAAAATTCTAATATTGACAGGTTTGGTTCACGGGACACTCTGCAGCGGATGTAGTTACTTGACTAGAATAGCTTGGAAGGTTCCCAGCAGAAGAGAGCGGTTAATGACCCAAGGATGACACCCCAGTTTTTCATACACCTTATTCAATCTTGATTTGTAGAGCTTCTGTTGACATTGATTCCCAACGATGATGAAAACCTTGATTCGATAATGTGCTGACCAACAGGTGTTTTCTTTATTTCATGTATATGTGATGCGATTAGATATCTGACATAAGGATTCCCAATATTCATGTTATTATAAGTTTTTGTTAACAATCATGGGTAAGTGCTTTGTTTTTATTTTTTGGTTGTAACTTTACTTGACGGTTAATGCTTTCGAGGTTCCTACAAGGAGGATGGTTGGGGTTTGGTTTTTCGAAGCAAAACCATAGATATTTATGGTCCATTACATGGTTCACTAGATAAAAAGTCTGAGCAGGCCATAAGAAGTTGGACTTATGGCCCATGACATAATTTTTTTAAGACCGCTGGTCAGAGCTTAATTATTTCATCACAATGCTTACAAATTAACAATTATAGATATATCCGCCGCGAAACCGTAGCGACGTACCCTTGACCAGGTGAATCTTCATATGATTCACCATTGATATATAAATACGCCATATCTTTGTTTTCCAGATAATATATTATTATGAAACTTATGTTAAATTATAACTAATGATAGTGTAGTTAAAAATTAATTCTATTATTTTAAATAATAGCCGACTCCGCATTAAGATTCAATAATAAAATGATTGTGATAATACATTTAAATAACGCGTCTTCTTTTATTGGATTGAGATAAAATAATTCATTTAAAGATTATGCGAGCCAGTTAGAAAATGTTTGATCTGTAAGAATAATTTTGAAGTCAATTAATGATTCTCGCATTATTTTAATATATTAATATCTGATCATATATTATTATGGAAAATACGATCAGTCAAATGTAAATATTGAATAGTTGAATGGTAAATCAATTTAAATTATTGAAATCTAGTTCATCAGAGATCAAATAATAAAATAGTTGTCCTGATGCACGACGGATAACATGATGATTTATTGATTGGATCTAGAAATAATTTCATTTTAATGAAGTTGTAGAAACGTCATTGTATGAATATTAAGACATTTGTCTTAAATTAATGATTCATTATATGTTTTAACATTAACAATCTCAAAACGAGGTGGCCCAGAATTTATTGAAACACATGTTTATAAAAGCTCAGATCAATCCCATGATGATGACATTGATACATGTTAAGAAAATTTACATTAAAAAGCGTCAAAAACTTAAAGGTAGAAAGTTTTAAATTGGACCATGGAATCTCAATACTTGGAACTTTCTGTTGTTAGCACTAGAAGCACTCACTATTAATAGCAGTTTGTTGTTCAAGTTTTAGGAACTCAGTTGTTGGACACTTTTTGTATCATGTTCCAAAATATTAGTTTTATTATAATATCTTATAAAGCATAGTGATTTATAAATAAACTGGATATTATTTAATAAAACTCAAACCTATATTAAATATGTTGTTGATTGCATGTTTTTCATATTTAAATAACTTATTTCAAATTATCTAATACATTTAGGTCAAAAGTCATTTGGATGGAGCTGTTAGAACATATAAGAATCGGATCAAATCCCGTGGTGAGTGACATTGATATGTTAAAAATTCTGTCAGCGATAAAGGCCAGGTAAGAAAGTTTTAGTGGGACCTTTGATCTCAAACTTACTTGGAACTCTTGGTGTATTAACACTAAACTCACTCATGTGCTGGTTATTATTCAGTTTTAGGCTAAGGTGAGTAGGACACTTTGTATCTTGTTTGTATTATAGTTTTGGTATAATATCATGCTCCATGGTGGTTCATAAGTAATTGAGATCTTGTTGCAACAATAAACCTACTAATTGATATATTTCATTTAAATTATCATTTTTCATATTTAAAAAATAGCCTTTAAATTCTCTAACTGATGAGTCAAAAGATCAATTGGATGAACTAATTATGTTGTCAAAGCAGAATCTTTACAGTGAAATCAGCAGATTTAAAATAATCAGTTCTTGATGTGGACCTCATTGAAAGACTATTATAATGCTGAAATTAAAAGCAATTTATGAAGGATTGTGTGATCAGGCTGACTCATTATCTCTTATTATATTATTAATCAGTGTTTTTCAGCATATGTGGAAACAAGTGTTGATCTGAGTGTGTATCTAAAATAGTTGAACTCTGATGGATGTTTTACCAGTGTATAATGATATTATCAATAACAAACCGAAATGAATAAATATGAAACAGTGTTTGGAGGAAGTGTGGGTTACATTGTTTGAAGATGATAGGGCATATAAGTACCATGGAAGTGAAGGGTAGTCTAAATGTTGTTGAGACTTGTTTGGTTGAGAATCACAATGATAAATGGATTATTGATTCAGGACCCACTAACCATGTTTATTACTCTTTGTAGTGGTTTTAAACTAAAACACAGCTCAAATAAGAATAGAAAAATATTGAAGTTGGAGAAAGCAGAGGGGGAATATGTCTCTATGATGGTAGTTGGACTAGTGTAGTTATGTTTTGATAATAAAACTTTATATTTGTCGAGCCCATTTGTAGGAATGCAGTTTTATTTGGATAATATACGATTTAACATGGTTTAATAGTGCCAATTGTTCCATGAGAGTTTCAATTAAGAGTAATAATACTTTTATTTTCTTTGGATTATTGAGGAATGATCTGTATTTCTTAACTCCTTTGTTATATATTATTAATTCCATTGAACATACTGATGATGAAGTAAACTGAACATCACAAGAAATGAGCGTTCAAATGGACCTGTTACGGCACTTACGATTGGGTCATATTAATCTCAGACAGATTACGGTTTGCTTAAGTTGAATTTTAATTTATGGATCTTTGAACCTATGCAAATTGTGGATCATGTTTGGAAGGTAAAATGACAAAGAGAGTCGATTCGAGGCTAAAGGAAATTGTCTTCTTAAGTAGTTGGAATTGGTACACAGCAATATATTGTGGATAATTGAGTTCAGACGAAGGGAGGGTATGAGTATTTCATCTCCTTTACTGATATATCAGATATGAATATGTTTACCTAACGCGTCATAAGTCTGAATCTTTTGAAAGGTCTCGATAATATAAGGTTGAGATAAAAAAGCAATTAGACGTCCATATCAAGTAGTTTCGGTCTGACCGATGCGGCAAATACCTATCTAGAGAGTTCAAGTCTTACTTGGCTAAAGAAGGGATAATTTCTCATTTTTAATATCTTAGAACGCCCTAGCAAAATGGAGTTTCTTAAAAGAGAAACATCCCTTTTAGATATAAGTGAGGGTCGATCTTGATTCTCATCATTGCTTGAATCGTTGTGGATATGCAGGAATGATTGTTTATACTAAACTTGGTTCCATCTAATCAGTTTGAGACATATAAAGTTATGAGAAAGGTATGAACCTAAGTTTTTAACATATTCGGATTTGAGGTGATATACTAACACTGGCTTGGCATGAAATCCTGAAAGATGGAATCTCGTACATAAATGTGTATGTTTGTGACAATCTGGGAGCAGATGTAGCGACCCTCGAGCCGGCCAGGCTTAGATGGCGAGTCAGAGCGAAACCGAGCGCCTCATTTAATTCTTTTTATTTTACATTTATTATATTTTCTTTTCAAAGTGTGAGCGAATATCTGAAACTCGACAGGTTAGCGAATCAGAGCAGTTGGTTTACTTCGACGTTTTCAATTATCTTATCAAAACATTTTCTTTATGTTATTTCTCTTTAGGTTTCGATTTGAGCTTGTTCATGGTAGGCCCTAAACATTTACATTTCATAAAATGCAATTCTGATGGGCGACTCTCTTGCACTAAAATGAATATTCAAACTCTAGACATTTCTTTGAGATCCGTAGTGTTCACAAAATATTCCATGTTAAAAGGAATGAGATGTGCATGGGCTAAGGGTATGTAAGTATACATGTGCCTTTCGCTTTATGACTCTGCGCTTCCACGATCTCGTCTTCTTTCTGTCTATGAAACTGCGCATGGTAAAAACTATCGTTCAACATTTTCATTGGTGGATTATACGGGATTATTTAAATATTGATGTAACTGCGAATATTAACATTAAACCATGTCTTTATTATATCACATATACTTATGCTATTCTTTTAAATGCTTTCAGACATAAATCATTTCTTTATATCTGTGTATACATTTCAATGCAACAATTATTTCTGTTCATTTTATGAATTTAATCATATACAAAAAAAAAAAAAAATCCCATTTACACTCGTCGATATTTGTTTATTTCACTTTTGACTATTTAATTCACATTTAAGTCAGATTAAAGTTATTGAATCCAGCCCTTATTATCATTGGTAATGTGCTTGCCCATTCTGTTTAATTTGGTCTCCCATCATGACGGATGCGGCTTTTGGTGCACCCAGACATGTGGTATCATAAATGCGCAAGTCATCATGACGGATGGCGATTGGTGCATTCCACGAGTGGGACATTCTTGATGCCATAAACATCATGACGGATGCGATTGGTGCATCCTTGAGTGGGACGATGAAAAATTCCGGGGGTACTTGACAATGACGGTTGGATCTGGAATTAGATTGCACGTCAGTGGTTCATTCGATTATATCGATTCAATTCAAGATGTGAAATTGTGAGATCGTTACAATTCGCTTTATCATTTTAAATTCGATCGGTTTTGAATGTCACATTTGATTTCCATATTCACTTTCGTATTATCTTTTCAAAGATATTTTTCAATCTATGTACTCATTTCATATACTCATTCATGTACTCATTTCATATTTACTTGGTAAACTACCAAAATACTTGAAATAAAGATAGTCGAAGAACAACGCAATTACTTGATTCCGCATATCTTTCGATACTAGTTAAAGTCGGGTTGTTGTCTTCTGCACCTAGTCAAATATAAATTCTTCACTCTTAGGGTTAAACAAATAATCATACTAAGCAGATAAAACATGGATGCGAGTCTGACTCGTTTTCACTTAGTCTCATTCTTATTTGAACCCCAGGTGTCGTTTCTTAGGAGTTCCTAACGATCGATTGTATGAATCTGGGACTTAAGCGGGTGCAAAAATAAAAAGCAGAGTATGGAAGTAGTGAATGCAGATTTACCACTTTATTGAAATGCCGATTGATCTCTCTGCTGATGATGCAAGTACCAGTTGTCAAATCATGAGTACCACTTGCCCCATCATGGTGCGGTGCCAATATTAGTCTTTGGTACCACCTACGATTTTGGAAATGCTGGATTTTGGCATTTTCACACATTTTCTTCTCTGAACCTTCTCGGTCGTCCCATATCAAGATCACCATGGAATCCACAACAACTCGAATGTGGTTTAGAATCAATAAAAATCCATTTTCACTCCAAGTTAGGGCTTTTCTTTTAAATCCAAAATCAAAAAGAATGATATTGAGTTTTGGACATGCACAGTACCTCTTCAAATCTCCTCTTGTATGTTGCTTGGTCTCATAGGGCAAGAAATGGGAAGCTGCAAAAAAGAGCCAAACCCTCCTCCTTACCAAACCCTAGATTTTATCCCTTTTCATGTGACTCTCCCACCAGCTTGGTGCTCATATAATGAGCCGCCAAGACCCACATTTTTGTCTTTATATCCCTTAAATCCATAAGGCCTTGTTTGGCCTTTTTAACCCTTTAAGTCTTGGACTGTATGTTTGGCCCTCTGAGCTCATTCTTATTCTCCTCATTTTTCTCCTTTTGGTCTTTAATTCTTTATTTCCATGGCCTTGTTGGCCTTTAACCCGTACCTCATTTAAGTCTCTATTATTCCACTTTGGCCATCCCTTTTATCATAAATTCGGCTTAGACATTTATTTTTATAACAATTGACCAAGGTCCTCATTTAATTTTCCACATTTGCCCTTTTCACTTAGGTTTATTTACGAGTTCCTCAATTTCTCATTTTTAGTATATAATGTTAAATCATATGCTCCTTTCAATTTACATTTCACAATTTATCAATTTATAAATTTTCTGGAAAAACCAGTTTGACTCAATTCCTTACTTAGGAATATCTGATAAATTATTATAAAAATTCTAGGGTTCTTTTGAGCGTTACGAGAGGTTGAATATTTTCCCACTTGTTCTATTGATGTTCAAAGATGGAATATGTACAAAAATGTGAGAAGATGTCTGAGCACGAGAAACAGCTCGGGACCAGAATTCAGAAGCTTCAGAATAAAGATATAATGAAGAGATTAAATCCACCTAAACCAAAAGAAGAACACAGATAGCTCCTTTGCATGTGCTGGCAACCAATCACGACAAACTTGTAGTGGGAGGATGTGTAAAGAAGCCCTGAGTATGCCTGTACCATGAGAGATGTATCAAGTCATTTTGGATAATCCATACCACATACGAAGAAGCATTGGAGGATGTTGATGTACGGGAGTGGAAAAGGGCAACTGTGAGATGGAATCTATGAGTTTCAAAAGTGAGGTATGTGGTTTGTAGAAAAAAGAGCTGGGAGTAAAAACCCCGTGGAGCTTGGTGATCTCTGACGAAACCTTGATAAACCATATGTACATAAAAAGATTTAAGGTACAATGGTAGTCTTTCCTATTCTTTACTTAGACAACATCCTAATAATTGGAAACAATATGAAGGTATTGTCAAACACAAAGGGTTACTTAAAATAGTAGTTTGATACTTAGACTTGGAATTGAAGCTAGCGTATTAAGGAAACAAAACTTTTGTAGACTAGATAAGGTGTGGCTACATCGAAGCTCCTTAGTGGCTAAGTTTGGCATGGAGGGAATTCGAGAGGGGACTCTACCATTGGATATAGATTCATCTTTTTTGGAGACTGATCGACAAAAGCTCCCAGCGAGAAGAACTAATGGTAAATCTTAAGCAGGTGTTGATGATCTTATGTATTCCTTGTTA